>CM059587.1:52947500-53530000 GCA_030407085.1 Trichopria drosophilae
GGTATTTTCATGCTAGGAGGACAGTTTCCATAAGAATGACTCCAATGATGATTTTAGCATAAATATATTTTCTGTTTATATTGGCAGTACTACTAATGAATTGGTTTGAGACATAATTACGAATGATTACGCGTTTCGTTCACAATAGCTAATAATGTCACTCAAAAATAACACTGCCTATTTCTACGTGTGCCCGTTGCTTTAGCATCAACGCAAATATTATTCATAAATTGTATATGTATGTATAAAAAACAATATATCGGTCGCAAATTAAACGAAATACTAACGATCATGACTAGATCGACGCATGACGAAAGAAAGAGAGAATCGCGTTTTAGCAAATTTAAGGTAGCATAAAAAACAAAATGACGGAAAAACTGACTCATAAAGTACACAATTTAAACACTTATTGGGTCCTCAGGTGGTGAACGCTCTTCCGGGATGAAACTCGAAGTTGATGGAGGCCACAGCATTGCGAACATCCATGTGGCATTCAGCGTCTGCGTCCTTGAAAAATCGCCTGCACAAGATGGCGGCTGGGAACGCCTTTGGCCAGGAACAGCACTCAAAACACGCCAAGGACAAGAATTTCGTGAGAAAGTGGAATTTTCACTGATGCACGACACATGCTCGCGGAAAAGATCAGGAACTCACCACAAAATAAATACGTGATCGATGGATAATCAACGGGAAATATAGATGCTAGATGGAACAAATTTTGTAATGGGGCTAGACACCTTCAAAATGGTATTTAGACTAATTGTGGCGAAGGTTGGAGGAAATCTAAACTTTCAATTCATCAAAAAAGATATGTCAGTTCTGAAATACGTCGGTAACGGTATGTCATATTGAAGGTGAGATTTCTCAACAGGGGCATTTAAAAGATGGAAAGATATATACATAATGGGACATCATTAATCTTGTATGCAGATTCGGGAAAACAAATGTACGGTGAATAAGTGATCGATGGATAATCAACGACCGTGAAAACGGTATACTGCTAATGTTAATGGAACTACATAACAAAGAGTATGCGAGAGCGAGAGAGATGGTAGTAGGACGCACGAGGAAAAGGTAATTTTACTTTCACTCTCAATAGGGTTCTTAGCTTACGATGTATTTCCATAAGCGACTATAATGTAGCAATAGCTGACCTTTAATGAAGGCGACTTTTGGAATTTGATTTTCGACACATTGCAATACTGATGTGTAACAGTCAACACTTTTCAATCTCTCGGATTGAATTTTGTAAGATCACGCATTAGAAAGAAGTCGATTTCAATGATAATGTAAAAACCATTTATTAATAACAATATCTAATGAAATTGTTTATAATAACCTCCTTTCACTCCTGACCTTCTTACGGCCCACTTGCGCAATTCTTCCATCACATTATCATCGATGGGAGGTAGGGTGGGGAAGCCACACTCCCCCTAGCCCCGCTACTTGTACTCTTAAAAATCTACGCATACCTTTCATTCACTCTCGAAGTACATTCCACAAGGTATACGCGAGTACTCTTAAAATGACCAAATTCACTCTCCCGTACTCTCGGCAAGCGAAAGGGAACTTAAAAGTACATAAAGGGTACGTACGCTTCGCTGAAGAGTACGTACCATTCATGTACATTTCCTTTACATTTAAAATGTACGCTTTAAATACGCTAAAACCTCAATGAATACCAGATACAAGATTCCTGCTAATTTAGTGTGAATGTATTCTTCGATTTTACCAGTCCATTTGTACACTTTCTACCTTAGCCAAGATTGAAATCGAAATATTTTACAATGAATGTTGTAGAAGCGGCATCGCTCTAATTTCTTGCGAATGCGTTAATTTATTATTTTGATAATATTAATACTCTTTAATACCATTCCTTTAATCCTTTCTTCCTGTATCACTTTATGGAAGCTTTACATTAATATTTAATGAATTTCTACTACCCGGAATCGCGCTAATTTTCTGCGAATGTATTCATTCATTTTCTTGATAATTTTAAGGTAGTAGTCTGGTGTTATGGGATGAAAAAATCGATTTTTGTTCTGTTACATATTTCGAAAGTATTGTGTCTTAAGAATATACTGTGAAAAAATCACAACGAAATTCGAAAAACTGACAAAGTTACAGTACATATACAAGAGATTCTCGTAGGAGGAGAAAATCTGTTGTCAAAAATTTAAATGTGTTTTTCTTAAAATTATGTTTATTATGTTTTCCGATCGGCCCAAGTGATACCAATTTTTCTATTCATCCGATTTCGCTGAATTTTGGATATGTTATTCTACACATTTGTGACTATCGCAGCAACTGAATTTTTATTTATAATTGTTTATTTTATAGCCTGGTTTCTTATTTAAAAAATGTAAATTAGGCACCTATTTGTTTCAAAAGTCCGCCATTTTAATATTTTTCAACCATATTGATTAATTTTAGTTCCAACCAGAATTGAAAGCTTCCTGAACAATCTTTTTTATTTTTTGCGTTCAGACGTCTCAAAGAGCCAAAATCGCCTGGGCCAGCCACATTTCTTGTAGGCGTCCATTTCGTTATTACATAAATAATTGTAAAAAATTGCTGTTTGACAAATAAAAAATGTTTTTATATTCTCTAAAACACCAACAATAACATATAAAAAACCTAAATCGATTTAATTTTACTTTAACAAAAAAAAAAAAAAAATAAAAGCCTACGAAAAACGCGCGATATACCAGACTACTACCTTTATACCTTTCAATCCCTTTGAGTCCTTTACCCTTGTGCCATTTTCACCCCATGAATGTGTTATAATCCAGTGAATACCTCGAACGAGATATTAACTCAATTGCAACAAGGGCCTGTAACTCAGTAGAATTACTGGGTCCTTTAGGTGAGTGGGGACTATTGATGACATAGGAAAGTCGGGAATAAGGGTAAAATAAGGAAACACTTTATTTGGCTGAAATTAATTCATTTATTGCTTGGTTGATAATATTTCTTTAGGTGTACAAAGTGGTGTTGTCGGGTGAGGGGGAGAGAGGGGTGAGGCAGGTTCTATTAGGGGGAAAAATTCTTTAGCAGCCTGTCGCTCATTTTCCTCCAGGATAAGTTAGGGACCTTTGACAATTTTTGGCGCTGAAGCTTTTGTCCTTCTCGACGGCGCACACTGGGGAACTCGGGAATTGTTTGGTTCAAACGGTCTCAGCTCCCGTAATTCTCAACCGATTGTAATAATCCTTTTTTTTAAATGCACATGACAACGTTTTGAAGACATCTATCGGGGCGAATTTAGAGAAAGACGAAAAAATGAACATATATTTTGTAATAAACAATACGGAATATTTAGCTTTTCAAATTTATCAGATCTTTCGTATCTTGATAGCATTTTGAAATGATTCAAACTGGGTAAGCAGTGACCGGTTTATGGTAAGACATGGATATGAACTCAATGGCTGTGCGTTCAAAATGGCCGTTCAAAATAACGGACAATTTCTTGAAAAAACGGTAGAAATGAACTATAATTGTTGTATACAAGTTTATGAGGTCACTGAATTTGAATCTAAAATCAGATTATCAGACGCCAAAATGGCAGACAGTTTACTTTGTATTCATTAAAATTGCATCAGATTTTTACCAAAAAATGAACACTTGGTCTTGTTTTGTTCAAGTAGTCGACGTTTCGACAGCGTCACTGTCATTTTCAAGACTGCAAATTTATTCAAAATTTTTTTTTAAAAATTACATAATATAAAAAATAATAATTACAACACATAAGTATATAAAGAACAGTAACATAAAATACTAAATACCTATCTATATATAATTTGCAAACATTAATATTTTACATTGTCGCAGTTTTATAATTATACGAAGACTAACTAAAGTTGTTGACATATCGACGAGTTTGTTGTCATTATTGTCAATATAGTAAAAGAAAATTTCTGTGAAAAATATATATTCAAAGTCGTTATAATAACTAACGACTATGGAACGTTAATTTTTAAAATTAGACAACATCAAATCGTATGAATTATTTAATTTTAATGTGTCTTCGTTTATGTTTATAGAGTTTGGTTGTAATTTGATGTGTACCATTTCTGATATTAATCTCTTAGAATAAGATGTTCCTTTGTCTAAGATTTCCACATGTTTCCAATCAAAATCATGAAATAATAAAATACGATGTTCAGAAGCTACATTTTTTGTTTTCGATGTTAGATTTATATTGCTCTTATGTTCTGCAATCCTTTTTTTTAACATCATCTTCGTTTCTCCTACATATGATGCTGAGCAGTTCTTACACTGTATCTTGTAGACAACATTGTTTTGATCCATGACTCCTGTAACATCTTTACCACGTTTAATAATATTGTCAAGTTTGTTGTTAAGTTGTGGTACAACATGAATATTGTGACATTTTAAAGAACTTATTACTCTTTCATAAAAACCATCAATGTATGGTAGTTTTATTGTATGTTCATAAACTTGGTCTTTATTTTTGTGTAATTCTTCATTGTTATTATCTTGTCCAGATAATATTGATAAGCGTTTTTTTATGTATTTATCAATGAAGTCAACCGGATATTCATTGTCCATTAGGTATTTTTTCACGTCTGAAATGATTTTATGGTAAAACGATTCGTGTGAATTCAGTATGGCTCTGTCTATTATATTATATATTATTGCAATGTTTTGTGATAATGGATGATGTGAGTTGTAATTCAAAATGTTGGTAAACAATGAGATTACATCTAATGATATTAATGTGTAATCGTCAGGTATCTCGATGTTTTCTATATTGTTTTTTACAGTTCGTTAAAAAAATAGAAAACATCGAGATACCTGACGATTACACATTAATATCATTAGATGTAATCTCATTGTTTACCAACATTCCTATTGAACTGGTTACACAGAGCTTTGAACGTCGATGTACATATATCAACCAACATATATTTATACCAATACAAGAAATAATTAAAGCTACGGAACTTTTAATGAAAAACACACAATTTACTTTTAACAATAAATATTTCAAACAGATCTATGGAACACCGATGCGTTCACCCTTATCACCCATATTGTCCAATTTAGTTATGGAAGATCTTGAATTAGAGTGTTCAGGTAAACTTTCTTACAAACCTCTTTTTTATTATCGATATGTTGATGACATCTTAACAGCTGTTCCTATTTCTGGTGTGTATGAAATCTTAAATGTATTCAATAACTATCATCCAAGATTGAAATTTACTTGTGAACGTGAAAACAATAATAGTATAAATTTCTTGGATTTAACTCTTATTAAAAATAATAATAGAATTATATTTAATTGGTATAAAAAAGCAACCTTCTCGGGCAGATTTTTGAATTACAACTCACATCATCCATTATCACAAAAAATTGCAATAATATATAATATAATAGACAGAGCCATACTGAATTCACACGAATCGTTTCACCATCAAAACATTTCAGATGTGAAAAAATACCTAATGGACAATGAATATCCGGTTGACTTCATTGATAAATACATAAAAAAACGCTTATCAATCTTATGTGGACAAGATAATAACAATGAAGAATTACACAAAAATAAAGACCAAGTTTATGAACATACAATAAAACTACCATACATAAAGAGTAATAAGTTCTTTAAAATGTCACAATATTCATGTTGTACCACAACTTAACAACAAACTTGACAACATTATTAAACGTGGTAAAGATGTTACACGAGTCATGGATCAAAACAATGTCGTCTATAAAATACAGTGTAAGAACTGCTCAGCATCATGTGTAGGAGAAACGAAGATGATGTTAAAAAAAAGGATTGCAGAACGTAAGAGCAATATAAATCTAACATCGAAAACAAAAAATGTAGCTTGTGAACATCGTATTTTATTATTTCATGATTTTGATTGGAAACATGTGGAAATCTTAGATAAAGAAACATCTTATTATAAGAGATTAATATCAGAAATGGTACACATCAAATTGCAACCAAACTCTATAAACATAAAAGAAGACACATTAAAATTAAATAATTCATACAATTTGATGTTGTCTAATTTTAAAAATTAACGTTCCATAGTCATTAGTTATTATAATGACTTTGAATATATATTTTTCACAGAAATTTTCTTTTACTATATTGACAATAATGACAACAAACTCATCGATATGTCAACAACTTTAGTTAGTCTTCCTATAATTATAAAACTGCGACAATGTAAAATATTAATTTTTGCAAATTATATATAGACAGGTATTTAGTATTTTATGTTACTGTTCTTTATATACTGTTGTAATTATTATTTTATATATTATGTAATTTTAAAAAAAAATGTTGAATAAATTTTCAGTCTTGAAAATGACAGTGACGCTGTCGAAACGTCGACTACTTGAACAAAACAAGACCAAGTGTTCATTTTTTTATCATTCATTTGACTCGGAAGTAATATAGGGCCCCGATAGCCAGATGTAAACACCTCCCACTCCTCCACCTTCGGGTAGGTCTGGCGCCAGACGACACGCGCGCCTTGAGATAGGTCAGGGGTTAATGACCTCATAAAGAGGTGATAATGGTTATTAATGGCCAATTAATGTCAAAACAAGCAATAAAAATGTCAATGAATAATGTTAATAGGGTAATTAATGTCAAATAAATATTAATTTATGACCGTAAATAACAC
Source organism: Trichopria drosophilae (assembly GCA_030407085.1). NCBI lineage: Eukaryota > Metazoa > Arthropoda > Insecta > Hymenoptera > Diapriidae > Trichopria > Trichopria drosophilae. The sequence goes on from CM059587.1 coordinate 52,954,169, forward strand.
CATGGCCGTCATGTGAGGTAGGCCAGTCGTCTGACGTAAACAAAAACGTACGGACAACCTTTGGCACGACGGTGAGGTAGGTCATGGTTCAGCGACCTGATACACGAGTGCTTCGTTTTTAATTGTTATATAAACAAATAATAAAGACGATAATAAATATCGATAATTGGGTAATTAAAGTCAGATGAGTGTTGATAATGATGATTAATTGATAGTTTGCGTATAAACAAATAATAAAGACGGTAATAAATCACGATAATGACTTTGCGATAAACATATAGGTACGTGGGTCCCTTTGGCGAAAAGTTGAGGTTGATCACGGTTCAACGACCTTTCAACGTCTATGTATTAGTTTTCGTTTTTTGTTATGATGAATAAACGGTAGAGCCGACATCCCACTTCCTCCGTATTGTGTATTAATATTTACCTACACAACACTCCACTGACCTTTATATGTATATATGTGGCGTATGTGTCACTCCACTTGCAGGTCGAAACAAGAAACTGAAATTGCTTACGCCGTCGTTGGAACGCACAAGTGGCTTATATTCGAGACTCCCGGTTTTCTAGGAAAATCTTGAAGACGAGGGGGAGATAAGGTTCTAGAAGTAAGTTAGAATAAGTTATGTGTAAAAAAATAATATAGATTGTAATAAATTACGATATCGGTCTTGCGACAATCAATTTTGTTTGGGGCCCTTTGACGAAAAGTTGAGGTAGGTCATGCAGTATTATATTTTTCTTGGAAATCGCTCAAAATACGAAGTCTTCCTATGAACTTCGAATGGGATGAAAAGCAACTGAAGAGATTACGTAATAGTATTTGCTTACCTTGTTGTCTTAAATTAATAATTACACAAAGGACATAATTATTTTTATTTTCATTATTATTTTTATTATTATCATTAATAAATGGAATATCAAAAACAATTTCGCTTATATTGCTAATTTTTCTTAAGTAACGAGAAAACTATTGTTTTTTACAATAATTTTCATTTTTACAGCTTTGTTACACTTTATGCTTTGTATCCAAAAGAAAGCGAATATCTAGTCGAAATGTGACGCCTTTTTTTAAAAACGATTTTACATGTTGTTTCTTCTTTGCGCGTTACAACTTCGTGAATTTCGGTTCGTCGTATCGCGTTTAATCGAATTTTTATATTTGGTGGTGTTGTAGCAGTAGTAGTGGTAGTAGTAGTAGTACTAGTATAAGTATCATTTCCCATAATTAGCTGATAAATCGAGCCGAAATTGATTTTATTTCGATTTTTGCAATTTAACGAAATCCCCTTGACCTTACACGTATCGGAGTATTTTCCGTTACTAGTTTGTACGTGATAAGCATAAAATTTAGGACTCCCCGAGATAAAAGTCTGATTGTAAGAACCTGGACCGTAAACCGCTAATTCATCAGTCAAATCTCCGAGAAAAGTCCCGAGCTGTGGGTCGTATTGTTTGGCTGATGTGTGTCCTCCTGATAAGTAAATTACCGAGTCGCTATCAAAATAAAGTACGCGACACGGTCCAATTTTTCTAGGTAGCTGTAGAGTTTCAGGTGAGCTTGAGTTGTCGTTGAATCCGCTAACACGACATTTGTGCAGTTTGACGATGACGATGTTTCGTTGGTTTGTTATGGTGATCCACCCCCACTGCTCCTTATTATTTACTAATATTTACCAACACATTGCGTAGATGACCTTTAAATACGTGTTGCGCACGTGGCAGTTCACTTGTAGGTCGAAAACGAGAGACTTTAATTTCATACGACGTTGAAATGCACATGCGTGGTTTTTACTAGAGAGACCCCGTTTTCTAGGAAAGTCTCACGTAAAGTTAATGCAACAAATCTATTTGTTTGTAAGAAAATAAAAATGAAAAACGCAGTTTTTTCGATGTTTTTCAAAAACTTTAAGGTTAGGAGAAACATGATGTATATAGAGGTTGTACATATTTATAATCTCTAAAATATTCCTACACCACAATATACAAATACTCCAACTATTTATTGTATATAATACTAATGTTGAAAAAAAGCAAAAATAGAAAGAAACGGGATTTTCTAAAACAGTGTATCTTTTTCGATTTTTTTTTCACGGGGTTTATTATAGATTAGCAGAAGTTACTTCACGACGTTAGTTTCGGGTGCAGGGCGGCTTTATTCAAATTTTATTATACAATACCGTGAAACGTACAAAAATGTATCATTTTTAGTATTTCCAGAATATTAATTTTTACTAAAAAATTGATCGTGCCACTTGCTCACAAAATAATCGTTGTTTTTCTATTATCATTAAAGAAATTCTGGTGATATTGACCGCACACAAAAAAGTAACGCTATGAAGACAATTGTCGACCCATCGGACTGTCTTGCAATTGCGTCGAAGGCGGCGAATTTGGTGCCTGATTAATGGAGACGATCCATACATGTCAAAGAAGATTCCATTAGAAAATTCGTCAACATAGAATGCTACCTAGTACGTGCGTGAACCTGGTTTTATTGGCCGTGTTAGCGATTATACCGCAGGTTTCGTCTATACCAGAGTAATCGGATCTGCCGGATATACGCCTGTCGGGATTTAACCCTTTGAAACATACATTTTTCTTAACACGGAAAATGGCTGAAAATCTTTACTCGGTGGTTTTCGGGGTCACTGATTACGAATCTGACGTCCGATTTTCAAAATTCAATATGGAGGATCCATGATGGCGAACCAATAGTAACGTTATTTATTGTCAACAAACAATGTAGAACTAAACGACAAATACCTGTGAGTTTTACACCCTCGAATTGTACAATTTTAACATTCCGGTTAATAATATGAGGTTAGTATCGCAATCCGCGACATTCCGATCGGCCATTTGGATCCACCATATTGAATTTCGAAAATATGAGTTCAGATCAGCAGCCCCCGAAAACGGCTAAAGTACCAAATTTTGTCGTGTTTGAGTGGTGTTTTCGTCTCAACATACGTGTTTTGTAAAAAAATCCACCAAATTTACAATTTTTTAATTATTTTAAACAATATGACATAATAATTAATGATAAATATTGATTTATTTGTGTTTCTAGCATGTCCTCAAACTTAAGAAGCAAAAATTTTCAAAAAATTAATGAATTATTACATGAAATATGTAAAAACTGCATTACAAAAACGATGGATCGACACCGTGCTTGTAAGGGTTAAGAATCGTAATACATAGGCTCGAGATCGTTTTCCGTTACAGTTGTCCTGTTTTCGTTTTTGCGTTTTTGCTTGTTTTCTCTCACTGCCACTGTCATATGCGACGACGAAACTTTTGACAAGTTTTTTCATAAGCTTGTAGCTTTTAAAATATCTCGGAATTTTTACCAAATCGAGGAGTACCGGCGAGCTGCCACAAACATTTGTTGACGATGGAATGTGATGGGATACGTTCCGCACGAAGACTGCGGATAAATTCTTCACGTCCAACTGGTTAACAACATCGACAATGTCAGACCCGATAAGCTCATAACCGTGTATGGTTACACCTTCATTTTTCCACGTTTCGTGCGATGTAGATGTAGTTCAGTAATTTCAAATTTTTGTTAGAACTTCGGAGATAACAATCGGATTTGTCAGTGAAATTATGTCCTTCTCCTTAAATGTTACTTCATATCAAGCTCCGTCCCGGATGTTTGCACCATTCTCTTATCATCACTCGCCCTGTGTACTTCACTTTCTGGAACTAGTATCATTTTCTTTGCATACACTATAAGGCCAATGTCTTTTAATCACCGTTGTTGCCGATTAATTTCGAGAAAATGGCGCTGATAACCGATGCCAGAAGAATCGGTATTTACCACAACCACCACCGCCGATCTGTCTAAACCTCTTTTTATCGTTTCTTTTCGTGGAAAAGACGAGTGTTCGTAACATTTTTTGCTTTCGAAGTAAACTCTTCTACCGCGATTTTAAAGAAACGACAACCCACGCAATACATTGAGCGCACACACGCAGATATATTTGACGAGTTTTCTGTCGGCGGTTTTCAGCAGAGCTGTACGTTGTCGTTTATCCGCAGGACACAGAGCGTTCAATAAAGTGAGATATTTTTTCCAGAGAATGAAAAACACGAAATACTGTCGTATCCTTTTAGTGCACGATCTATGTCTTTACGATTTCTTGCGATGAGATGACTTTTGTTATTTTTATGTTTTTCAACAGTCGATACCATAATCGCGATTTACTGGATACTAAAAATGATAATTATCTGTACATTTTTTTCAAAACTTGTTGGCTTTCATCTACGTACACCCGCGTATGCAACGTGAAGTTGTTCGTTCGGAAATATGCATGGGCCAAATCTGAAATCATCCGGTATGGTTTGCTGAAGATCTAAGAGAAAATAACGGCGTGGGCGACAAGTTGCATCTCTATAAGCTTCTGGCAGAAACTTTGAATTTTCCGAACATACTTGACGTGCGAGATGTTGAATTTGAACCCTATCTCGACGATTTTTAAACAAATGCAGCTATTCGGTATTAAGTGAAATGTCGCGCCGTTCACGACCCTGACGAACAATATTTTGCGTAATGTAAATTACACTCATATTTTTACGGTGACTATCTTTAGTATAAAGAGTCCATACTGGTATTATGCGATGATTCGCTCAAAAGATCGTCGATTATAATTAATTTTTGCTACTGCTGTTCTTTTAAATAATCATCGGGGTTCGGTAGACCTTCTAGAAATTCGAATTCACGTTGCGTTGCAGGTGATTTGTTACGATACTCATCTTACCATTAGGCTTAATAAAATATCATCCGATCGCAGGAAACGTCCGCTAATAATGACAAATTTATTAACGATTTTGTCACATACCATACACGTCCACCGATGTTTCCATCCCGTGTCCACCGACAGTCTTAAACTTGAAGACTTTTTTTCAGATCAACCGTACACTATACTCCGTCTTAATTGAGTTTCCGTTTGCCCAAATTCTAGGTCAAAAAAGGTAAAAATCTTGTTTTAAAAGTTAAAAAGGCAAAATTACGGATCCAATATGTCCGCCTAACTTTTTATCGCCTTGACTACTTTTCGAGAAAAACAGGAAAAAATGTCCGAAAAGACGATTTTTTATCCCTTTGACCTTCAATTTGGTAAAAAACAGAGTGTAATCTTGCCAAAATGATGACGAGTTTGAAAGTACTTCGAATTTTTTTAAGTTTTTCGTACATATTGGTTCCGCCATTTTGTATTTCTGAATTTTTTTGCGTCGCACTCTATAGTATAGTTGTGAAAATGTCTTAAAACACGATTTTTTACCTCTTCGATCTTCAATTTGGGCAAAAAGTAGGGTTAATTCAATATTTTGGAGTACATATTTTGATGCTGCTGTCAAAGTCCTATTTGAATTGACTCGTGCTGTTGGAACAACAGCATTTTTTTAGGATGTGAATAAGTGCTGAAAATGCCTGAAATCGGATTTTTTATCCCTTTGACCTTCAATATCTGAAAAACAAGAGCCAATTGGATATTTTGGCAGGCATACTTGGTTTCTGGAGCAAAAATCCTACCAGAATCGACCCTTCCTTATAGAGCAACATGAAATTCTCAAAAATTTGTTGGGCTGTGTAATCATCGAAAATACAAAATCTACCATTAACACGGTACTGTAAAATTGATATAAATAATATAACGTACCATTTTTTAGAAAACAATTTTATGTTTGAACATGAATTAAATTACTTATTACAATTTAAACCTGTTTATATGAAACGACATTCACCTAAAATCTTGCAGCAAAATATATTGGAAGGACCTATTTTATAAGATGATCCCTGTCTTAGATAGTATTTAATCGTGGTGTTCGTCGTTGCTTACGCCAATTTCTACCAGTTGCATGTTTTTTTGTATAATATATCTCTTGTATGTATTATTCTTCTTAGTGGTACATGTATGTATCTGAAAAAAAGTCTTCAAGTTTAAAACTGTCGGTGGACACGGGATGGAAACATCGGTGGACGTGTATGGTATGTGACAAAATCGTTAATAAATTTGTCATTATTAGCGGACGTTTCCTGCGATCGGATGATATTTTATTAAGCCTAATGGTAAGATGAGTATCGTAACAAATCACCTGCAACGCAACGTGAATTCGAATTTCTAGAAGGTCTACCGAACCCCGATGATTATCTAAAAGAACAGCAGTAGCAAAAATTAATTATCATCGACGATCTTTTGAGCGAATCATCGCATAATACCAGTATGGACTCTTTATACTAAAGACAGTCACCGTAAAAATATATGTGTAATTTACATTACGCAAAATATTGTTCGTCAGGGTCGTGAACGGCGCGACATTTCACTTAATACCGAATAGCTGCATTTGTTTAAAAATCGTCGAGATAGGGTTCAAATTCAACATCTCGCACGTCAAGTATGTTCGGAAAATTCAAAGTTTCTGCCAGAAGCTTGAAACGTGCAGGTTAGGTAAATAAGTGGACTCGAGAGACAGATTGTAGGTATCAAAGAATATGTTTATTAGAGATTCCTCTTTTTATCATTTTGCATACAACTGCATATATATCTAATACTGTGAGACTGCGTCTCTTATTCTGAGCTCTTTAATGGCTCGGATCACTCCACCTGTGAGGAGAAAAAAGTGTATATTACATACAATTTCTGGGGAACCTGCCTACCCGACCTTGACAGGGACACTAGGCGCGCTGACCTAAGTGCCGCTGCAAGTTTATGCTAAACGCACTAACTCAAGCCGCCCACGGATACTTACGTAGCCGGGGAATCGGAGTACGTGCTCAAGTCGATCGACAGACCGTGTAGACTGTCTGGCGACGACTGTCCTAAATTCGGAAATTTCCCCCCAATTTATACACTGAGGCCCCGCCTCGTTACGCGACGCTCACACGCGTCTCACGCTCATGCACACACGCTTGCATTGTTTAGGCGCTCCCGACGAATCTGTCCGTTACAGCTTATAGAGATGCAACTTGTCGCCCACGCCGTTATCTTCTCTTAGATCTTCAGCAAACCATACCGGATGATTTCAGATTTGGCCCATGTATATTTCCGAACGAACAACCTCACGTTGCATACGCGGGTGTACGTAGATGAAAGCCAACAAGTTTTGAAAAAAATGTACAGATAATTATCATTTTTAGTATCCAGTAAATCGCGATTATGGTATCGACTGTTGAAAAACATAAAAATAACAAAAGTCATCTCATCGCAAGAAATCGTAAAGACATAGATCGTGCACTAAAAGGATACGACAGTATTTCGTGTTTTTCATTCTCTGGAAAAAATATCTCACTTTATTGAACGCTCTGAGCTCTGCTGAAAACCGCCGACAGAAATCTCGTCAAATATATCTGCGTGTGTGCGCTCAATGTATTGCGTGGGTTGTTGTTTCTTTAAAATCGCGGTAGAAGAGTTTACTTCGAAAGCAAAAAATGTTACGAACACTCGCCTTTCCACGAAAAGAAACGATAAAAAGAGGTTTAGACAGATCGGCGGTGGTGGTTGTGGTAAATACCGATTCTTCTGGCATCGGTTATCAGCGCCATTTTCTCGAAATTAATCGGCAACAACGGTGATTAAAAGACATTGGCCTTATAGTGTATGCAAAGAAAATGATACTAGTTCCAGAAAGTGAAGTACACAGGGCGAGTGATGATAAGAGAATGGTGCAAACATCCGGGACGGAGCTTGATATGAAGTAACATTTAAGGAGAAGGACATAATTTCACTGACAAATCCGATTGTTATCTCCGAAGTTCTAACATAAATTTGAAATTACTGAACTACATCTACATCGCACGAAACGTGGAAAAATGAAGGTGTAACCATACACGGTTATGAGCTTATCGAAAGAATTTTCTAATGGAATCTTCTTTGACATGTATGGATCGTCTCCATTAATCAGGCACCAAATTCGCCGCCTTCGACGCAATTGCAAGACAGTCCGATGGGTCGATAATTGTCTTCATAGCGTTACTTTTTTGTGTGCGGTCAATATCACCAGAATTTCTTTAATGATAATAGAAAAACAACGATTATATTGTGAGCAAGTGGAACGATCAATTTTTTAGTAAAAATTAATATTCTGGAAATACTAAAAATGATACATTTTTGTACGTTTCACGGTATTGTATAATAAAATTTGAATAAAGCCGCCCTGCACCCGAAACTAACGTCGTGAAGTAACTTCTGCTAATGTATAAAAATAAACCCCGTGAAAAAGAAATCGAAAAAGATACACTGTTTTAGAAAATACCGTTTCTTTCTATTTTTGCTTTTTTTTCAACATTCGTATTATATACAATAAATAGTTGGAGTATTTGTATATTGTGGTGTAGGAATATTTTAGAGATTATAAATATGTACAACCTATATATACATCATGTTTCTCCTAACCTTAAAGTTTTTGAAAAACATCGAAAAAAACTGCGTTTTTCATTTTTATTTTCTTACAAACAAATAGATTTGTTTCATTAACTTTACGTGAGACTTTCCTAGAAAACGGGGTCTCTCTAGTAAAAACCACGTATGTGCATTTCAACGTCGTATGAAATTAAAGTCTCTCGTTTTCGACCTACAAGTGAACTGCCACGTGCGCAACACGTATTTAAAGGTCATCTACGCAATGTGTTGGTAAATATTAGTAAATAATAAGGAGCAGTGGGGGTGGATCACCATAACAAACCAACGAAACATCGTCATCGTCAAACTGCACAAATGTCGTGTTAGCGGATTCAACGACAACTCAAGCTCACCTGAAACTCTACAGCTACCTAGAATTGGACCGTGTCGCGTACTTTATTTTGATACCGACTCGGTAATTTACTTATCAGGAGGACACACATCAGCCAAACAATACGACCCACAGCTCGGGACTTTTCTCGGAGATTTGACTGATGAATTAGCGGTTTACGGTCCAGGTTCTTACAATCAGACTTTTATCTCGGGGAGTCCTAAATTTTATGCTTATCGCGTACAAACTAGAAACGGAAAATACTCCGATACGTGTAAGGTCAAGGGGATTTCGTTAAATTACAAAAATGGAAATAAAATCAATTTCGGCTCGATTTATCAGCTAATTATGGGAAATGATACTGATACTAGTACTGCTACTACTACCACTACTACTGCTACTACACCACCAAAAATAAAAATTCGTTTAAGTGCGATACGACGAACCGAAATTCACGAAGTTGTAACGCGCAAAGAAGAAACAACATGTAAAATAGTTTTTAAAAAAAGGCGTCACATTTCGACTAGAAATTCGCTTTGTTTTGGATACAAAGCATAAAGTGTAACAAAGCTGTAAAAATGAAAATTATTGTAAAAAAGAATAGTTTTCTCGTTACTTAAGACAAATTAGCAATATAAGCGAAATTGTTTTTGATATTCCATTTATTAATGATAATAATAAAAATAATAATGAAAATAAAAATAATTATGTCCTTTGTGTAATTATTAATTTAAGACAACAAGGTAAGCACATACTATTACGTAATCTCTTCAGTTGCTTTTCATCCCATTCGAAGTTCATAGGAAGACATCGTATCTCCTCTTTCGTATTTTGAGTGATTTCCAAGAAAAATATAATACTGCATGACCTACCTCAACTTTTCGTCAAAGGGCCCCAAACAAAATTGATTGTCGCAAGACCGATATCGTAATTTATTACAATCTATATTATTTTTTTACACATAACTTATTCTAACTTACTTCTAGAACCTTATCTCCCCCTCGTCTTCAAGATTTTCCTAGAAAACCGGGAGTCTCGAATATAAGCCACTTGTGCGTTCCAACGACGGCGTAAGCAATTTCAGTTTCTTGTTTCGACCTGCAAGTGGAGTGACACATACGCCACATGTATACATATAAAGGTCAGTGGAGTGTTGTGTAGGTAAATATTAATACACAATACTGAGGAAGTGGGATGTCGGTTCTACCGTTTATTCATCATAACAAAAAACGAAAACTAATACATAGACGTTGAAAGGTCGTTGAACCGTGATCTACCTCAACTTTTCGCCAAAGGGACCCACGTACCTATATGTTTATCGCAAAGTCATTATCGTGATTTATTACCGTCTTTATTATTTGTTTATACGCAAACTATCAATTAATCATCATTATCAACACTCATCTGACTTTAATTACCCAATTATCGATATTTATTATCGTCTTTATTATTTGTTTATATAACAATTAAAAACGAAGCACTCGTGTATCAGGTCGCTGAACCATGACCTACCTCACCGTCGTGCCAAAGGTTGTCCGTACGTTTTTGTTTACGTCAGACGACTGGCCTACCTCACATGACGGCCATGGTGTTATTTACGGTCATAAATTAATATTTATTTGACATTAATCCGTTTCCGCCCAAAATGCCGTAAATTTCACTACATTTTAATCGTCACTTTTCTTATAGAAACTAACGATGAATAATTCTGAATATTTAGATTCTATGGTTTTCAACCCTCCTCTTTCCGAATCCAACGTCCGTTTTTCGCTAGGAGCAGCCATTTTTTAAATATGGCGGCGAAAAGGCAAAAAAATAGAGAAAATTTCGATTTTTGGATCGGTTTTTCATGTTTTTTAATAGGTTCGCGCTGACCGATCATTCCAAAGACCTGGATATGAAACGTTTTGTATTTTCGTCCGCCATTTTCGGTCCGCCATTTTAAATTATAAAAATCAAATATCATAATCGTTATCTGCGACCTCGACAACCCCTGAGTAGTCAGTTTCATCCTGATCAAGAAATGTTTTTGCATTTCAGTCGGCCATCTTGGAACCGCCATTTTGAATGTCGAGTATTGGATAGAAGATACTGTTACAAATGATTGCATAAATCAATAATAAGTGTACCACAATATTTATAAATAGCTAATAATGTCGGAAATGCTATAAAAACACAAAATTCGGCGATTCATCCGCCATCTTGGATCCGCCATCTTATATTTTGCATATCTGGTCATGTCAACTTTTAGTCAAACTCATTATGACACCAGTTCCAGGTTTTTGGAATGATCGGTCAGCGCGAACCTATTAAAAAACATGAAAAACCGATCCAAAAATCGAAATTTTCTCTATTTTTTTTCCATTTTTGCCGCCATATATAAAAAATGGCTGCTCCTAGCGAAAAACGGACTTCGGATTTGGAAAGAGGAGGGTTGAAAACTATAGAATCTAAATATTCAGAATTATTCATCGTTAGTTTCTATCAGAAAAGTGACGATTAAAATGTATTGAAATTTACGGAATTTTGGACGGAAACGGGTTAAATACCCTATTAACATTATTCATTGACATTTTTATTGTTTGTTTTGACATTAATTGGCCATTAATAATCATTATCACCTCTTTACGAGGTCATTAACCCCTGACCTATCTCAAGGCGCGCGTGTCGTCTGGCGCCAGACCTACCCGAAGGTGGAGGAGTGGGAGGTGTTTACATCTGGCTATCGCCAGAAGGGCGATTGAAGGGAGAAAATTTTTTTTAAAAATTACATAATATAAAAAATAATAATTACAACAGTATATAAAGAACAGTAACATAAAATACTAAATACCTATCTATATATAATTTGCAAAAATTAATAATTTACATTGTCGCAGTTTTATAATTATACGTAGACTAACTAAAGTTGTTGACATATCGACGAGTTTGTTGTCATTATTGTCAATATAGTAAAAGCAAATTTATGTTAAAAATATATATTCAAAGTAGTTATAATAACTAATGACTATGGAACGTTAATTTTTAAAATTAGACAACATCAAATCGTATGAATATTTAATTTTAATGTGTCTTCTTTTATGTTTATAGAGTTTGGTTGTAATTTGATGTGTACCATTTCTGATATTAATCTCTTATAATAAGATGTTTCTTTATCTAAGATTTCCACATGTTTCCAATCAAAATCATGAAATAATAAAATACGATGTTCAGAAGCTACATGTTTTGTTTTCGATGTTAGATTTATATTGCTCTTATGTTTTGCAATCCTTTTTTTTAACATCATCTTCGTTTCTCCTACACATGATGCTGAGCAGTTCTTACACTGTATTTTATAGACGACATTGTTTTGATCCATGACTCGTGTAACATCTTTACCACGTTTAATAATGTTGTCAAGTTTGTTGTTAAGTTGTGGTACAACATGAATATTGTGACATTTTAAAGAACTTATTACTCTTTCATAAAAACCATCAATGTATGGTAGTTTTATTGTATGTTCATAAACTTGGTCTTTATTTTTGTGTAATTCTTCATTGTTATTATCTTGTCCAAATAAGATTGATAAGCGTTTTTTATGTATTTATTAATGAAGTCAACCGGATATTCATTGTCCATTAGGTATTTTTTCACATCTGAAATGTTTTGATGGTAAAACGATTCGTGTGAATTCAGTATGGCTCTGTCTATTATATTATATATTATTGCAATGTTTTGTGATAATGGATGATGTGAGTTGTAATTAAAAAATCTACCCGAGAAGGTTGCTTTTTTCTACCAATTAAATATAATTCTATTATTGTTTTTAATAAGAGTTAAATCCAAGAAATTTATACTATTATTGTTTTCACGTTCACAAGTAAATTTCAATCTTGGATGATAGTTATTGAATACATTCAAGATTTCATTAACACCAGAAATAGGACCAGCTGTTAAGATGTCATCAACATATCGATAATAAAAAAGAGGTTTGTAAGAAAGTTTACTTAAACACTCTACTTCAAGATCTTCCAAAACTAAATTGGACAATATGGGTGATAAGGGTGAACGCATCGGTGTTCCATAGATCTGTTTGAAATATTTATTGTTAAAAGTAAATTGTGTGTTTTTCATTAAAAGTTCCGTAGCTTTAGATATTTCTTGTATTGGTATAAATGTATGTTGGTTGATATACAGGGTCATCGAAAAGTAGCGGATCCCCCTAATATCTGCAGTTAGAATGCACTTAGGAGAAAATGTCCAATAGCAAAGTTGTATGGTTTCAAGCGGGGAGTGAGATGATGACCTTGACTTTGACCTTGACCATGTCCTTCAAGGTCATTTCAAGGTCAATCTTATTTTTTTAAATAGAACCCCCTACATTTTATTCCATATTCTTATAGCTTATCTCGAGAGCTTTCCAAAACACTATAATAAAATATTTTTTTATTAAGTACTTTTTGAGTTATAAAGGTTTGAAGTTAACAATTTGTTAAGTGGTGTAAATAATATTTTACAAGATATTCTACATTTTGTGTCAAAAAATTGTTAACTTCAAACCTTTATAACTCAAAAAGTACTTAATAAAATAATATTTTATTATAGTGTTTTGGAAAGCTCTCGAGATAAGCTATAAGAATATGCAATAAAATGTAGGGGGTTCTATTTAAAAAAATAAGATTGACCTTGAAATGACCTTGAAGGACATGGTCAAGGACAAAGTCAAGGTCATCATCTTACTCCCCGCTTGAAACCATACAACTTTGCTATTGGACATTTTCTCCTAAGTGCATTCTAACTGAAGATATTAGGGGGTTCGAGACTTTTCGATGACCCTGTATGTACATCGACGTTCTAAGCTCTGTGTAACCAGTTCAATAGGAATGTTGGTAAACAATGAGATTGCATCTAATGATATTAATGTGTAATCGTCAGGTATCTCGATGTTTTCTATTTTTTTAACGAACTGTAAAAAACAATATAGAAAACATCGAGATACCTGACGATTACACATTAATATCATTAGATGTAATCTCATTGTTTATCAACATTTTGAATTACAACTCACATCATCCATTATCACAAAACATTGCAATAATACATAATATAATAGACAGAGCCATACTGAATTCACACGAATCGTTTTACCATCAAAACATTTCAGATGTGAAAAAATACCTAATGGACAATGAATATCCGGTTGACTTCATTAATAAATACATAAAAAACGCTTATCAATCTTATTTGGACAAGATAATAACAATGAAGAATTACACAAAAATAAAGGCCAAGTTTATGAACATACAATAAAACTACCATACATTGATGGTTTTTATGAAAGAGTAATAAGTTCTTTAAAATGTCACAATATTCATGTTGTACCACAACTTAACAACAAACTTGACAACATTATTAAACGTGGTAAAGATGTTACACGAGTCATGGATCAAAACAATGTCGTCTATAAAATACAGTGTAAGAACTGCTCAGCATCATGTGTAGGAGAAACGAAGATGATGTTAAAAAAAAAGATTGCAGAACATAAGAGCAATATAAATCTAACATCGAAAACAAAAAATGTATCTTCTGAACATCGTATTTTATTATTTCATGATTTTGATCGGAAACATGTGGAAATCTTAGATAAAGAAACATCTTATTATAAGAGATTAATATCAGAAATGGTACACATCAAATTACAACCAAACTCTATAAACATAAAAGAAGACACATTAAAATTAAATATTCATACGATTTGATGTTGTCTAATTTTAAAAATTAACGTTCCATAGTCATTAGTTATTATAACGACTTTGAATATATATTTTTAACATAAATTTTCTTTTACTATATTGACAATAATGACAACAAACTCGTCGATATGTCAACAACTTTAGTTAGTCTACGTATAATTATAAAACTGCGACAATGTAAAATATTAATTTTTGCAAATTATATATAGATAGGTATTTAGTATTTTATGTTACTGTTGTTAATGGCGGCCACGGTGTTATTTACGGCCATAAATTAATATTTATTCGACATTAATTACCCTATTAACATTATCCATTGACATTATTATTGCTTGTTTTGACATTAATTTGCCATTAATAACCATTATCACCTCTTTGTGGTCATTAACCTCTGACCTATCTCAAGGCGCGCGTGCCGTCTGGCGCCATACCTACCCGAAGGTGGAGGAGTGGGGGGTGTTTACGTCTGGCTTTCGGGGGCCCTATACTACTCTCGGATAATCGATCTAGCCAATTTTTCTAAGCAGATAATATAAATTCGCATATTACCTCACTTCACGTTTCTTATAATGACAGTTTGATTCATGGGATTGAGCGGTTTTGGGAGGTCGAAGAGATTCCCACTCAGGTGTAACTTACAGAGGATGAGAAGTGTTGCGAGGAAATTTTTAACGAATCTACAGTGCGCGAAAAATCAGGGCGTTATGTAGTTGCCCTTCCGTTCAAAACTTCCCCTCCTCTTGATTTAGGGTGTTCCTCCGACATGGCTAAAGCGATGTATTATCGTATGGATCGCCGACTAGGACATGACCCGGAATTGCGCGATAGTTATGTTAAATTTCTTGATGAATATCGGGTTTTAGGACATATGCGTCCCTATGTTCCATCTGCATCTTCTGAGCAGACATACGTCATTCCACACCACCCAGTGGTGAAACCGACAAGCTCCTCCACGAAGGTAAGAGTGGTGTTCAATGCTTCTGCATTGAGTGACAATGGAAAGTCACTTAATGACTGCATGTACATCGGGCCCAAGCTTCAACAGGATCTTTCAGCCATAATATTAAGATGGCGCCTATATAGAATCGTTTGTTCGACAGATATCCAAAAAATGTTTCGTCAGATTCGCGTTCGAAAGAAGGAAGGATACTCCCTACCAACTCATTTTTTATACGTCTCCTGACAGTAATTTAGTTATTCTTTATATATTGCTGACGGTCACTTACGGGACAGCAGCCGCTCCATATCTCGCTCAAAGAGTCATTGCCCGACTTGCGGACGATGCAAAGGAGAATATCCTTGTTGCTAGCGCTTTAGTAACGGAGAATACCTTTGTCGACAACACATTTTTTGGCGCACCGTCAATCGAGAAAAGTCGAGAGATGCGCAATGAGTTTATTTCGTTCTTTAAGAGTGGCGGATTCGAGCTACGTAAATGGAGCTCCAATTGTACTGCTTTATTGGAAGATTTGGACATGGAGTCTATTGAACCTTCTCAACACATCACGGTTCAAGAAGACAATTATATAAAAATTTTTGGAAGTTATGGGGATCCCAAACATGACGTTTTTGCATTTCACATTGATTCGGAAATACCAGAGATCTTGACAAAGAGATCTTTTCTCTCGTTTTTAGCCAAGTGCTATGATCCCTTAGGGTGGATCTCCCCTGTCTTTGTTACCGGTAAAATTATCATGCAACAGCTGTGAAAATTGAAGGTCGCATGGGATGCCGATTTACCTCCTATGTTAACACGCGAGTGTACAGATTTCTGTACAGAGTTACGTGTCTTATCGGTAGCGCAGCTGCCTCGTTGGTTGAATACTGACGAAAATTGCTCAATTGAGCTTCACGGTTTTGCAGACGCATCATCTCGGGCCTATGCAGCAGTTGCATATCTTCATGTAACAAATGGCAGTAAAACAAACATCTTCTTACTAGCGAGCAAAACAAAGGTGGCTCCATTAAAAGTGTTGTCAATTCCTCGCTTGGAATTATGCGCAGCCGCACTACTGAGCAACTTAATTCCTTGGGTATGCTCGGTACTTAAGCTTCAAGACGTGCCTGTTCATACTTGGACCGATTCGACGGTCGTCTTGGATTGGGTTAAAAGCTCACCTGCTCGTTGGAAGACGTTTGTTGCAAGTCGTGTTTCTTCGATTCAAACAAATTGTCCACGGACCCATTGGCGTATGTTCCCTCGGAAGAAAACCCTGCTGATTTGGCTTCCCGGGGAGTGAAAGCTGCAGATCTTGTAGATAATAAACTTTGGTGGCAAGGCCCTTCTTGGCTAGCTACCAATGAGTGGCCATCTAGAGAGCCCGGTACAAATTTGGATGTGGTAGAATCCGAATTAAACCACAGGGTGGTGAACACGATTAACATTGTCGAATGGGACTTAGAATCCAGTTTCTCCGATTGGGGAAAACTTATTAAGTGAAGCTAAAATATTTTGGATCAAGTATATTCAGAACCCACGGGCACGAAGGACCCAAATGTTGCTAAAACGTTTTTAGAATGTTCCAGAAACGTTCCTAAAACGTTTTATGTCTGCAACTTTTACGGAACGTTTTATAAACGTTTCATCCATGTTGCAGACATTTAACGTTTTAGGATCGTTTCTGGAACGTTCTAAAAACGTTTTAGAAACATTTGGGACTTTCGTGCCCGTTGGGAAACGCCTATTTCAATCAGAACTTGTTTTGTTGGGTAAAATGCAGCAACTCCCTCGTTCGAGTCATTTAGCAAAGTTATGCCCTTATTTAGACGAACGAGGGGTGCTTCGAATGGATGGACGGTTAAAAATGCCCCACTCCACTCGGAAATTCCCGATCATATTAGCAGCTGAGCCGCTCGTAAATGTTCTCGTGAGGCACGTGCATCTTCGCACCTTGCACGGAGGTAATGCTTTAACCTTTCGCTTGTTGGTGAGAGCAAAGTTAATTGTGCGATCCACGATCAGTCGCTGTGTTACATGTGCTCGATATCGTGCCACACTTTCGCAGCAGCAAATGGCTCCTTTGCCTAACGCACGCGTCCTTCCGACGTTTCGCGCTTTCCTCAAGGTCGGCATAGACTATGCAGGTCCGTTTGCTATTAGAGCTTTCGCTGGTCGAGGTCACCAGGCGCGTAAAATGTACTTGTCTATTTTTGTATGTATGACGACTAGAGGTACACATATTGAATTGGTTCATGACCTTACAGCTCAAGCCTTTTTAGATGCCTTTAGGCGCTTCGTTTCACGTCGTGGCATACCCCTTGAGGTGCATAGCGATAATGGCACGAACTTTCAGAAGGGATACTCAGAGCTCTTACACAGCTTTCGTTCCGCTGTGACTGATCCAAAGATTGGTTCTTACATGCTTTCGAATCAGATCTCGTGGCATTTCATACCGCCCTCCTCACCTCATTTCAGAGGTATGTGGGAGGCTGGTGTAAAGTCGCTTAAGTACCACCTAAGGAGAGTGGTCGGAGAACATACACTAACGGTAGCCGAGTTTGGAACGCTGCTATGCCAGATTGAGGCCTATTTAAATTCACGCCCTCTTGCGATGCTTTCAAACGATTGTGATGATGAATTATCGTATCTAACCCCGGGTCACTTCCTCGTCGGTACTCCATTGCTAGCTCTCCCAGAGCCCAGTATGTTATCTTTAAAAGAAAACGTTCTTACGTGTTACCATTTAGTTCAAATAATGCGAGAATCAAAGATCAAAAAATCCGTTTTTGGAAGGCGTCTTGATAATTTGAACACCTTACAAAAACGATCGAAATGGCGCTCTGTTCAGCCAAATTTAAAAAACGGCGACGTAGTGATTATCAAGGACGATAATCGACCTCCGGCTCGTTGGCAGCTAGCACGTATCATCAAATGTTTCGACGGCGATAAAGGAATTGTACGGGTTTGCGAGCTTCAAACAGCGACTACGCGCTTAAAACGTCCGATTCATAAATTGTGTCCGCTTCCGGTCCACATTGCAAGTGATAACGTCATGGCGGGCGGCGACACGCCATGAACTTGTGTTTAATTCAAACATTATTATAGTAGATTTAATTTGAATATTTGCATTATATTATGTTATTTAGTTTTCTTGTGTTTCGCTCATTATTCATAAGTGAGGCGGGCGGTATGTTTGATTCTGTCATTTATTTAGAATTGAAACTTCGATAAATGTAACGTGATTTCCCGGCATTCCTCGCGAACGCGTGGTCATGGCGTGCTTCTCTCCGGATCAGAAGATAGTTTTGAGACTTCGTAACGAAAGGCCTACATCATTGAAACTACCCGCGCGCGAACCTCCTTTTGGAGCGACTTCGATAACGAGACGAATAATAGTGTATTGTCTGAGACGAACTCAATAAATACGGTAGTGAACACCGCTGAGTGAATTTATCACGGACTTTCTTTCACAATTCCTTTGTTCCCGTAGTGGTAATCTACGTTGGTACGAGTCCGCAGTTCCAGGATAACTCTTTTTAACAAAAGGTTCACTCACTCTCCGATCTTCCTGATTACCGAGAAAAAGGAAGACTTCTTTACCGATACCTGCCTAATACCGTCAATACGGAAGATCACTAAGGGTGGGAACAATGCGTGGCAGAGTCAGACCGTGACTCCATACCCCGCAAGTGCCACGGTTCCATAACCGTAGGACAGGATTTTAGATAATACAGCATTTGAAATGAATTAAAGGAGTTGCCATTTAATATTAATTTGAGAGTTGGTACTTGCGTACATCGTTCAACCTCGATGACTGAAGCAGCTGATGCACCGTGTAACGATGTTATTGATGCGACTGCCATGTGTAGCCAGAAAATGTTCCTTCGCTGTGCCCATGAAGTAATCCAAAATATATACGTCAGTGCCACACGAGAGTAGCGATTCGTACGGGGCCATGTTGTCATCCCATTCGACCAGCTGATTCCATCTGGTTTCGATGAAGTCGAGCGAGTGCGGGCGTCTTCTACTGACACATTAGACGCTCGGAGAAATGAATATATTCGTTTTGTCGATTCAAACGTTTTTTGTTGCTGCGAAACACATTGGATAAATTCATAGTAGTTTTAATAGGGAAGACTGAAATTTTTTGGCATGTTGATTTGACAGTGATAATTCCGGAGAAATACCAGTTGAAAAGGTCACGAATAAAATCGGCAATTTATTTCTCGCTGGAACTCGGTGCTGTCTTTGCACAGGTATACATATTCGAGACTGATAGTTTTGTGGCACTATGAGCAAGGCGCGCGAGGAAGAGCGCGTGACTCGCTACCAATAATGTTACTCAAAGTCGTGCCTAATTATACCGTGGGCCTGATTAGTAGGTAATTGCAAGAATGAAGCGGTCATCTAGAGAACAAGCGGGGACGCCAGAAGACTGCGAGGTTGGCCCATAAGAACCGATGCGCGGCAGATAAGGAGAGCTCTATACGGCTCTACGGTTACACTGCGTGTAACGTAGTGACGCGTATGTGATAATCCTAGCACAATTGTCAAATTTGGCTCTTTGAATTTGAGTCGCCTACCGTTACGTCGTTCTATCTCCGAATTATGCGTTCGTGACTACGAGTTAATGCCTGAATTGCTAAAATGCAATAATTATATGCGAGCTCCCGTATTGCAATTTGCTCGATATGCAATTCGAATTGCCAACTGATTGGAGTTACTCACGTGAAACTTCCGTCCGTTACCGTACATTACTGCTTTTAAACGTCCTAGTGTCCGTCCACTCGCGCAGAATCTTTGATGGCACTCTACTTACAATAGATCTGCGGATCCTGGCAGGATCGCCAAATGTTTGTTTGTAGCCATAAGAATAACTTTAGCACTTCGCGGCCGCTCTCATTGGGTACTTATTCCAGGATCAATTGCACGGATGCATTAAATTATCACACAATTTCGTCCAATACGTTTATTTATTGTAAACAATGGTAAATGACGCGGCGAACTTTACAGACAAGTTGTTGTATGATATATGCAAATTGCCGGTTTTTGCGTGGACAATGCCAATTATTCAGAAAACGAACATGCGGAGCTCCGAACGTGCGTGTAGATCGCGTTGTCGACATCTGACATCTGAAATCGTTAAGCTCCACGATCTTAGTTTTGGCAAATTCGGAGCTAGCATTAGTGCTCCCGAAATCTACTGATGTTAATACAAATTTACTGTGATCGCCCTCGATATGAAGGCCTAATCGAAGATAGCACGAGAAGTATCTCTAGGGTTCATATTTTATGCATATCCGAACAGCCTTTATTATAGCCGCAACTTTGCTCCATCGCAAAAAGTTTGGAATCATTGGATAGAATAAGGAATGATAAAGGATTTGGAATTTGCCCCCGCTTTAATGACTTTGATGCGTATTCGCGTTTCGGCTCTCGGGTGGAGAGGTATAGGATGGACAACACACAGATATTATAGATGACGGAACAGGATAACACAACACCCACCCAGAGTCAGTCCCCCCACCCCAAAGTCGGTACTACCATTAACCTATTTGGCGGTTTATACCGGGGCAAGAGCGACGTGAGTCTTACCACATCTTTTTCCAGTTGATGGGTACTATGAATTCATTCACAATGTTGCTAGTCAGTGCAAGGCCTTCACACCGTTGACGAGAGCCGCTGCATTTGTAGAAACGTTCGTTTTGTCAGTCTAGCAAGCTCATTCGCAGATCCCACTTATTAGAATCAAGTGGACGCAGGTTGCGGATCGTGATGAGCGAATGACTTGCTGTGAGGAGATTCAGACCTGCTCTACATATTAATATTTCATGGAAGGCTTTGTGGGGGCTAACGACGAAATTTATTTGGATGCCATAGCCGGTTTTTGAGCAATAGTTAGTCGGGAGACGCTGCGTCAACTCCAGTTACTGCAGGGCATGATCTGATTGGTATAGTCTATTTAGTTAGCTCTTATTGTGCGTGAATTAAACTCTGCACTTTATCAAGAACCACCCGAATTATACAATACGGAAGGTTCTTGTACTCTAACGATCATTAATTTACTCTCGCGTTTTTATAAATGTGTAAATAGCTCTTTAAATTACGCTTGACTCTAGATCTCCGATGCATTGCCAGACTGATCCAGCCAAAGTTTAGGAACTACTTCAGAAATTTGGGCTCTCAACATCAATATCACAATCTTTTTTACGTCACTCTACACCAAACGAACTAAACAATCACTAAATAGCGATAGCAACCCTACCTCTCATGCAGATTGTACCGATTGCGAACTTCAGCAAATTCCCTTAGATTCTCCGAGGTACACCTTTACAATCATTCTGCAAGAGAGAGTGCAAAATCTTGCGATATCTTCCTACACAAAATGGAAGGGGCTAAGCCAGATGGCCTCCAACTTATGCACCTACAATAGATTTTGTCAGTTATAATCAACCCACTCATCGTTGTCATTATTATCTTGCCTACAGGTGAATACCCTAATATGTGGAAGATGTCTTATATTATTGCCCTTAATAAGGTTTCCAACCATATCATGCCATGATACAAACGACCCGAATCAAATCTTTCTATCATATTATATCATTATATCATACCTTGATTTCAACAGTCTCCATCCAGGTCAATTTAGATAGGAAGTCTCAAAGTATAGTAACAGACCTACTAAATCTTATGGAGAACATACGTCGTGGATTTAGAAACGGTTGTTTTGTCATGGTAGACATTATGTTTAACATTTCCAAAGCCTTTGCTCGCAACGACTTTTTTCATTAATTAGTATACCACATGGATGAAGCTTCTGGCTAATCCTGTTTTCAATAGTATTTATATTCAATTTACCCAGTTACTCTATTGCCGTGACAAGACAATTGTTTTCGCGGATAACGCACAATTTTATTTGTTGACACCAATGAGCACACTATGCAGGGTGTATCCGAACGTATATTTTTCTGAGTTGAATGGCAAAAAAAATAAATGTTTTCAAAGTAGGAAGTGGTTGTAATTGCATTATGAAAATTTATTTACTTGAGTGGCGATTGCCCAAGTAAAACAATTTGCGAAAACAGCAATATCGATCTCTGGATGCCGTTTCAGTTCATTTGCTGAACACAGTTGAAATGCAGCTTCGGTGTTCCGTGAAAGAGCATTTCGAAATCTTTCAAAAATTTGAATGTTCGTTTCGACGTAAATGTGTAGGCATACATTTCGAACGTCTTGACAAAACGACAGCGTTTAATTGTAATACCATATTACTAACCTCGGTTTTTACTCCCAAATAAAATAATGAATACATTCAGCAGTGAGAGGTACATTTTGGATTGGCCGTTAAGCTAAAAAAGAGTGCAACGAAAGGTTTAAATTTACTCGCGGAAGATAAGGAAATGACAAGACGTTTTAATAAACTGTCGAACAATAAGGAACCATCAAATAAAAACTCCAG
The DNA here is from genome assembly GCA_030407085.1 of Trichopria drosophilae. Classification (NCBI taxonomy): domain Eukaryota; kingdom Metazoa; phylum Arthropoda; class Insecta; order Hymenoptera; family Diapriidae; genus Trichopria; species Trichopria drosophilae. Next base: position 52,977,036 of record CM059587.1, read on the forward strand.
ATGTCACATGTATAATTAAAATCTTTTTGACAGAAATCTCCGCTCATTGTAGCAACAACATACAAGCTCAGTTACTAAAAAAGTATTCGAAATATATATATTTATGAAAGCATCTCTTGAAAATGCGTCTAAAAAGATGGAAGTAAGAATTGACAGATTAAGGAAAGACGCTAACGCTCCTGTATTCCCTTCGACATTATCAAAAAAAATGAAAATAATTCCTCCACGGTATCACGAGAAAAAAATCGTCAACCAACGATGCTCTTCAAGGAGAGGTATGGATAATCTTCGATTTAGTCATCAAAACGTCGCGCGTCGCCTTAATGCAAATAGTATATTTTGCAACAAGGGCGAAAAGGTGATCGATATTTCGCCCGTTTTCATACGATATTTTTTAATACGACGGGCGTGGAGCTCGATAAATTGAGTCCGAAGGTTTCGCCCTAGAGCGCGAAATGGAGTTTCGCGCCCAGAGTGTTAAAAAAGCGTTTAAGAAAATTTGTTTAGTCCTTCGACCGCGAAACGGTATTTCGCGGCCTAGGCCAAAATTTTCCGGTCCGAATTATCGATAATTTCGGCCTTGGTGCATAATGTACTATTAAAGTCCTGCACAACCGGATTCAATTTTTTAATGTGCCAAAAAATCTATTTTTCTAAAATTGATGAAGCTTTTTAGGTTTGACACGGAATCATTACGCTTGCAAGGGCAAATAGTTCCGTATTAATGTTAGCTTTGTAATGGTAGCTCAATCATCAAAATTAAACGATTTGATTAAAAGTTATGAGCAATAAACAAACGAAGTGTCTATTTCCACGTACGTTTTCCATAACGTGCATGGGAGAGAGTGAGACAGATGCAATAAGGTTTTAACGTGTTTAGTTAAAATCGGTTAAGTTAAAATAGTTTTAGCAAAGGGTCTGGGGGGGGGGAGGGGCAGGAGCTCCCCAGGAGACACCTGCGCTTCGAGGCAAATTCAAATTCAACAGGTGCCTCTTCCATATATTATTTAAGTGATCATCTTTTACTTTTTCAATATCAGGAGATTAAAGCATTTCTGAAAAATGCGTCTAAAAAGATACAAGACAAAATTGAAAAATTAATAAAAAGTAATTGTTACATTGCATCCTCCTAGACATTGTCAAAAGTAATGCCTCTGAATCCTCTTAGGTATCGACAAAAAAAATTGACAATATTTCCTCCGTATCGTACACGACATCAGTAGCAGAATCAATGGTGCTATTCAAAGAAAGGTATAGATATTTTTCGATTTAGTCGTCAAAATAACTTATGTAGATTATTCGGATTATAATTGTTTAATTTTATAATAGGAAAACGCGAATGAATCGTCCATGGGGGAGTCAGAAATGTTGGAATGGTCAACAAAAATTGACAGACATTTCCCGATATTCTCCTCGTCATTGTCTGAACAAAACTAGTCGACCAACGATGCTTATCCAGTTGAGGTATGGATAGTCGTCGATTTAAAAATAAATTTTCGATTTAAAGTCGAAAAAATAAAACTTTTTTTTTGTCAAAATCGTCGAGAAATCGTCCGCTAAGCACCGTCTGTCGAGTTCGCGTAGCAAGGAAAAAGCCTCCTTGTTGCTATTTTTGTTACTAGACGACGATTTTCGGTTTTGAATGGAAATTTCTTTTTCTGCGTTCCAAACCTCCGATCTACTTGTTCACCAAAAGGCCACCACTGATGCGAAATCAAAGACACCATGAGACCACGAGGTCGAAGGACCCGATTTTCCCGTGCTCGAAACCAGCTGGTTACGGTGGTTATACTTAGCGAATTATGCAGACAGCAAATTAAACTCCGTTAACCATCCACTTTCTTTCCAAATTTCTCAATTTTTGAAAATAGAATGTTTTAACTGCATAGGCTAATAATCGCACTTCTTTGTCGCCTTGGTAATTACTATTTCTCTAAAATAATTGATTACAAACTACCGGTATCGTAGCCGCAGTTGAAGAGCCCGTACATAAAACCTGTAGGCACTCTTCATTGCATTTGCTGCCGACTTCTTTGAGGAGTACCCTCATTTAGGTGTGCAATGGCGTAGGGAAAACTACACAAAAATCCACACGGGGTACCTCAACGTAAAATAATCGTCGGTTTTGTTTGTAACATAGTCATTAAAGTAACTTATGAATATTCTCAAAAATAACATTGTTCATTTTTATAATAGGAGAAGATGTTCTTAGAGCAATCTGAAAATTCGCACATCGAGAATGTTGATTGCAAGGTAGTCTTTGAATTAGTATTAAGGTAGTTGTCGAGCTAGATATCAAATGGAGATAACAAAAACTGTTAGTTTCGACGACTATTTTAATACATTTTTCCACCACTACCTGGGTCCTACCATTTGAAAATGCTTAGAGTTATGCAATTGGTAAATTACCATTTCCATTTTCTTCCGGGTCGAGAACGACCCATGAGTTGGAACTAAGGGTTAACAACACTTCGAAGAATTTAGTTTAGTTAGTTTTCGTTATTATTTATATTGTTGATGAGAGAAAACATTATTGTTCTTGAAAACATTAAACGCATGTCAATGACTCAAATTTTTCTCCTATGGCCTGTGGAAAAATTTAAAGAAATGAATGGATTTTAATAAATGACGGCTTATATTTATGAGAAAATAATTTTCTACAACTTCGCCGAACGATTTTTTCACATTTATGAACCTAATGTCCCATATCTTTATTTATTTAGAAAAAAACTATTACTTTTCACATTTTCTAAATGATTCTAGTGATTAGCTAAAATATTTGGAACAATTCGTTGGTCAGTCTGAAAAAACAGGATTGTCGCTGTGGCTCGTCATTTGTATTAAAGGGAATGTATTGTACCTCTCTTTGATATCAATAAAGTCGAAATAATAATAATAATAATAATAATTCCGTCGGCTAACCACCCTACGCCCTGTATTTGCGGTTACAAGAAATGCAACGCACAGGGACTCAAAGGGAATGATGCCTAATACAATGCGGCTATGCAAAAAGCTGCATTTTAGCCGATATTCCCAAATGGCCTACTCTCACCTCCGCGTGTGCTTATTAAAGCCGGTGGGCCCTGGACTCTTAGCAACCTTGCGAGAGATTGGATAACCAACCCCAGTGGATGGCGAGGTAAGAGACAACGGGGAGTAGGGCTAACCAACCTACTCCCTGTATTTGCGGTTACTATGAATAGAACGTGCAGGGCTCCTGACCATCCGGTTGCTTCGTATGCAGTCCAGTCCCAAGGTGGAGGAGCCGAAACAGGTGTCACGGGACCACAACCCCAACATGCCCACGGACGATTTCAGTGGACGGAGGATCTCAGGCAAGATCTGATGCGCTGCTACGAGGAGAGCTGTCCGCAACAGCGAGGCTACATTGCGCGAATGCATAGTCGGTTTGCGATAATGCATCCCGAACTAGCAGATCGCTTTACTCACCAACATCGGAGAGATTATGTAGCCTATCTGAGGCGGATAGGTTTCGTTGTTCCCAGCTGTCAACCGGTACCGGATGTGCGGGCAATAACAACTGACCCGTACGCGGTGCTGGGAGTGATGCTCCACATTATGAAAGAACGACACTCGTGTTTAGGCAAAATTTGACAACGAAAATTTTGCCTAAACAACGAGAAATAGACAGAGAAAATAGCCTACTTCTGGATGCTCTTCCAGATGACTGCGACCTGTGGCAAGTCAATAGTGCCGTTTATGAGGCTGCAAGTGATCTCGTGACTCCGCGAAATCTGACACAGATATCGGGGAGTCGGCAGATTACAAAACGCATGTCTCAATTGAACGGTAAGATTCGACTGATACGGAAACTAGCTTCTCGAATTCAGTGTGTGATCGACTATTTAACATCTGGCCGTTCATTTACGGCTAAGGTCAAGAAGTTTGCACAACAACTGCGGACGTACTATCACACACTGAACAAGCTGAAGTTGCTCAATATCAAGCAACGTTTGGCGGATAAAATTCGGGTTTTGGCCGATGCCAAAAAGAGGCTGCAAAGACGGGAAGATGGAATTCGACAAAACGCAATATTTTGGTCGATTCCTTCCAACCTCTTCAATCATCGTATCGCAGCCTCAAGCGAGTATCCGTGGGTGGCCTCAGTTGAGGAAGTCTGGGGGAGCATCTACGAGAAAACATCTAGGCTTAATGCAGACACTCCAGGTATTGAAATCTTCACCGAGTTGTGCGACGAAGTCACACAACAAAGTGAAGATTGCCCACCCGTCAGTGCATTAGAGGTGAAAAATGCCATCCCAAGAGCGAGGAATTTCTCCTCGTCGGGATTGGATGGAATTAACAACTATTGGTGGAAGACGTTCACTTCTGTCCATCAACACCTAGCCCGAATATTCACCTCTTATATAAATGGAGACCAACCCATTCCGCACTGGCTGGTGGAGGGCCGAACGACACTGATCCCAAAATCGGGAGACTTGTCCGTTCCGAGAAACCATAGACCGATCACGTGTCTCAATACGTTATACAAATTGTTCACTAACATCTTGAATGAACGTATTGAGAAATCCGTGAAACCGGTGTGGCAACGGATAGTAGAACAACGAGGCTGCAAAACGGGTGTATCCGGCTGAAAGGACAACTTGCTTATCGACAGGTGTGTTTGTCAAGACGCAGTCGATTACAAGCGTAAGCAGAGGACGCCACAGAGATTCCAGCGGATTTCACCAAGAATAAGCGTGAAAATCCCCCTCCCGCCTTTAATTATTAACTATGTAACGGTGATCGCGAGTCCGCCGTGGGAAGTGTAGATCACCGTTGTACCGACCTCCCGGGCGCGGACTACTAATGTTATACATGTGCTTTATAGTTACAACCAGCGAGCCAGCGAGAGAAGCCGCATGAAGAGAGAGAGGGAGAAAAAGAGAAAGGGAGAAGGAGAGAGAGAGAGAGAGAGAGAGAGAGAGTAAGGAAGAGCACGTTGCGTCGGTCGCGTGGTCGCTCCCAGGGAGAATAGATGGATAGGCAGTCGCGCGCGGGACGTGAGCGAGATTGACGTGATCCTTTTTCGAGTTCCGCAGTCAAGCGCTTAAGCGAAAGAAAAAACGCGAGTCAAGGATAGGGCCCGGAAGGTTACCGTGTGCGTCTGCAAACAATGGTCCAGTTCGACGGATTGGCCCGGTTGTGGGGACCAAGTTTAGACCCGGACTAGAGACGGCGTAGCGGAAGCGGCCCGAGCGAGAAGGACCTGCGAGCGGCCATTTTGTATGTAAGTATCACTCGAGTGCTGTGTGGACCGGGGTGCCAATACCTCTTTCACCCTTCCTCTATCGACTTCCACCTCGCGAGCGTAAGTGCGATAGAGACCGCGAGTCTCCGGCAGTGAGCCCGTGCGACGGTGTTGGCACTTGCCGAATCGTTACGCGTCGTGATCGCGAGTAATGTGCCGTTTGTTACTTTTCTTTCTGTTAGAATAAACGTGGTTGTATCTTTGTGCATAACTTCGCGTTTAATTTCTTTCTGGGACAACCTTTCCCGGGGATACTGTAACGGCCCGTCTCTTTCTTGCCACCTCGCGAGAGCTAGCCGGTGGACGGGACTTCGCCGTGGGTTGCGTCCGTTCCAGGACGTCGCGAGTATTCGGGCCAGATAAAAGTCGGGATTCCGTCGCGGAGCTTTTGGTGCGCCCGAAGATGCCCGAGAGCGTATAGGTGTCGGTGAAAATAATCTACCCCGTTACATGGCGCCCTACGTGGTATCGTAAGTCGGTAAGATGATTTCGTTGTGGCGTTACAACGCGCCAAGCGTTAGGTATTGAAGAGGGTTCAAGGTAATATAATATTACACGGCCCAACGATCCGTTGATAAAATGTGAGATAATCGAAAGTTAAAAAGGTTAACGAGAAAAAGTTGACAATGAAATAAATGAAATACAATCGGAATAAAGTCAATGGAAAATTCCAAAAATTTAATGGAAAATTAAAATACAATTGTGAAGTGCCAAAAACAAAGCTGAAAATTTCCATTTTCTCGCTTATATATTTTTTCGCGGCGGTAGTGCGATTGCGTAAAAAATGATAGGCATTTCAATTGTGTCAAAATAAAAATTAATACCAAAATCTATAAATATTCGAAAAAGTAGTTCGAATCTTCCTTAAAATCACGCACACGAAAGTGCAGGTTGGAAAATTAAAATTTTCGAAAATCGAAAAGTAAAATAAATTATAATTTATTTTCCGGGAATTCGAAACGACTTGTTTACATTGCAAGTAAACAAGAGTCGAAAAATAATATTCGAAGATAATATTAGATAGTTTTTCGTATTTCTTTCGATAAATATTCAAATGACTATTACAAGACAAATTAAAATTTAATTTTCACCAGTTAGGCACAAAAAGTGCCAACAGAAAGTTTTAATTTTCCTGCATTTCGGACACAAATAGTGTCAATATTAAAATTTCGTTAAGAAAAACGGTCGAAGTTTCAAAAGAGAAAACGAAAAGTTTAATTCATCGCACCGGAAAGTTGTTTACGTCGCGCGTAAACAAAGAATCGTACGACCTATAGTCAGTAAGCAATAGAAAAATAATATCGCAAATATTATATAGAATTAAGGAAACAATTTGGAAATTAATTTTTCGAAAAGGAAAAAGAAATTTTGTTAACGACTAATTGGTTAAATATAGTAGTGCTAATCTAAAGAAAAGGCACATCAATTAAGATAATTAAAAAAATTAATTAAACGACAATTTTATTTCCTCTTCCACGTGCTCCTATTTCTAAATTTACGAAATTATTGTTCCTCCTTTTTTTCGGGTGGCAATAATAAATAAGTCCACCGAAACAAACAGCCACCAGTCTCAAAATAAATAGACAAAATTTAAAAAGACAATATTGTGCAACATCAATAAATTTTGAATATCCGGCACATTATCAGTCAGATAATTCAAAAGTAGTAATGCCTACTATAAAATAGTAGGACGTGTCATGTCACAATAGTGTCGTGTCACGGATCGTAGCAAACAATCAACATTATAAATTGATTAGTAATAGTGTATACACATTATAGTGTACATAGAACAGTTCCGTCGGAACCTAGTTAAATTGAAAAATAACAATTTCGGAACGAAATTAAAATTCAAAATACTCGCGCCCGTAGAAGCGAGTACATATTTTCTACACTATCTCTGTATATTTTTTTTCGTGTCACTCCGCAGTTCCTACCATTTTCTCCCAATAAAAAAAGAAAATAAATAACATATATATTTTTTTTCAAATATCAGCACAAAGGTGGTACCGGATATTGAGGAAAAGTTGGCATACGTGGGACGACTTTTGCCGATCGACCCGTAGATGTTACGGATTTAGCTAGGCAGACAAACGGAAACTGTGGACGGAGGGCAACTCCAGGACGCAGGGCCTAGATGAGCCCGTGAAGGACTATATTGGTTGCCTGATGACCATACTGGATATGTATCCAGATAGCATACCAGTGGATCAACGCCTAATGTTCTTGCATAAGAACCTGAAACCCGGATTACAGTGCAGGGTGCCAATGACCCATGTCGACACACTGGAGGACTTCATGGTGGCGGCAGTGGAAGCGGAGAGCGCCAAAGAAGCCATGCGCCCGTACCAGGAGCCTCCACGACCAGAGGGTATACTCATGCCGGAAATGGCATATAACAAGCCACGGAAACTCTGGGCGAAAAGTCCTCCAAAGGTCGCCGTCGGGGAGTCGCTTTCTGATAGAAGCCGAAACACGACTTTGTTTGGCCCTGAGGGCGGAAATCCGGAAGATAAAGGAATTACCGGCTCGCGCGAGAACGCGAAGCCACCTTTTTCCCCGAGAAGAACTTCACCGCCAAACGGCAGAGCCGCCTCGTCAGGACCGGTCGGCCCGACGCTGGTATGCTGGACCTGCCAACTCCCAGGGTACACAAAGAAGTCGTGCCCCCGATGCACGGGAAACCAGCAAGGGAGTGCGTAGAAGAGGTCGCTACGCTCTCCAGAGCCCGTCTAAGGACCTCATCAGGCGATGGTTCAAGGGATCGCCAACAAGGGGCCCTGGAAGATACTCCCATCGTAGCGAATGCCATCCCGGAAGAACACTCTCTGAAAGCGTTATTAGATCCTGGTGCGGCTCGAACAGCCATAGGTACGATCGGACTGCAGATCGCAATGGCCTGTAATGAGCCCATACTCCCGTACCGAGGGTCCGGAGCTAAAGTGACGGATGGGTCCTACTCACCAATTTTGGGACTCGTAACACTCCCTTTTCTTGTGAACGGTATCGAAAGACGGATTCAAGCGATGGTAATGCCAAACTTAGACATGGAGTGTTTGCTCGGGGCCGACTTCCTACGGGCCTTCGACGCCATTCTTCATCCCCGGCAAAATCTGTTGTACTTGGAAGGAGCGGCGGATGGCCTCGGAGTCAAAGTGGCCAGTCTCGTGGTAGGAAAACACCTCTTGTCGGACTCGGTAGGGACAACGAGACCAACAGAAGACGAGAAGAAACATCTGGAGAGCTTGCTCAAAAACTTGATCCCGGAAGAGGGCCCGACTATAGGGTGCACGCACCTCATCGAGCACGACATTGTGCTAAAATCAAATGTGGTACCGATAAAACAACAATACAACCCCGTGTCGAAGAAAATTGATGAAAAGATGCACTCGCAGGTGGATCGGAGCCCGGGGAGGGTATCATCGAACCCTCGACCAGCGGGTGGTCCAGCCCAACAGTGATGGTCCGAAAATCAAATGGTACCTACCGCTTTTCTGTTGATTACCGCAAACTCAACGCGGTAACGAAAGCAAGTGCCTACCCGATCCCGTATATGGATACGATCCACCGGAAGCTGCAAGCGGCTCGCTACATTTCGAACGTGGACCTTAGTAGTGCCTACCATCAAATTAAGATGCGGGACGCGGCGAAGCCGTTGACGGTGTTTACAGTCCCCGGAAAAGGCCTCTTCCATTTCAATCGAATGCCCTGCGGACTCACCGGCCGGCCGGCCACCTTTCAAGCCCTATTGGACGAGTTGATTGGCCCGGAACTGGAGCCCCACGCCTTTGCTTACCTCGACGATACTATCGTGGTAACAGAGACATTCGAGGAGCACTTACGATGGGTAGCTCACGTGTTCACCCGAATTCAAGGAGAACAGATAGATAGGCAGTCGCGCGCGAAACGTGAGCGAGATCTACGTGATCCTTTTTCGAGTTCCGAAGTCAAGCGCTTAAGCGAAAGAAAAAACGCGAGTCAAGGACAGGGCCCGGTTGCGTCCGTTCCAGGACGTCGCGAGTATTCGGGCCGAATGAAAGACGGGATTCCGTCCCGGAGCTTTTGGTGCGCCGGAAGACGTCCGAGAGCGCATAGGTGTCGGCGAAAATAATCTACCCCGTTACAACTAATAATTATATTATTATATAATTATTCATTTTATAATTTATCAGATGAACGTGTCGCATTCCTTTTTATATTTCTGTATTCTTTATTACACGAAATAAAAGAGATTGACACTTTAGGCAACCTTTTTTCCGGTGATAACATTGCATACTCGACTGGAAATGCTCAGGTGCCCGGATGCAGTAGCAAGGAATCAGTAGAGATCATAACTTCATTTTATAATTATTTTTAATTTGTTATTTATTTTTACTTGCACGTTTCCTCCTATAACTTCCCGACTAACATAGACGAAAGGTCATCTTAATGATTATTAATCGGTTTTCTCTCTTTTAGTGGCGAAATTAAAGAAATCGCATCTACTTCAGTAGACTTAACCGCTTCCGTGATTTAGCTGCCTAAAAATCGCCATTGCCACTGCCGATTTACTTCCACTCGAACAATTTAAATTTTTCATAACGCACTCAAAAGAAAATCCATACCGATAATTTCCAAACGTCTGTCTTCTCCTTTCACGTCAGTCTGTCCTCCTAACCTGAAGTTTATTCTATCTTTTGATATGCCGTACGAACTATTTCTTAACTATTCCTGGCTCTTTGCTGTAAAATCATTGAATACTATATTGGCTGAGATTGTTAATTAAAATTCACAAGCACTCTTTAAATCGATACTAATCCGCGACGATGCGATAGTTTCGCCTAGTTAGATTTGCTTGTACAGGCGGACGTTAGGAGTTGTGTTGCGTGTTTTTATATATGCATTATTATTACTCTTGTCTGTATTTCTATGTTTCGCCCTATCTGTTTTTTGTTCTACTTTTATTACCGCCTATTTCTATATCTCGGGTTATGTCAGTGCTTGCCGTAGAGTAAAAGGGCATTCCACGCGAAGTGGTTCAGCGTTGAAATGAAAAGTTTTTCAGAAATGTTGCAATTTACACAATCATTAGTTCTGTTAATAAGAAAGTTTCTGGAAAGATTTTGTAACCCTCCATGAAAGGGTTACCTATTTACAGAGACTGCAATTTTCACTACGATAATATGATTTTTAAAAAACGACCAGTGCTTATTTTGTAATGTAAGAATAAATTAATCATTATTAATGAAATTTATAAATTTTTAATTTTTTGCTAATATTACTATTAAATGCTGATTTTTTTCGAATAACTGCATTTCGGAATTCAACGAAAAATGTTAATATAAAAGAGAAATTACTTTCCAACAAACAAGTGTAATATGCCAAAATGGGTAGATCAATAGTTTTTTATTTATAAAACAATTTATGAACGGACGAGCATATCGCGTTCCGCTGCGTTACCCTTCCGCGGCCCATGAGGCGCGTCGAACGCGCTGTATGAATCCTGCTGTCTTGTGCTGCATACAAGGCATACAAGGCCGAGCTGCACCAAAAGTCTTGCTCGTGATTCCAGTAGGTGCAAATCGGGATGAAACGCCAGAGGTGGAGTTCTCTCTTTTTTTTCAAAGAGGGAATTCTGCTTCATTCGTCTTGATCATAAAAAATAACCTTTTCATTTAAAAATAGGTCAATTTTTCATCGTGACTGATATATATTTCCTCCTCGGGAATGCACGCGAGTCGGCCGAGAGGGGGAAAATATAGATTTCTCATTAGTGGGGCATAAGCAGTATTTAATTTGTTAAAAACCGACCTACGTTACATCGTTTCATTATCAGAAAGTATTTACGGTTATTTTCTAGAGTAATTGATGAAACCTCAATAGGCAATAATATCAGTTTATCTTCACCTCACAGTATGCAGTTGGCTGCATCATTGGATGCAGGTCAAACGTCTTTTCTTAACTTATCTAAACAGCCTATCTCGACACCATTGCAACCCAGTATACATTCAACAAGCACACCTACTGTTTCAGTAGAATTGATTCTACAGAAACTCGATAAGCTTGATGTAATCTAAAAGAAGTTGGCTAATATTGATTCTGCAGAAAAATCAGACTCATCTTGAGCTCTCATTTCATGAGCTAAAAACCGAGAACGCCAATTTAAAAACGCAAGTATCTAAATTAAAAGCCGTCCAAAAAACTAGTCAAGAAAGAGTTTGTGCAGCGCCTATTCCGTCGGAACCCATATTTTACAATATACCACAAAACATTGTGCTCAGGAATAAGGACTTCATGGGAAAGATACTTGACAAGTTAAACTTATCGGAATTACGGTATAATATACAGCACATTAGTAGTTTTCAACATAATCCGGGGCGGCAATCCGTTGCAGCCATAGGTATACGACCACATGCGACTAAAACCCTCACTACGAAAGTTAGCGGTGGCATGGCTAAAAACGTTATTTTGCGTAAGCGTCGTGAACATGGATGTCTATGGGCCTTCTCAATCTTTGATACTCAATCGTCGTTCCCTATTGTTATTCGTAAAATGCTCTCGTCTCACATTTTCTCACTTTTTAAGTCAGTGAAATTGTTTGCTCTCGATGAAAATGGTATAATTTATATTATCAAATCTAAGGGGCCAAACAAGCTTAAAATTGCTTCCGAAGAGGCTTTTGAGGAACTTAAACGCGACTTAATCCTAGACCCATCTATCAGTCCCCCATTTCTTACAATATGCTTTGATAATCAGAACCTATGGCAACACCATTGCATTCAATACCCTGTAATGATGGTAAACTCTCCTCTCATACTCTCTATTCCAATTCTGTTTCTACAAAAATTAGTCACATCAATGCAAATCGCCTACTAACACATCTAGATCTAATCGCAACTTATACCCACTTCAATGGATATCAAATTATTGCTGTTACCGAAACATTTTAACTCCTACCATTGCCGACGCACTTGTGCATATAAACAAATATGATAGTATCAGAAACGATAGGCTTGAAAACCCAGGAGGTGGCGTCGGTCTTTATGTACACTCGAACTATCTTACCAAAATTCTTGGAGCTTCACCTGGTGAATTTGTTAATGCTCCCGAATTTATTATTTGCGACGTGTCTACATCGCACGACAATTTTTTATTAGCCGTTATTTATCGGCATTCTAAATCCGCTCTTCCATTAATTTTCTGCCAAACCATAACCATACATTCTCCGATGTACAATAGTATCCTTCTTACTAGAGATTTTAACGGTAATGTAAATAATAAAAATATATAAACAGAATTTATTAACAAGATGCTTTTACTCCACGCTTTGTAGTTAGTTCTAACAGAATCCACTCACCATAGCAGTTTCTCTGATACTTGTGCTGATTTATTCATGATCAAATTGAAATCCAATGTTTTCTTGCTCTACGACCGTTTCACCTTTTATTGCTGGCCACAATTTTATAGAATTGAATTTTCTTATTCCAACCCAATATCTTTCATAGCCCTAAAAGCACTCGCGATATGCGTAACTTCAATATAGAGAGATTTAATTTATTATTAAACTGCAATTTGACACAGATTGACTGGTTTATCACCCAGGTGAATTTCGCAGTCAGTAGTCTTTCGTCTTCGATCACGATGGCTCTCAACTTAACCGCACCCTATCGCACGGTAATCATTACAAACAAAAGAAAAACATGGGTCGACGTAAATTTTCGTCATTTTATGAAACAACGAGTAAAATTGTATAAGTCAGCGAAGTCAACAGGTTCCAAAGATTTACTTAGGGAATATAACTCAATGCGGTCCAAAATCAACTCCAATGCAATCTATCACAAGCTCGTCAATCTTACATCAACAAAAAAATTTTAACTTGCAAAAACTCCCAAAGACCTATGGAACCATTTGAAGAGTCTCGGCATTGTTCCTGACAATAGGAAATCCTCGTTTAATACTTTTCAGCAGACACAAAAAACGTGTTTTATGGGAACGTTTTCAGAACTCACTCCCCTATTTCGCCCTCTAAATTCGACTCTCTTGTAATACCATCCCTCCCTATAAATCTTGGCCGCACAGTTTTCGTATTTAAATCGCTTATCTCTTCGCGAAACCTCACAATTTCCGGCTACCTGCAAAAAAGCACTTATAACATAAAAATGGTGGCAGCGGTGGGATACGCGAGTGGAACACAAAAGTGACCGTGCGGTAGAATGGACATTGGACAAAATTTAACAAACAATTTATCACAAATTTTACAAATATTTAATGAACAAAAAAACGCGCAAACTGAACATTCGTTTTCAACTGCCAGACTGACCCAACTGCCGACCAACTTCTTGAATTCAACCTGCTCCAAATTGGAATTTTGTACTTTGGACGTACAAAATTTTGTAGAGATCTGGGCATTCAAGGAGTCCTAGAAACCAACGATCCAGATTTAACAGGAAAAAACAAGATCTTCCAGATCATCCTATTCGTAGCTACCGGTTTAATGTAAGTGGAAATTGCATTCACAGATAAATTTTCTCGAAAATAAAATTTTTTTTCTGTTAAAATTTCATTTTTTTACAAAAATTCTAAAATTAGTTATTTGAAAAGAATTTCCCTTTAAAAAGAAAAAAATATATAGAGAAGATTTGTCAACAAAATTACACTTTGAATGATTATTGCGACTTTACTTATGTATACACATATATGCTCCAAATGTAATGCTGAAATCATAAGCGCGGTAAAATTTCGTTTGAAAATTGTGGATTTCATCTCTTATAATTCTGTGTGATTTCGATAACAAACAAAAAATGGAAAATGGGTAACGAGTCCGAAGTAAAGCCTAATGCTGGCGAGCCGCAGGTGAAATACATGGTCGCGAGGGCACTGCTACTCGCGGAGCAGTAAGTAGCGTTCCGGAGTCCGACGGAACCCCGTACACGTTTTCGGATTTTGAAGCAGCATGTCGCGACGGCTTTGCTTTGCTAGGGAACGAGGAGACACGCATCTACCTACACGTGATGAGGAAGAAGCTCACCGGGAGAGCTAAAATATTTTGCGGGGGGATTTCCACCTTTCAAACAGTAGATGCATTTCTCGACGAATTAAAAAATACGTATGGAATCACACATCCGTTAAAATTATTGGCAGATATGAAAAATGTTTTTCCCGACCCGCGAGAAACGTTCGAAGAATTCGGTAACCGATTGCTACGAGAATATCACACGTTAGAAAAGGCGGTAAACGCGTCAGCCGATTACGGGGCAGTCGACCGTCGGAGGCTGTATGGAAGGTCGACTCAGCCAGGGAAACGCAGCCACGTTAGAAGACGCGGTCGAATTGGTTAAGAAATTAATAATAAAATTTAGTGCTAAAGATATGGGAAATGACCATAAATTAAATTCACGCGGCGAAAAAACGTATCACGCATCGGCTCATGTCATTTCGGGAGATACTCGGAATGAGCAAAACTGCGGTTATTGCAATTGGACGGGACACGTCGAATCCGAATGCCAGGCTAAAATCTATAATAGTTCAAAATATATTTATTGCAAAAGGATTGGGTATACGCGGGAAAATTGTTTTTATCTGCGAGAAAAACCCACTTGTCATGATCATTATCGTCGCGATTCAAATCAAGGCTGTAAGAATCCACCGGGTAAAAGACCTAATTATAATGCAGATAATCGTGGACGAGATAATCGTAATCGAGAACCACCGAGATATAGCAATCCTCCGCGAAATTACAACGATCCAGATCACCGACATCGCGGAAGATCGCCGGAGTTGCGTAACGACGAAGTCCGCGTGAATAGAGGGAAACACGATTCGAAGTGAACGAGTCATTTAAACTCACAGAGCCGTCGATGCGAACCAATAGTATCGAGCGACGCCCGAAAAATACCATCACGCAAAATGCACGCAGTAAAGGTAGAACAGCCACCGTGCATTTCGGGAGTGTTAAATTCTCTACATGTCCAAGAATAAAAGTTAGCAGCCTAGACTTTCATTATGAAAATCTCAAATTTTTAATAGACTTGGGGCAGAAATTAACCTAATAAAAATCAGCATGTTGCGTCGCGATATATGTCCCTACCAGTCTATCAATTACGATCTTAGCGGTGTCGGAGAAGGTATCGGTAGAACGCTGGGGTGCGTCGAAGTAAATTTCAACGGAAAAACTATCGAGATGCTAAATGTAACTGATAATTTTCACATTGATGAGGACGGTATCCTGGGCGATCCCTTTTTTCGGAATTTATCTGCTAGGATCGACTACAAATACGATTGTTTATTTATACAAAATATTAAAATTCCGTTCATCGATCAGGAATAAGTATTGATTCCCCCTAGAAGATGGAAGGTAGGGCGGATAAAAATAAATAACGACCTAAAATTCGGGTTTATCCCCAAAAAAGACGTAGAACCGGATGTATTTTTCGGAAATGCGCTCGTTGCAAATAGGAACGGGTATACGTACGTGTGCGTAATAAATTCAAACATCACAGAAGTTTCAATTAAAGAACCCTCCCTCGAATAGGAGAAATACGAAATTTGGAAGAATGTAGATTTCTTAGGCGAAGAAGAAAGTTTCGTACCCATGGCAAACTGCGATGAATTAAATGGCGAAAAATGGAAGGGCAACGGCGAATAAATGCAATAGAATCGATGCCGTCCTATCGCAAATAGACTTAAACTCGCTTTCAGGTGAAGAAAGAGAACATGTAGAGGCACTCATTGAAGAATACACGCACATGTTCCACCTACCGGGTGAGTCACTGCGAGCGACCACGGTCTTTTAGCATCGCATCCATACGACGGATAACGTGCCGATACGTGCCAAACGATTTCGTCACCCACCATCACTAAAAACCGAAATGCAATGCCAGGTTGACGAGCAACTTCAAGCCAGAATAATAAGACCGTCAAAATCTCCTTACGATTCTCCAGCTTGGGTGGTTTCGAAAAAAGCGGGACCAAATGGTGAGAAAAAATGGAGACTCTTAATAGACTTCAGAGACCTCAACGAAAAAACTATTGGCGATACATATCCAATCCCGAATGTAACCCATGTTTTAGATCAATTATGGATGGCAGAATATTTTACGACCTTAGACTTAAAATCGGGATTCCATCAGATTGAGATGGACTAAAGGGATGCCCACAAGACAGGATTTTCCACCCCCTATGGTCACTATAAATATGCCTGAATGCCAATGAGAATTAAAAACGGCCCTAGCGACTTCCAACGATTGATGGATCTCGTTTTAACTGGTCTACAAGGGATAGAACTTTAAGTCTATTTTAGCAACATAGTCGTATATGCAAAAAAATTACACGAATATAGAATAAAATTTAAGAGACTCATGAAAAGGCTTGAGAATGCAAATCTCACAATAGAACCCGAAAAATGTCAGTTTCTTCGTAAAGAAGTTGTTTACGTAGGTCATAAAATAGGTAATAATATAATGCAGCCAGATCCTAAAAAGGCCGAAGCTGTACTTCAATTTCCGGTTCCTGAAAATCGCAAAAACATGAAACAATTTTTAAGATTGACTGGGTATTATAGGCGGTTTTTTGAAGGATTTTCAAAGATCGCCCACCCTCTAATAATTCTATTATGTAAAGATGTACCTTTCACATGGGGTGGATATCAGGAAAAAGCTTTCGAAAAATTAAAATCAATATTATGCACCAGGCCGATTTTACAATTACCGAATTTTTCTGAACCGATTGATAGATCGGAAACAGAGAACGATGACTCAAACAAGGAAGATCTCCAAGGAAAGGGTAAAAAGATAAATAAAGTGTTAACAGTACGTATAATTATGGGTGATAAAACCGACGGTAATCATTGCGCTGAAATGAAATTAATACAAAGGGCTCAAGAAAATGAAAGAGGGTCAGAAATAATAAATAAAGAAAGAAATTGCTTGCCATTGAAAGGATGCAAGATCAAGCCGGCGAATAAAAAACGGTATCAATATTCGAAAAGAATACGGATATCTGACGAAGATGGATCCGGTAATCCGGCCCCAAGGAAACGAGGCAAGGACTCGGATGAAGATACCGATTCATTTGGAGATGTCGAAGACGATGGAATGGACCGCGAGGAAGAAATCCCGAGTTACAACAAAAATCTGGAAGTAGAGAAACAACCCCGAAAAAAATACATAACGGAGGTTGGAAAATTCGAAGTGCCGGATTATTTAAAGCTAAAAAACTCAGAAGGGACAACTCGCTCCAAAAGGCATGAAAAATCGTCTTCGATGGAAACTTCTCACGACATATAAACTGGTAAAGAAAGAAAAATATATATATCGGAAGTCGAGAAATTATCAATTCCCAATTACTTAAAAATTGACCCGTCGGAAAACACAACTCAAGTAAGGAAACGCCCGAGAATAGTAGAGGATCGAATGAGGTCCGAGACCGAAATTAAGGTATTTGATCCGTTGTATGATAAACGATTGCAAGAGATTCGAAATCGGTGGAGAGAAAAGGAAGCATTTAGGACAGAGGACAGTCTGACGTCCGAACAATAAACTGAATCGACATTATCGGAAAGCGAAGACATACGAGTTATGGAAAATGCGAGGAATAGAATGAAAATGAAACCGCCAAAAGTTTATGAGCGGGAAAATCAAAACGCAGACGACTCGTGGTCCTCAGATTTCCAGCTTAGCCCACTCGAAGAAACGATCATTTCATTCCCACACTCTACGCCGAACGCTAAAAAAGTACCTAAAATATCAAATCCTCGAAATCACAATTCGACATACTCTGACTCGAGGAGTTCGAGTCCGTTCAAAAATAGAACGGAGTGTTGAAGCGAAACAACGAAAGGAGTCGGAAGAGAGCGAGCGGCCCCTTCCCCTCTCCGCATGCAGATGCGAGCGTGATCGTCAATGCCGTGAACGAGGAGAGAGAACAGAACTCGGAGACGGATGGTTCGCGCGACGGAACGAGAATCCTCGACGAAGCGATTGAGCTCGATGACTCGATCTACCAAGAAGAACTCGAAGGAAACGAAATGGAGACGGACGATATGACTATGCGTTCGCCCGAAAACGATGACGCGCGGGAGTTGGAGGACGCAGCATGCGACGGCGCGGCGAGCTGCCTCCATTACTGAATTACGTGGTCCGTACTACCTGTACTCTTCATGAGAACACTGATATATTAAAGGATGGAAACTGCCTGTTTAGTTTCTTAATTAGGCTACAGGGTTCTAGTAAAACTGCATTTCAACTATGGGAAACCCTCAGAGACAGCGATCACTTACCATTTTGCGCTGAGTATGTCCGTGCTTTCAGTATCTTAGAGTCAGAAGGCGAATTCGGGGACGATAATATTCTAATAATATTCGGTCTGCACTGCGACCTAAACATCCGTGTGCACTAGACCGATGTCATATATAATTGAGGCAAATATAATCGTACAATACCACCTGCTGATGAACGACTCACTATCATTAAAGAGAACCACGATTCAGTAACCGGATCAATTTAAAATATGTTTTGTCGGAGGTGCAAACATTGGCCGCCATGAATTTAACGCAGTCAAAATGTAAGCCGAAAGAATATTACGATAGAAGACTAAACGTTAAACACTTTAGAGAAGGAGAAATGGTCCTATTACTAAAGGAACTAAGACACGGTAAAGTTGATGATGAATATCTCGGACCATACGAGATATTAGACTTATGAAATTCGCAAAACATATAGTTACATATCAATGCTCGAAAAACGAAAATCGTGCATATAGACAAAATAAAGAAATGTTACGACCCAATTTTGTATTTGTCTGAGAAGTAACAAAAAAAAGGTAGTAAATTATGGATATGTAACATATAACCCTATACTCATAAGAGTGTAGATATTAGGCGACTAAAATAAGTAAATTAAGGTCTTATGGAGTTAGAAGGACCCATGAGAATGTCATGTAAGATGGGGATATAATAAACAATCTTAATGAGTAATCTAAGACACAAATAAATACTAATAAACAAACACATATCCTACAACTACAGGTATCGATAGGCCATCGAAAAATAAGTATCAACGGAAAAATGAAAATAAATTACGAGCTAATATACAGTCGCAGTAATCATACGATACCACTCGAAAACCTAAAATACGGATTACCAAGTGGCTAACGTCACATGATATTTTCTGTTACAGAGAAATCTCGAGCGGTCCGTCAACTCATGCTACGGAGATATCGAAATTTGAAAGTACTTAGACTTATATTCAGAGAATCTAGGAACAATACGAGTAACGAATACAAAATGGACGCTAATATCGACAATATCAACAGAGAAATTCTTGAATAGAGCAAAAATCTTAAAAGAACATATGAAATTTGCGAACGAAAATTGTCATGGATTCACAGAATATCACCTGACACCAAGAAACGCTGAAATATACAACGACTTACAAGAAATAAAGATAGAACAAGAACACTTATTTGAAATTATAAGGGACGGAAATAAAAGAATACGCAAGAGAGCAGTGCATCTTCTATTTGGAACGGTAAATGAAGATGTCGTCAAAGAGATTATGGATCACATTGGCATTTTATATAACTCTACTGCGGGCGTGGCTACTTTATTAAGAAATCAAAAGTCGTTAATAAAAGAAGAATTCTCACAGGAACGGTTCGAGATAATAGCATTAAAGTCAGCCGCTCAAAAGGTAGACGAAGAACTGAATTTATTAAAAGCAAAGGAGGAACTAGACGTGACGATTGAGGTCTTAGCAAGCGAAGTACATAAATATGTGCTTGACACGAGCATACTAAGGATGCCGTGATTTTCGCAAGACAGGGTCAGATTCATCCGAAATTGTTAGGTCCTATGCATATCTCAGACGGAATAAATGAGATTCTAGGAGTGGAGCCCCATTGTGAATTTCCAGTACAAAATCGCCCTCTGGCAACAGGCGAGCTGCTTAAAGTTTCCGATACTAAAATATTATTTATTTATATATTTATTTATTTATATATTTATTTATTTATTTATTTATTTATTTATTTATTTATTTATTTATTTATTTATTTATTTATTTATTTATTTATTTATTTATTTATTTATTTATTTATTTATTTATTTATTTATTTATTTATTTATTTATTTATTTATTTATTTATTTATTTATTTATTTATTTATTTATTTATTTATTTATTTATTTATTTATTTATTTATTTATTTATTTATTTATTTATTTATTTATTTATTTATTTATTTATTTATTTATTTATTTATTTATTTATTTATTTATTTATTTATTTATTTATTTATTTATTTATTTATTTATTTATTTATTTATTTATTTATTTATTTATTTATTTATTTATTTATTTATTTATTTATTTATTTATTTATTTATTTATTTATTTATTTATTTATTTATTTATTTATTTATTTATTTATTTATTTATTTATTTATTTATTTATTTATTTATTTATTTATTTATTTATTTATTTATTTATTTATTTATTTATTTATTTATTTATTTATTTATTTATTTATTTATTTATTTATTTATTTATTTATTTATTTATTTATTTATTTATTTATTTATTTATTTATTTATTTATTTATTTATTTATTTATTTATTTATTTATTTATTTATTTATTTATTTATTTATTTATTTATTTATTTATTTATTTATTTATTTATTTATTTATTTATTTATTTATTTATTTATTTATTTATTTATTTATTTATTTATTTATTTATTTATTTATTTATTTATTTATTTATTTATTTATTTATTTATTTATTTATTTATTTATTATTTATTTATTTATTTATGGCCAAATTATGGCTTGAGGTAATCCTCTCTTGCCAACCATATAAGAATGTACACAGAAACATATAAATTTGTATGTAAATAATTTCATCTTTACAGTATGTTGAATCGATTTCAGCTCGGGGAGTGAGGTTAACACAAATTCGTGGGCTAACTTAAGATTACAATATTAGTTATGTAACTGTTATATCTTATGAGCTAAATTAGTTCTACTTATAGGTAACTAAAACTAGTTTATTGGTTCGCGATATAATGTAAATAGTCTACTCTAAATAGAAAATAATGGGGAGTTTTCCAGGTTTGATTTGAAAAATAACCGAAAAAGCTTGGTTTTGAATTCCGCAATGCTCGAGCAATCCTTAACAGATGATGACAATGCATTCCATAGCCTTGATGACGTAATAAGGAAGGAACTCGCAAATTTGGCAGACTTATGAGTGGGAATTATAAGTTCATTAGTTCCGGAACGCGGTAGATGCCTGTTCGTGTTACTTCGCATAATGTATTGTGAACGTAAGTATGAAGGAGTCCCCGTGCAGAAAAGATTATAGGTGATAATCCCTATGAAGTAAAACCTTCGGGACGCTGCGTTTAACCATTCCAATTTTTCTCGGTAAGGTGTAATGTGGACATCCCTTCCAAGACCAAAAATAAATCGGATCCCAGAATTCTGCAGTCGTTCGACCTTCACTTTCAAGGTTGAATTTATATCATTGTATACTACCGATCAATAATCACAGTATGGTGATATAATAAGGGTTGATACCAATTGCTGACGAAGGAAAGTGGGTAGTACATTTTGGTTGGCTCTTAGCTGTCTTAAGATGCTGTATACTCTATTCGATATCTGGACAATATGTTCATTCTAGGAAAGTATATAATCGAAGATTACTCCTAAGATTTTTAGTAGATCTTACCCAAGGAATCACGCAGCCACGTTCACTCATGGGAGTCAATGTATCCGAGTATAACAACTTCACATAGTAAGCATTACCCACCATTATGGCTTTTGTTTTACTGAAGTTGATCACTAGCTTGTTTTCGTCGGCCCATTTACAAAACATTTCTGCATCAGACGAAATTCGACTAATAGCAGAGTCAATTTCATGAGGGTAGCAGCTGAGATATATTTGCGTATCATCAGCGTAAATCGTGTGATGAGAGTGTTGAAGGACTGTAGGTAGGTCATATGGAGAAAAGCAGAGGCTCCAATACAGAACCTTGAGGAACTCCTGCGTTGGTGAACCTCCACGATGAGAGCTCGCCAGTAATATCGAGTACAGCTTGAGACCTGCCTGATAAATAAGAAGCAAACCAAGCTAGGACAAGAGGCGAAGTAACCTTGATCAACGCAGTTTGGGTACTGCAGCCTTTACGGAAACCTGACTGTTGCGAATCAAACCAATTATTTTGGTTTAAAAAGTTTATTGGCATATTGTAGACAAGCTTTTCGGTAATTTTGGAGAAAGCACATAGAATCGCGATCAGTCTATAATCTGAAGGTCCAGTGGGATTCTTAACCTTTTTTATGGGCACCATGATAGCTTTTTTCAAGTTGGACGGAAACGTTGCCGTGCTGAAAGAAAGTTTAATTAGGTCGACCATAAATGGTGCTACTGCTGGAAAAGCTTTGACTAGAAAGCCATTCGAAATAGTATCGATACCCTTAGCTTCAGATTTACCCAGTGCGACACATTCAGCCAGATTGGTTATTGTTATATTAGTGAAATACAAGAAGTTCTCATCATATTCCTGAGTTAGCATAGAATTGATGAGTTCTGATTGAATGCCGCAATAAGCCGATGTAAGTGAGGCATGGTAGTTATTGATTTCGTCAGCAGAGCAGCACAAGGAAGAAGAGGTGTTAGATTTAGGGACTAACTCCAAATTGCGTAGTTCCTTCCACATTCGACTCGAAGTACCAACGCCAGATAACCTGTTAGAATAATAACGGGCTCGAGCATTGCTCCATGAATTTTTATTAAGGATAAAAGGATAAAAGTATAAAGGATAGGAATTATCCCCCGCTTTAATGATATTTATTTTGCCTATTCGCGGGTCGGCTCTTGGGTGGATAGGTCGGACATACAATCAAATACATTTACAAGACATTTACAAGACAATACATGACAGCACAAGGCAACACCCACCCAGAGCCAGTTCCCCCATTACTGCGCCCCGTAGAACGTCTTAACCCATCTGTATCGCATTTGCACGGGGTCTGAGAAACTACGGAAAACCTATACAGATACAGTCGACGAACTACTTTATCATCAGGGCTTATCCCTAATCAGGATACTTTCACTTGAAAGAGCGACTGTGCGTCGCACCGACCACAGGGCAATTGCTGTTGGTCATGAATTTTTATTAGCTTATTTAGTTCAAGCAACCGGTTTTTAAGTTGCGCATCTAGTGTTCTACGGTAAGCTCTTAAGGTAGTATCAAGCTCAGCTTTCAATAATCGAAGTTCCGTAGTGATCCACGGCGCGGGCTTATGTCTTGGTACAAATGTTATTTTCGGCGCATGACGATCAAAGACAGACGTAAGCCGCAAGGAAATAATATGCGATAGTTTATTAACATTACTACAGTTGTTTGTTGTTTTCATAAAATCACTCCAGTCGTAATTATCAAGGTCATCAAGCAAGCGTGAACATTTAACCTTCCGATAATCCCTACACGTTATAGAGAGGGAGGTGCTTGTACTCTGATATTATAGTCAATTGAAATTAGATCGTGAATGTAGACAAATGGTAAATTTACCTGAGAGCTGGATGAGATATTATCGCTGCTGTCTACTAAACAATGATCAAACCAGGAATCTGCTATTGAGCTATGAAAAGTGTTCTTAAAGGGTACAATTTGTAGAGAATGTTCAGTTGCGAACTCCTTTAGTTTAAGTGAATCACTATTATCCCGGTTTAAATTAATGTTAAAGTCTCCCATGACAATAATTTTATTATAATTGGAGCTTAATTTCTGAAAAGTTTCAAAAAATAGCTGGAGTGATTTTCTAGGCGGACGGTAGACGACTATTACTAAAATCGGTGGCAGACGAGGTAGTGTAACTTCGGCGAAGATAAATTCTACAGAAGTTAATGACTGAGAGTCAGAAGTTAGTAATGCTCTAGACTTCAAATATTGGTGTAAGTACATAGCTACACCACCTCCTTTGCCATATGCACGGTCATTACGAATCAGATTATAATTTTCAAGATCAAAATAACAATTTTCAGATAGGTGATTAAGTCACGTTTCAGAGATAAGTATTATGTGGAAAAAGTTAGATCTAAAATAATCGCGAAGTTCATTTAATTTATTTTTTGCCCTCAAGGATTGAACATTAATGTGACAGATGCGCAGAGAATTATAATTTAGGCTGTTTGCGGATCATGAAATCGGGACCGTATTCGGAGTACTAGTTGACGGTTGCACTGAAGTATTGGTGGACGATGTAGGTTGTCGTCATTTAGCGATATTCTTCAGTTCCTCGACAGACACAATCTCCGAAACTGGGGCACCTCTTGATGATCGATAACACACAATACCGTGATTGATGTAGACAAATTTGTTGGAGTCATTCTTGAGTAGATCACGTGATTGTTTTAACAGTTGCAGTGTTTCATATGGTAGATGCTCATTTATGTACAGTAGGTAATAATGTTTCATCGATGTCTTTTGAATTAATCGTTTTGCGAGTTCGCATGCTGCTAATAAAACTGGTACGAATTTGAGGAGCAGAAAACTTTATGATGATCATAGGTGGCCTGTCATACTCAGTGATAACTTCACTTTGAGTCGAGTTTTGCACAGTTACATTCCCTGAGTTGCTTTTCGATTGGGGTTGCATACGAATAGCAGATAAAATGTCCCGGTCATCAAGCCGTATTATTAGAGCTAGAGCAATGCGTATTGTTACCGATCGAAGACCTTCATTCGTTCTAGTAGGAAAATTCGATACAACCAAATCACAGTTTCGATTCTCGTAGCCCATTCTGAATCAATC
Source organism: Trichopria drosophilae (assembly GCA_030407085.1). Lineage (NCBI taxonomy): Eukaryota > Metazoa > Arthropoda > Insecta > Hymenoptera > Diapriidae > Trichopria > Trichopria drosophilae. The sequence continues at coordinate 53,002,100 of CM059587.1, forward strand.
CAGCTGTTGTTTGCGTCTAGATATCGTCAAGGATTCAACAGACTTCTCAATCTTGTCCACTTTTTCTTGTATATTAAGAAGTTTGTTCAGTTTGTCGTTTGCTGAGATATTATGTTGTTCTTGTTTATCAACATATAACTTAAACCAGGCAGGTGCCGCAAGTGACGGATCAAGGTATTCAGAATCGACAGAAGATTGACTTGCCGATCTTAATAGGCGAGGTGGTTAAAGCCCTTTAAAAATTACGGCGCAGTGAACACACATAACGCTCGTTATCGGGCATAAGAGAATCCACATTGGTATTGAAAATTGGATCATCAACATCTCTGGAAAGTGAATGTTTGGTACGGAATTATTAATACGCATATCGTTGCACCATTTTTCTTTCAAGAGAACTTGAACCGTTTTCTGTACGTCGATTTGATCGAAAACAAACTTCCACATTTACGTGAAGATATACCACTTCAATGATGTATAAATATGTGGTTTCAGCAGGATGGCTGTCTCGCCCACATATCTCTCATTGCTCGTCATGAAATGACCCGTACAATTTCCGGCCGATGGATAAGCAAATACAGTCCACGTAATTGGCCACCGCGATCACCGGACCTTACAATTTTACTATTATTTATGGGGAAGAATAACAGACCACGTATACAACAAACAACCTACCACTGTAGAAAACGTGAGGAACAAAATTCGACAAGCCATTCAGTCTCTAGATACTGCTTAAATTCTTCGGGTGATAGATGATTTCCAACGCAGCGTAACAGCCTTTTCGAACATTGAGACTGAATAGCATGCGTATGCACAAAGCTGACGGCAAGAGGAATCACCTGAAAAATCACCCCGACGACGAGGTGACGGCCACGAGAACCATCTTAAACAAGTACCCGTCGAGGTGATATCAAGGGGAACCACCTAAAAACAACACCCCTAAGAGGTGTAAGTCCGACCTTGTGACCTCTTCATGGTACACCTTGGGTAACGCGAATACAGGCGGCGCTGATTATTTCATTTCGAAATTTGAAAAACACTACTTTGATCTCGATTTATGTCCAAGGTTGACCTCAAAGTCAAATTCAAGGTCACCACCGGATAGATCCTTTGAAACCATGCAAATTTTGCCATTTTTTCGTACAAGTACATCTCTACGTTTTAAAAGGGTTGGTCCGATGTTCTGAAAGACCCGATATATCTGCCCTTTGGGTCCGTCCCAAGGCTTCTTTATAATAAATAAATAAATAACCATTTTTTTGACATTCATAGACAGTATGTATCATGATTTTAACAGACTGCTGAAACAGCGGTATCCTGCCGTATAATATCCCCTTGTTGATTGTTATACAATTTGAACGAATGTGTAGTTATAGTGAAATCAAAATTTTTATAATTACTTTTTTAGCAGCACAAAGCAGCAACATTTACAAAGCGCGTTCAACGCGATTGATGGGCCGCGGAAGGGTAACGCGGTGGAACGCGGTATGTTCGTCCGTTCATAAATTGTTCTATAACTATTGATTTGCTTATTTTGGCATGTTACATTTTTTTGTTGGCAAGGAATTTCTCTTTCTTATTACATTTTTTTTTCACTGAATTCGCAAATGCCGTTCTTCGAGAAATAAGAGCATTTGAAAAGTAGGTTATTTCGTAAGCTTTTTTTCTGTACAATTTTACTTTAATCTTTTGTTATGTTAGATCCACTGCTGAGAAAACGAGGCTAAATTTTGTTTTAGTTAGTTCTAAGTTTTATTTTAAGCAACTAAGTGTAATTTTCAGTTCGTCCACGGACTTCAATGTCCAGCACGATAAATAAATGATATCATACTCATCCTACTCGGATTTTTTCGGATGTCATTAAATGTTATAATACGGCGGACTTCGTTTCAGTTCAACGAGTCTTACTTGTGACCATTTATGAAATATATTCAAAACGTTTTCCGGACAATATCGTCTTAATCCAAGTAATAGTTTTTAAGTTGTGTAAGCGTTAAATTTATACTGCAAAGTGCGTCGCCGTGATTGGAGGCAAAGGACAGACCGCGCCTTTTATACGGAGTCTCGAACAAATATTACGCAAAATTTCGTGAATCAACACGATTTTATATTATAATAATTAAATACCTCTTGTCTGACTCTTTCATAAGTGCAATTACAAGATTGCCTGATAATATTTATGAAAATTATATATTAACGAAGACATTTTTTTTAACGACTGGTGGAAGGGCTTTGAAATAAAACGCGCAATATGATCGACAGAAAACTAATATTCAAAATTATTTCAATCAAGCGGTGACTAGCAGATCGTGAACGACGCGGACTTTCCTAACCCGTTGACATCCGGAAACGTATTGAAAAACCCGATCGTAACTTTTTCACATCTTAGTTCGACATTTCAATTTATCGAACATAGAAATAGACTAAATCATCGTATTATATATCGATATTATAGTATTCGAATTACACATAATTTTATCAAGATCGCCACCATTTCGAAGGGCCTTTACATAATTTACCTAACCAGGGCACCTTTCTTTTGAGAAGTACCCCCATTCGGGTGCACAATGTTGTTGGAAAAACCACCTTTCTGGGAAAAAAACCTACGCCGGGTACCGCAATCGATAAAACAACGATTCTGTTCGTAACAATTTTCATACTCACAGTCTTTGAAACTGCACGGTGATAAATAAATATTCTTATAATAAACGAGATTTTCATCGCTAGGAATGCAACATTTTCATCTCACAGGTGTAATAAACAACAGTTTCTCCGAAAATTGACCAAAACTACATTGGCAAACATTCTTGGACTATGGCGACGATCTAAGCGCTAAAAGCGCTTATCCAAGGTAACTGATTTTTGAGAGCGGCGATATAGCCATCCGTTCAAAAATAAAACTATTGTTTCCATTCCACGATATAGAATGCCGTAGGTTCAAATGGACCTTAGGATTCGAAACCTTTTCAAAAAATTTAAACGAAACTCATCATTGAACAATAGTAAATTGAACGTACCTTTTGTAAGTCCCTGGCACTGCGAACTTCCAGACTTCTTGTTCCTCTAAAGGCCAGCTCTGGCGCAAGATCGAAGCGAACTTCGATCCCCCGTGCTCAAAACTAACCCATTACTACCCTTGCGGAAGTTAGTTGGACACTCACTGAAACCGATCAATCGGTATCATACGGCACTACGACCTTCCGAACTTCTTGTTCATCTGAAGGCTAGCACTGGCGCAAGATCTAAATTGGCTCCGATCCCCCATGCTCGGAACTAACTGACTACTATCCATCCGGAAGCTAGTTGGACACTCATTGTAACCGATCAATCGGTATCATACGGCTCTATGAACTTCCAAACTTCTTGTTCATTTGAAGGCTAGCACTGGTGCAAGATCTAAATTGGCTCCGATCCTCCATGCTCGGAACTAACCTACTACTATCCATCCGGAAGCTAGTTGGACACTCATTGTAACCGATCAATCGGTATCATACGGCTCTATGAACTTCCAAACTTCTTGTTCATTTGAAGGCTAGCACTGGTGCAAGATCTAAATTGGTTTTGATCCCCCGTGCTCGGAACCGACAAACTACTATCCATCTGGAAGCGAGTTGGCAACTCATGAGGACGTTCGATTTACTTTAAATTGACTATAGCGTGCACTAGACTACGTGTCTCTCTCGATGTCCTCAATTATAATACAAACATCCCACGAAATATTTTACATTTTCACCACATGTTTCTTCCTAATATGCAAAACATGCACTTCATTAGACGATTCAGTATTCCCCAATCAATTCTAATAATCTTTTAGATTATTCAAGCATTGCCAAACTACTACAGCTAGACAAAATAAATAAAGAACTGTCATTTCACGTGCATATTGTAAAATGTTATTTTTCCTTCTCCTGAATAATTGTTTTCCTTTCTGCCTCAACTTATCCGTTTACACTTGTGAATCGATATCGACGTCTACCAAATACACAATTTCATAAAAGAGATGGGGTCGCAGATCTACAAGCTCTGTTTCTATTGTCATAGTAACAGCATGCCACTTTAGCTTACACTTTATAGGTCCGGCACTAAAAATCAATGATAATGTCCGAAATGAAATTAATATGAATATAAATTCTATTCGATATAATTTGTAGTCAAATTAATTTCAAAATATATTTTTTTCGAATAATAAATTCACAAACGCGATATTGTACATAAAAGTCAAATGCGTTAGTATTGTGGTATATGTGGGATCCGGCTGAAATTTGCACAAACTATAGTCCTATTGGATACAATGTTAAATACCAAATATTAGCAATTTTTATAAAAAATTTCTGGACGTAGAGGGGGTTGAAATTTTGAAATTTCATCATACAAGGTATATTTCGACTGTTCGTAACTTTGTTAAACTCAAAAATTAAAATAATATAAAATATGTTTCAGATAGGGGTTTTCCCGCCCTTTTTAATGTTGAAATCCATTTTTTGAAAAACTTAATTTTTTACCTTGAAAAATGCAAATTAAAGATATAATTGAATATATCTCAAAAACCACATGTTTTTTAAAATTTTTTATTGTTTCATCGGAAAGTTAAGACTTTTTACTACAAAAAATATGTGTTTCAAAAGTGGGATCAGTGTTTTTCGCTAGTCAAATTGAACGATGCTTACCGCAAGACACCGCGCCGCTGACGTATCAGATTGGAGCTATAGGACTTTGAACTAGCATTGTTACCGACATACCGACACTATGTGAAATCGAATCTTAGATGCTCGAGCATTATTCCAATGGGCCAAACGGAGCTGCAAAGAAACTGAAATACCTTCAGTAGCAAATAAGATCGCTGTATAACTGCTGACAAATTAAAACAGATGTTCGAAGTAGCAGTAAAAATCAAAGGAACATTACAATATCATGCAATCATACCTACTGATAATGGTAGACTTAAATTAAAAAAATTTTCAGCATCTGCAGATTGTGATTATTTTCCAAAAAATAAAAAGCGGCCATCAAGTACTTTAAAGCCGCAAATAATTACTAAAATACAAAAAAGAATAAATTAAGATGAAACGAAACACACACACGGGCACAGGCATACACGCGCGCACACACACACAAACGCACATAGGTGACGGCAAGAGGAACCGCCTTAAAAAAGTACCCCGAAGAGATCCGACTGTGCGACTTCCGCGTGGTACATCTTGGGTGATGCAAATGTGCCGGGAAAACGGAGTTCGCATAATCCAAAATATGCCGACCAGGTTTCGTGAAATACTAGCTATCTCAGCACCGGCATCTCATCGATTTCAGGCCTGTTTCAACTGGTCTCGAATAAGTGTAAGCAACCGGCAATCATCGAAGGATGCTACCACCCGGTCATAACTCGTGCTACTCGAGCGTCGATGCCGAATCGGCATATTCGTAATAAGGTATTTAAGAAATAGGATAGGATCCGTGAATCACCATACCTCCCAGCGACATTCGCACTCCGTATGAGTGATTCACGAAAAAGGCGAAAACGCGTAGTGATAAGAACAAAATCGCAATGGCTTGGTGGTTTCGGGTAACCACCCCCGCTACCGCAATGTTTGTGAAACCGACCTACCTTGCAAAGGACAATTGAATTAGCAGTCAGGGTCGCCCCGAACTTCGTACAGTAAGTACCTCTTGGTGCTGAATCTCTGTAAAAAACGTGAACCGCGAAATTAGCGACTCTCCGCGAACCGTTCATGATATTTGTAAGACCGACCTTTGTTACCAATTACAATAAAATACTTAAACTATATTTCTTGTACCGTCAATTGGGGTATCGATCCTCTTAATGCCTTAGATCCCGATAATTCCGATTCTCAGCTACCGATAATCCACCAAACAAGTAATGCATAAGTTACGACAAAAAACGTAAAATACAAAAATTTGGTGGCATCGGTGGGATACGCAAGTGACACAAGGGTGAAATTTTAGAAATTAAAATCGTTAACTGGCATGAAAATGGATTAGCGCTAACATCGGTTCGCGCAAATATAAAGTGCAGTACAACGACGCGTGTGTTAAATATGCAAAAGAAAACGAGTGACTTTGAAAATTAAATTTTAGAACAATCCTAGTGACAATGAAGTTCATTTTTTTAAATATCACTAAAAATCAATTTCTGAGTGACAATCAACTTGACAAATGAAAAACTTAGAGGAGTAATTACGTGACATCTCGTTTTCTAATTGTGAAATTCAGCGACACTTTTTTTTAGCTTCCAGGTGATAACAAACAAAAATCTATAAAGCGTCAAGATTTAAACTAAAAATTTTATTAAGAAATCCTCAAGAATTTGGACTAGTCAAAAAAAAAGGGGCACAAAGAATCAGTAAGAGAGCTTTACACCTTCAAGGGTTCGAAAACATAGTAACTTCAGGGGGCTTCAAACAAAAAAAAAACACAAACAAGATTTGGCTTCAATCAAGGAAGATTAGACAAGATATTCCGGATCCTGACACTGGTGTTCGTGACTGCGGAAATAATGTAAGTGGAATTTGCATTCAAAGGAAAACCTAAACAAGTCGTCTCATTGCATATTTATTTAAAGATTAATTTTTGGTAAATACTATTTCTCCTATGTTTAAAAACGTGAAGTGAGAACATTTGTTACTATACACGTTGATGATTGTTGCGATAATATTCTGAGTTTACTTGCAACACCGAATAAATTTTCCGCCGTAAAAATAAATTTTTATTAAACATCGGGGACAATCAAGGAAATATTGTACAACAGGCCGCTGCACCGGTGGCACCAGCAGTACAATATGTCGTAGCGAAGGCTCCGCCTATAGCGGAGGCAGTTAGCAGCATTCCCGAGTTTAACGGGTCGACCGATAAGTTTGCCGATTTTGAAAGAGCATGCCGCGAGGGCTTTGCCTTACTCACTCCCAACTATATACGACTCTATCTACATATGTTACGCAAAAGGTTAACGGGAAAAGCGCGAATATTTGATAAAAAAATAGCCGAGTACGCGACGGTCGAAGCGTTCCTTGCCGACTTGCGCAAAAATTACGGCGAATCCACGGATCCGCTCAAATTACTCATCGACATGAAAAATATGTATCCGAAACCGGGTAAATCGTTGGAAGAATTCGGGCATCGACTCTTAAAAAATGGAAGGGACCTTGAAAGAGCACTAAATGTTTCCGCCGAGTTTACGGCGGAAGACAGAACGCGTTATATGAATCGCGCAAATCGTGACGGTCTCGATCATTTCATCTATTATGCGAAGGACCCTATGGAATCGCGGTTACTGCATGCTAACCCAGATACACTACAAGCCGCAAGCCGATTCAAATCTCGAAGGTCATGGTAAAATTTCTACCGAGTATCCGCACATGTTGTGTCTTTAAACTCGCAAAAAGAGTTGGAATGCGATTATTGCGGATGGCACGGACACGTCGAATCTAACAGCCAGGCGAAGATATATAATAATTCAAAATGTGTCTATTGCACGAAAAATCACAGGAAAATAATTATCAAAACGACCGAGACAGGAGCGATAGGAATTCGGGCGATAGAAGATTCAATCAGGAGAGGGACTATGATAATAATCGCGATCGCCGTCTAAACTTGGAAACGACCAAGGGAGATATGAGAATAACGGAGATAATTACCATAATAGACCCCCAGATAAAAAAATTAACGTGAATAACAGAGATAATTACTATGATAGGGCCTCAGATAAAAGAATTAACGCGAATAACGGAGATAATTACTATAATAGAGGCTCGGATAAAAGAATTAACACAAATGACGAAGAGAGAAAACAATAGAAATAGTTACCATCGAACTCAACCATCGAGGAACAATTCACGAGGGCAAAAGTATGACCAAGGGAAATTTCACGTACAAAACGAAGTGTCGGCTGATAAATCGAATATCGAGCTCCCAAAACGAATTAAAGCTACTGGAAATCAACCCGGTCATTTAAACTCGCAGACCGCTCGACGCCAGTGGGACGTGCCGAGCGGGGCCCGACGTCACAACATTACTCGCCATGTAGGCACGCCAGACGCCGAAATGCCGCCGTGTATTTCGGAAATATTGAGCTTTTCGAATGCCCGAGAATAGAGGTAAAAAGCGTAAATCTATTGAGCGCGACGGGAAACTTCCTTATAGATTCCGGCGCCGAGATAAATTTAATAAAATTCAGTAAACTATCCGAAAATGTATGCCCTAATACTAATATCATTTACAATCCGAGTCGTGTTGGGGAGGGAATCATTAAGACTCTAGGATCCGTAAAAATAGATTTGGTAGGAATAATTGTGGAAATGCAAGTTGTACACGACGAATTCCCCATTAAAGAAGACGAATTATTAGGCGATCCTTTTTTCCGTACACTTCGTGCAAAAATCGATTACGAGCAGGATTGTGTATGGGTTAACAATTACAATTCCCCTTTGTAGATAGTGCGGAAATCGAAATATTACCTCGATGTCGGACAGTAGTTCGAATGCGTGTAGTAAACGATAGAGAATTCGGGTTTATTCTTTATCAAAGAACCCTTTATCGAATTGGAGGAATGCAAAATTAGGAAGAATGTAGATTTCTTAGGCGAAGAAGAAAGTTTCGTGCCTATGGCCAATTGCGAGGAATTAAATGCAGAGGGTACAATTGCGAGAATTGGAAGGGCAACGGCGAATAAATGCAATAGAACCGAAGCAGTCCTCTCGCAAATAGACTTAAACTCGCTTTCGGGTGAAGAAAGAGAACACGTAGAGGCACTCATCGAAGAATACGCGCACATGTTCCACCTACCGGGTGAGTCACTACGAGCGACCACGGTATTTTAGCATCGCATCCATACGACGGATAACGTGCCGATATGTGCCAAATGATTTCGTCACCCACCATCATTAAAAACCGTAATGCAACACCAGGATGACGAGCAACATCGAGCCGAAATAATAAGACCGTCAAAATCTCCTTACGATTCTCCAGCTTGGGTGGTTCCGTAAAATGCGGGACCAAATGGTGAGAAAAAATGGGAGACTCGTAATAGACTTCAGAGACCTCAACGAAAAAAACTATTGGTGACGTTTATCCAATTCCGAATATAACTGATGACTTAGATCACTTATGGATGGCAGAATATTTTACAACTTTAGATTTAAAATCGGGATTTCATCAGATTGAGATGGACGAAAGGCATGCCCCCAAGACAGGATTTTCCACCCCATATGGTCACTATGAATATGCCCGATGCCAATAGGAATTAAAAAAGGCCCTAGGGCCACTTCCAACGATTAATGGATCTCGTTTTAACTGGTCTACAAGGGATAGAACTTTTAGTCTATCTTGACGACATAGTCGTATATGCAAAAAATTTACACGATGTAACGGGGCGTTACGCCGGCGGACCAGGTACGTTCGCCGTCGTTGGAAAGTTGCCATAGAAACCGTTTTCGTGCGTTTCCGCGACGAGATCGGGTGTTAGGAATGGCCCCTTATCAGCACGAGTGCCGCCGATTTCGGCGCTCGGCGAAATCGGAGTCAGTTAGCCTAGGAGAGTCGAGTAGTCGAGTAGCGTCGAGTAGAGTCCAGAGAGAGCAGTCGAGGCAGGTAGTCGAGTTGTGGCATCGAGTTAGTCGAGCCGAAGCCCCAAACCGTAGTGGAACGCGCGCGAGAGTTGTTCGACAGAGATTTTCGAGTCGGTGAGAGGCCCGAACGAGAACGTCGGAAGTCCCGAGCCGGTGATTGCCCGAAGACGAGGCACGAGGTGCGAGGCCGAACCATATTGAACGAAGAGGCGAAGGGATTGCCGACCGCGACGACAAAATGTAAGTCGGCCCTGAGCCAATATCTGGGAATTTTGTATCGGGCCTTGAGCCCACTATATCCTTTTGATATTTATCAATAAATATACCGATAATTTCATAATATAAAATTGTGTCCCGCGTGTTCCTTGCCCCCAAAGATCCCCCGAAGTGGGAACGGGATTTCCCCCGTTATTGTATGCGCCACAGGACGCGTTGCGCGTCAGGTCCGGGCATCGAGCGAAGTGGGGACGGGATCTCCCCCCGTATGAGTAGGCAACGCGGAACGCGTTGCGCGTAAGCCGCCCGCGCATATCGCGTAGTGGGGACGGGATTTCCCCCGATAGCGTAAGCACCGGAGAACGCGCTGCGCGGAAGCAGCACGCGCATTTCGCGTAGGGGGGACGGGATTTCCCCCGTTAGCGTAGGCGCCGCGAAACGCTGCGCGTAAGTAACCCGCGCATGTTGCGTAGTGGGGACGGGATTTCCCCCGTTATAGAAGACTCCGCGAAACGTTGCGCGTAAGCAGCCCGCGCATCTCGCGTTATGGGGACGGGATTTCCCCCGTTATAGCAGGCAGCGCGAAACATTGCGCGTAAGCAACCCGCGCATCTCGCGTAGTGGGGACGGGATTTCCCCCGTTATAGAAAGCGCCGCGAAACGTTGCGCGTAAGAAGCCCGCGCATTTAGGAGGGTGGGGACGTTATTCCCCATAGCTAGGCCGCAGAAGTCGTGCACGACGAAGGAGCTCCGCCGAGGAGCCGTGACAGGACCGAGTTGCAACGGTGCAACTTGTCACCGCCGTAAAACCGGCTAAGTGAGCCGTGACGTACGGGGTCAGCAACCCATTGTTGACCCGTTTCGTCATTCTCTGCCCCATAAATCCCCCCATATATTAGATGCTTGGTGATTTATTATATTTTTTAAACAGTACTTTGTGGTAAGAGTGGCTACAGCCACGAGCTCGAGGAGCGCGGGTGACAAGAGCGAGGTGCAACCTTGCTCGAAGCCCGTAATCGTAGTCGGTGCGAGACTACCCGCGAGCTTCGGTCGCTTCCTTCGCGCTCGTACGCGTTCGGAGAAATCGGTCGTTAGCCCGCGCGGCCTATCACCGAGGTCGGACCATTACCACTCGACCGTAGCCGAGTGGTCAGTGCGATGGGAAGTCACCGAGGGCTTCATAGAGCGAGGTATAAGAGTGTGTGTGTGGGTGTTAGAGAGTGTGTGGGAGAGGAGAGAGAAATAGTAAAAAAAAGTGATAAAAATAAAAATAAATAAAAAACAAACATTTTTCAAGGTGGTCAGTGGAGCGCTGTGGGAGTGTTGCCGCATTGCGAGGAGACCACTCGGTTCGTAGTTGCGGAAACCATGCCCCGGAGTAGGGGTAACGGTCAGCGTCACGATCGGGCGGTCGGGATGTCGCAAGACGAAGGAAAGGATTACCCCCTCTCGCGAGAGGACGTAATCGGGCGATTACAGGCCGAAGGTCTAAGTACGGTCGGACACGAAGATGTCCTGCGCGCACGTCTTGCGCGATCCCGCATCGGTGACACGTCCGATAGCGACGCGAATATCGCGATATCGGGCGCTTCGGACCCAAATGTCATCGCGCAGGTTTCGGAGGGACGAAATCCAGCGAGGGACATAGAGGGACTTCATCAGGCACCACGCCCCAGCGCAGGTCACGAGATGACCCATCAGGCCCAGACGTCAACGGTGACTTTAAACCCGACGTCGACATACATCTCGTCCCACATGAGGAGCGAGCCTACCTGGACGAACACCGGAGGGAGGGCGTCCCCCTTGGAGACGAGGACAGCCCTGGATATGACTTGGTCGACCTCGGGCCTGCCAGCTATGGGATCGATGCCGCACGAGCCAGTCCTGCCAAAGTCGGCTACTGGAGGCATATCGTGGCATTTCCCCCACGGGGAAACGGTTTGTCATCGGCCGCCAATGAAGAGAGATTTGGCCGGTCTGGGGGCGATTCCTAGGACTTATCGCCCGGAATTCCCCGAGGTAGCCCGAGGAGAAAAGGACTACGAGAGGCGAGGAAACGCAACACAGCTAAGGGTAGCTGCACGAAGATTGCTCTTCACTGAGCCGTCGGAGGACGAGGTTCTCGGCGACGTGACAACTCAGGACGAGTTGGGAGATCATCCAAGGGAGCGACGTCAGGAGAATTCGCCAAGAAGAAGTGGCTCAGACGGGAGAAAAAGCATGCCGAATGAAGCGGCAAGGGGACGTCGACCAGCGCGCGATGAGGCAACGTCGCAAAGACGGGTTCAGCGGGATTATCGCCCAGCGTCACCGTTCCAAGAAGAGGAATGGAGACGTCCACAACGAGCGTGGACTTTGAAGCAACTTCGCTCATGGGGAGTAAAGTTTGGAGGGGGCTAGATTCCAACGTCGAGGAGTTCTTGGCCAACCTCAACGGGTGCGTGGACTGCCTCCAGCTCGATGAAGAGGATGTCCTGAGGGTGATGCCCGGATCGCTGGTCGGAAAAGCCAAGCAATGGGCGCGAGATGAGCCCACCGTCCTACGCACGTGGAGGACCTTCGAGCGACAGTTGAAAAGAAGATTCGCCGAGGAGAAGGACGACACAGATGTCCTGTTAAGGATTCACGAGCGTCTGCAGGGACCGACGGCAGTCGCCGAAGACTTCATTGAAGAAACGCGACGCCAATTCAGGACGATGAAGGTATCGCCACCAGAGGCATACGAGGTGCGGATGACCATCCGGAATCTACGACCAGACTGTCGTAAATCTGAGGCGGTGAAAAGGAGCGGTACTTTCGACGCACTTTTCACCGCAACTCGGGAGATTGCAGAGAAGAAGCATTGAGATCTCCGTTATCGCCAACAAGTAACGAGTCAGCGACGAGAGATGCTGACCAGGCCAGTGATACGTAATCCGAGAGTCGCAGCTGGCAGGATGTAGTCGGATACGGCGTCTGAAACGTCATCCGGCAGTACCGGATGAAGAGCTCGTCGCAACGAGAATTCCGAACGGAGGAAACGGTGAGGAGGCCGAAAAAGGAGGAAACTCCGAAGAAGTGGCCGCGACCGAGCCCCGGCGCCGATCGGAGGTTGTGTCGGTCAAACAGCCGGTTGGACCGCGACCAAGGTCAACCAAGGTCGCCCAGACTGAGACGGTCCGGTCGGGCGAGCCCAGAGCGACGACGCCGCCATCGTCACCCGGAGTCGGAAAAGGAGGAAGACCACGTCGACCCGTTGAGCCGCCTCTTATGAGATGCCCGGTCCTCCACAACACCTTTCGTCCAAGGAGAGGGGAGCCGATGAGAGCACCAAAAGAGCGAACGCGCTATACCTGTGGCGGGACGAGCCATTTCGCGCGCGAATGCCCGAAGCCCCGGCATTGTTACGGGTGTGGTCGAGTCGGAACGATTCGCAGAGAATGCAACGAATGAATGGAAGCAGGAGCGAGGGACTCGGGAAACGAGCCGCGCGAATCGGGGAACGAGTTCTCCCCACCCGATCCGCTGTCACGTTCCAGATGGAGAACGAGTGCGCGCCCCAGAGAGGAGCGGGAATATGCCCGGAGAGGGAGGTGCTCCGATATGTAAAGGAGAAATGGGGCATCCCGCCGGCGCCAACGATTACGAGTACGAATTCCGTCAACAAAGAATAGAATGCCGCTGCCGGAAGAGGCCGCAAGGACCGGAGGTTGTATTTCGACCTGGTCATCGCCGGAGTCAAAGCCCGAGGACTTTGCGACACGGGCGCAACGCAGTCATTTGTCGGACCGGGAATTGCCGACATGCATCGCGATCGCATTCTGCCCCTTCAGGGAGCAATGCAAAGTGCCACAGGCCATACGGCGAGGATAACTGGTCAGCTACCGTTGGTCGTCGACGTGGGAAATCGGACCGAGCAGGTTTCCTTTCGCGTCGCGACCACGCTAGATTACGATGCCATCCTCGGGCTAGATTTTTTGAAGAAAATAAGGATGACCGTCGACTGCGAGAAAGGCGAATGGAGGAGTGGCGATGGCCAATGGAGAAGGTTCGCTGTCGCAGAGGAAGCGAAGGTCACGTCGAGGCAGGAGCAACAGCTGAAGAAGTTATTGGATCAGCTGTTGCCCCCTCCAACCGCCACGCTAGGGACCACTCCCTTAGTAGAGCATGTCATAGACGTAGGGGACGCGCGACCGATCAAGTACCGGTTTCGCCGCGTATCGCCTGCCGTCGAGTAGCGCGTGGTCGGGTGCTCCCGTAATGGTCAGAAAACCGAATGGGGCGTATCGGTTTTGCATCGACTTCCGGGATGTAAACGCCGTGACCAAGAAGGATGCATATCCGCCTCCGAATATAGACGGCATCCTGGACAAAGTGCGCCGGGCGAAGTTTATTAGTAAACTCGACCTGAGCCAGGCGTACTTTAAGGTGCCGCTCGAAGCGAGAAGTCGGGAAATCACCGCTTTCGCTGTCGCAGGCCGAGGGCTTTACCATTTCAAGCGGATGCCCTACGGCCTGACGAATGCCCCAGCAACGTTCCAACGTCTGATGGATTCGTTGTTCGGTCCAGAGTTCGAACCACACGTATTTGTGTACCTCGACGACATCATAGTCGCGAACGAGTCATTCGAGGACCACCTCAGCTGGGTGCGTAAAGTCTTGGAGACCATTCTGAGAGCTGGTCAACCGCGATAAAAGCGAGTTCTGTTGTACCAGTGCCGTATATCTCGGATACAGAGTCGATCGGGAAGGATTACGGCCCGACAGGGAGAGAAAATCCGCCCAGTATTAGAATACCCCCCACCACGGACGTTAAAGCAAGTACGACGATTCCTCGGGATGGTGGGGTGGTATGCGCGATTCATTCCGAATCTGGCGGAGAAGCGGTTGCCTCTCACGAAAATAACGAGGAAGGACCAGTCGTGGGAGTGGGGCGAAGAACAGGAGGAGGCGTTCGAGTCGCTCAAGACAGCACTGACGGAGGCTCCCGTGCTAGGACGGCCCGATTTCAGCCGCCCGTTCGCGTTACAAACGGACGCGAGCAACTATGCAGTCGGCGCCGTACTAACGCAAGCGCAAGATGACGGAGAACACCCGATCGTGTATCTAAGTCGCACCCTCACTGCCGCCGAGAAGAACTATTCGACGACGGAGAAGGAGTGTCTGGCGGTAGTGTGGGGCGTGAAGAAGCTCCGGGCATACCTGGAGGGATACCCGTTCGAGGTCATCACAGACCATAGTAGTCTGAGGTGTCTCCATAACCTGCGAGATCCGACGGGGCGACTCGCGAGGTGGGCCTTGGAGTTGCAAGGCTGGAACCTCACGATCCGGCACAGGAAAGGGGCATTGCACCATGTCTCGGATGCTCTTTCCCGGAGAGTCGAAGAAGACGTTTGTGCCATGAGAATTGCCTCCGAGAGGGATGATTGGTACGACCGGAGGAGAAAACTAGTCGAGGATCATCCTGAGCGTTTTCCAGAGTGGAAAACCGAAAACGGTACGTTGTACCATGCACGGTCGGATCCATTATTGGATCCGGTAACAGGCGGAGAGAACCGCTGGAAACTAGTGCTACCAGTAGGCTTACGAGAAGAGGCACTAGGAAGCGCCCATAAAGAGGCCCAGTCCGGACATTATGGTGTGGAGAAGACATATTGTCGACTGGCGGTGGAGTATTACAGGCCCGAAATGCGTTACGACGTACTTCAGTACGGGCGCGGATGCAGCGCATGTCAGATGCAGAAAGCATCGCACAGCGGCCCACCCGGGCTAATGGGACAACGAGTGGTCGAGAAACCATGGTCGGTTGTATCCGCCGATATCATGGGCCCATTTCCGCCCAGCCGGGGACAAAATCGTCTTGGTGTTCACCGACCTGTTCACGCGGTGGGTGGAGCTTAAGGCGCTAAGGACGGCCGATGGCAAAAATATCGCACGAGCCTTTGAGGATCTCGTCCTGTTCCGATAGGAAACTCCGGAGTACTTGCTCACCGACAACGATAGGGAGTTCCGGAACAACGTCATGGACAAGATGCTCCATGGGTACAGCGTGCGTGCGACAACTACTCCGCCGTACCATCCTCAGGCTTACCCGGTGGAGTGAACGAACCGAACGCTTAAAACAATGATTCGGACGTTCGTCGGAGCTGATCACCGGGATTGGGACCTGCACTTGCCCGAATTTCAGTGTGCGATAAATACGGCCGTCCACGACAGTACAAAGGTGTCGCCAGCCTTTTCGAATTTCGGCCGTCAGCCCGTGTGGGTCAAGAGTTTACGGCGAAGATTGGAGGGGGAAGCCCATATCCTGCGCATCGAGCCAGAAGACTGGACCGACCGCATGAAGCGGTTAAGCGCCCTCCGAGACCTGGTGCGTCGGTATCAAGATCGAGCGTGCGAGCGCCAGCGTCGTAGCTATAATCGTGGCAGACGTGACGTTCAATACCATGTCGGCGATTTAGTTTAGCGCAGAAGTCACGTTCTGTCGTCGGGAGTAGAGCGGTTCGCCGCGAAACTCGCGCCGCTCTACGAGGGGCTGTTCCGTATCGTCCGCGTCATTTCTCCGATGGTGTACGAGTTAGAAGGAGGGAGCGGCCGGAAGGTAATGAAGACACACGTGTCAGAGTTAAAGCGGTACGTTGCACCTCGTGGGTTCCCGCGCGTCGAGAATTAATGAGGTTTGATTTATGTTGTAGGCACCGGTGATACCGTCATCCCCGAGTGGTGAGCCGTCCCACTACCAAAAGGAGTGATCCTCCGTAGTAAGGGGAAGGTTGAGCCCTGCTCCCTTCTCAGCCTTGCGGGGGGTAAGTATAAGTAATTAGGAAGAGATGAGGCATAACGCGACAGCGACGTATGGTCCGAACCGGTATTGCGTGGCGGTTCTGCAGGTAACCCTGCGACGAAACTCTCCCGGAGTTTCGGCAAAGGAGGGGGGTTTGTAACCGGGCGTTACGCCGGCGGAACAGGTACGTTTGCCGTCATTGGAATGTTGTCATAGAAAACGTTTTCGTGCGTTTCCGCGACGGGATCGGGTGTTAAGAACGGCCTCTAATCAGCCCGAGTGCCGCCGATTTCGGCGCTCGGCGAAATCGGAGTCAGTTAGCCTAGGAGAGTCGAGTAGTCGAGTAGCGTCGAGTAGAGTCCAGAGAGAGCAGTCGAGGTAGGTAGTCGAGTTGTAGCATCGAGTTAGTCGAGCCGAAGCCCCCAACCGTAGTGGAACGCGCGCGAGAGTTGTTCGAGAGAGATTTTCGAGTCGGTGAGAGTCCCGAGTGAGAAAGTCGGAAGTCCCGAGCCGGTGATTGCCCGAAGACGAGGCACGAGGTGCCCATCAAGGACGAACCCGAGGACCCGTACCGGGGACCGTCGTCCGCGTGAGCCCGGATTTCCCGGAGGACCGAGCGAGAGCGGCAGCGAGGCCGAACCATATTGAGCGAAGAGGCGAAGGGATTGCCGACCACGACGACAAAATGTAAGTCGGCCCTGAGCCAATATCTGGGAATTTTGTATCGGGCCTTGAGCCCACTACATCCTTTTGATATTTATCAATAAATATACCGATAATTTCATAATATAAAATTGTGTCCCGCGTGTTCCTTGCCCCCAAAATTTCCGTAGCTGTGCGAGGCGGAGTGCGGGAGCCGCCATTAGGTTTTCGCGATTTTCAGGCGCGGAAGGAGGCAAGGACGACCCCCTCTGGGTCGAGATCTTGCTCGCCGGGCACACTGAGCCAGCCGAGTAAGGCCGCTTACCTGGCGCGGCGTTTTCCCCCTGGGAAACGCCAAAGTCCGTCATTCGGACGGTAAACGGTCGGAAAATAAATTTCCCTAACGGCAAAAGTCGTTTATTATGCGTGCTCATAAAGTACGTCACAACGAATATTGAATAAAATTTAAGAGACTCATGAAAAGGCTTGAGAATGCACATCTTACTATAGAACCAGAAAAATGCCAATTTATTCGGAAAGAAGTTGTTTACCTAGGTCATAAAATAGGTAACAATACAGTGCAGCCAGATCCTAAAAAGGTCGAAGCTGTACGTCAATTGCCGGTCCTTAAAATCGCAAAAACATCAAACAATTTTTAGGATTGGCCAGATATTATAGGCGGTTTATTGAAGGCTTTTCAAAGATCGCCCACCCTCTAATAATTCTATTACGTCAAGATGTACCTTTCATATGGGGAGGAGATCAGGAACAAGTTTTCAAAAAATTAAAATCAATATTATGCACCACGTTGATTTTATAATTACCGAATTTTTCTGAACCATTTATCCTTACGACAGACGCATCGGGCGTTGCCCTGGGAGCTATCTTATCTTATGGGAAAAATGGGGAAGACCTGCCAGTCGCCTACGCATCGCGAAGTTTAAAGGGCACAGAAACTCGGTATAGTACTTCGGATAAGGACGCATTAGTGTAAGTAGAACAATATCGGCCTTATTTATATGGAAGAAAATTTACATTTGTCACTGATCACGAACCTCTGAAATTTTTCAAAACCATGAGAAATATGACCCTTTGATTACATCGGTTCCGTATGAAACTCGAGGATTACGATTATGATGTAATCTATAAGGAAGGGAAGAGAAATGTTAACGCAGATGCGATATCACAAAATCCAATTGATAGATCGGAATTGGAAAATACCGGGTCGGATACAGAAGAATTACATACAACACGAGGAACAGAAGACGTAGCAGTAAGAATACACATTATTATGGGAGGTAAGGATGACAATGAGCGTTGCGCCGAAATGGAAATAACTGAAAGGGTTGCTAAAGAAAATAAGGAGAAAAAATAACAACAAAAATGGAGAAGAGAAAAACTGCCTACCCTTGAAGGGATGCAAAATTGAATGACCAACGTCAGCATTATTCCAAAAGAACACGCGTGTCCGACACCGATGGGTCAGGAAATCCTGCTCCTAGGAAAAAGGGAATGCATTTCAGCGAAGATACCGACAAGTACGGAGACATTGAAGATAACCTTATGGATTGCAACCAGAGAACCCAAAATTCCAATATAGAAACGCTTGGAGTTGAAAAGATATCTCGGAAAAAATACATAACCGTGGTCGAAAAATTAAAATTACCAGCCTACATGAAATTAGGAAATTATATATGAAATACTCGGTCGAAGCAGCAAAACGGGTCAACTTCGATGAAAACGCCTCCTACGGTGGTGAAGAAAAAAGGAAAAAAACCCTATGTAACGGAGATAAAAAAACTGCAGATACCAGAATACTTGAAAATCGACCCATTCAGCAAAAGGAAAGGAAAGGACGATTATAGAAAGTGGAAAGGTTCCAGAGAATGAGAAAATTGACATGGAACATATTTATTCAAAGCGTTTGGGGGATACACGAAGTCGATGGAGAGCGCGTGCAGAATATACAACGGAGAACGACTTGACATCTGAACCTGAAACCAATTCAACTTATTCGGGGGTAGAAAACATAAGAGTTGGGGATGGTAGGAAAAAAAAGACAAAAATGAAAATTCAAACAAATTCTACGCTGGATATCGAAGTCGTGGATGACTCGATCCGGTCATCGGATTTTGACCTCAACTCGAAAAATCATACCATACGTTTACTTCCCCATTCAACGCCCAAGGAGAAGCGCTCGTCTAAAAATAGAGTCGCGGGTCGAAGCTAGACGTCAAACGGGTTCGGGAAGACTGCGACGGGCCTTTTTCCTTCTCCGCAGGCGGTGTGGAGAGAGAAAGGTGACCGGGAAGACGGAGAAAGATAACGGGCGCGACGCATAGACGATCCGCCCGATGATCGACGCGATCACGAGGAAACGAGAATTCTTGACGAAGAAATGGAGCTTGATGAGGACTGCGTCCATCGCGACGAAAATTGTGAATCCGACGCAGTGACGAATGAGCGAAACGAAGAACAAGAAATGGAGACTGAAGGAACGTTGCGCGGAATCAGAAAATGGTAAAGAGCGCATTACAAACAATGCTGAGTCGGATAATGATTTGACACCACATCTCAATTATAAAGTTAGCACTGTCTGCATGGAACCTTATGAACTCTTACAGGAAAATAACATTTACAAGGATGGGAATTGTCTTTTCAATTCTCTGATGGTATTGCTAAATCTGGGAATAAACTCGGACCAATTACGTAAAACCCTACGGGATAGAGGTTGACCGCGACCACGTTAGAGGTTGTACAGAAGAAACACGCCCACTAGACATATTAAATTCATCGTCCGCGTACGGTGACGATAATATCATCAAAATCTTTGCCCAGCATTACAATACAAATATTTGTATTCACAAATGCGATGAAAGTGTTGAATATTATCACGTGAGGTCACAGAGCTCACGCAAGGTTTACCACCTGCATCTGGAACGAGAGCATTATGCTCCGCTTCTCCCTATCAGTGGAAGTAACAAAGAACAGAATATGGCATTTGATGCCATATGAGACACCGTTTGACGTAACCGAAATCCGACAGCAAAACATTTGTGAGGGTAAGCAAAACGGCAGAAGAATGAAGTTTTCTATAACAGACAGCTAGACACAAATATCAGTGTGGAAGAAGAAAATATAAGAAATGCACAATTAAAAACAGAAGTTACCAACGACTACATTTTCAACCGTCAGGATCATGTCGCATATTTCACGACCGCTGATGGTCAGTTAGATAGCGAAATCGCAATAGCACTTGCGGAAAGATCTGTAATAGATCAAGATCGTCCACAGTTAAAGCGATTGAAAATCGGAGAGGTGGTCGTACACAAGAATGGAAAGAAATATTTTTTCGGACTTGTAGTAAAAAGATTTATCGATGATCAAGCGCTAAAAAACGATATTATAAAATGCATAAAAATGCTAGGAGCGCTATTACAAAAATTTCAAATAACCAAGATTTTGGTTGGACACGATTATGACATATTCCAAAAACCCAAGTGGTACGAGATACGCGAAATTATTCAATCCGTTTTACTTAATCATAATGTAATTATTGTCATTTGTAAAAACAACCGCCATCAACCGAGCAATTGAGTCTAATTAAGGAATATCACAATTCCGCAGCCGGTGGACACAACAGTGTCACAAAAACTTATCTTCGAATTTGTGATAAATTCTATTGGCGCAATATGAAAGCGGACGTAATGGAACACATAAAAAGGTGTCCACTATGCAAGAAAAAGAAACTCGTGCGCGTAAAGACTAGACTACCGATGGTCATCACTGATACGCCACGAGCAGCTTTTGATAAGGTAGCCCTAGATATCTGAGGACCTACCGACGTTACCCTAAATGGAAACCGTTATGTTCTGACTATTCAAGATCTATTAACGAAATATTCCCTTGCAATCCCGGTAAAAGTGGCTACGGCACAGGCCGTTGCCGAAGCTTTCGCAAAATACTTCATCTGTAATTATAAAACGCCAGCATCCATACTCACTGATCAGGGTAAATACTTCATTGCAAAAACCCTCAAGGAGTTTGCAAATATTTTTAAAATTAAAACACTTGTAACTTCCTCTTATCACCCGCAGAGCAACGGAGTTTAGAGAGAAACCACCAAGTCCTGGTGGATTATCTAAAAAACTTTGTAAGGGGTAGGGACGACTGGGATACATGGCTGCCGTATGCCATGCTTTCTTACAACACCAGCGTACATGAGGGTACAAATTATTCACCCCATGAGCTCATGCATGGTAGAACCGCACGATTACCATCTTCATACCCTACATGGGAAAAACTCATCACGTACGATGACTACCTCATAGAGATTATGAGCGTCATTTCGGAACTACAGACATTGGCATCCATGAACCTGACGCAGTCTAAGTATCGTTCCAAACAATATTACGACGGAAAACTAAACATAGGACATTTCCGTGTGGGAGAAATAGTCTTCTTATTGAAAGAACCCAGGCACGGAAAAATGGACGACGAGTATGTCGGACCCTACGAAATATTGGAAATAATAGGTACACGTGACATAAAATTAGCTCTGAGTGCGCGAAAAGTAAAATAGTGCACCTAGACAAGATAAAGAAGTGTTTCGACCCACTTCTTTACTTCTCAGAAGAACAAGCAAAATGTAAATATGTATTAACAACAATAACTAATAGGTTCGCTAAGCCTTATTAGGTGAATGTAAAATATGATTTTTCTTGTGTGAAAAAAAAACTCATTAAAAAACAATTTTACCAAACAGAATATATTATTTAAACCATAAAATAGATGGGCCTGACACACAACGTGAACATAAAGGAAGAAACATGAGGCCATTCAAGCGCATACACACATTTACGTAGAAATATTAACAATCATCAACCGAGATATCATGCGATTCCAACGCTCCGCGTAATATAAGATTTCTGTTCCAGAAAAATCTCGAGTATCTCATCGACGGAGGCGACAGAAATACGGAAACAGACGAATAATCCGGGCCTGTATTCAGAGAATTTAGGGGAACTACGAGTCACCAACACAAAATGGAAAATGAAAACAATTTCAATACGGAAATTTTTGGACAGAGAAAAACTTCTGGAAGAAAGTTTAAAATTTGCTAACGAAAACTGCCATAGATTTAATCAATGCCATTTAATAACCGCGATTGAAAGAATATATGAAGATCTACGAGAGATAGAGCTAGAACAAAGACACTTCTTCGAACTTATTACCGATGGGAAAAGAAATCTGCATAAACGAGCAGTTTTGGGATTTATTGGAAAATTAAGTCACATTTTATTTGGAACAGCAGACGAGGACGATATTGAGCAGGTAATGAATAAAATCGGGGCTCTTCATAACACGACTGCGGATATGGCATATTTAATCTGGCATCAATATGGCAAATCAAACGTCATTAATAAAGGAAGAATTTTCTCAGATACGCTTTGAGATGTTGATACTAAACTCTAGCGTTCAGAAAATAAACGAAGGATTAGACGATTTAAAATTAAAAGAGGAACTAATCGAAGTCCTCATAAGTGAAGTACAAAAATATGAAATGGACACGACGTCCTAACAGACGCAGTCTTGTTCGCCAGACAGGGCCAAATACATCCTAAATTATGGGCCCCCATGGACATATCCAGCGGAATAAAAGAAATCTTGGGAGCGGAGCGTGACTGTGAGTTCCCTGTACAAACTTGCCCACTGAAGTTGAATTATTGAATTTTTCGGAGGTCAATATATTGTATGTTGATAATAGCCTGATCTACGTATTAAATATCCCACTCCTATCATTCATTAAGTACGATCTATACAAACATTATTCGATACCCGTTGCGCCAGAGATTGAAACAAAATTCATTCATAGTACCAACTACAAGTTACACGGGCATAACGATTGATAGAGACCGGTGCATGCATTTAACATACGAAGATTTAAGAAAATGTAAAAAGACGGAAAGAAACCTCCTCTGCCCAAACAATTTCACAACCCTCCTAGTAAATGAGAAAAGCGTGTGCGAAGTTCGATTAGTAGCCGAACCCTCATTTCGCTATTGTCAAATATGTCATATTCAAATGGCAGACTCTATAAATTCATTTTGGACTCCATTAGAATCGCGGAATATGTGGATTTTTTCCATACCATCCAATGACGCGATCCACATCATGTGCGAAAATAGACCGACATTAACAAAAATTTTAAATAATACAGGTGTGCTTACCTTAGACCCAAATCGTAGAGCACGGGATTATAGTATGATACTAACAAGTACCGGAACGACTGTAATGAAAAATGCCGTATTCGAGCAACACATTCACACTTTTAATATTTCAGAATTATTTTCATTTCAATACATTTCAATAACACGGTGGAACGCCAATTTTTTCTTACCCCGTACGTGTTACATATGCAAGGTTCTGCTTAGATCCCGCATTCGTATGATAAATAATAATTAAAAATACAGTTAACACGAAATGGATATCGGGTGTTTCGACGAATCGACCACCACTATAGTAGGCACTCATCGACGAAAAGAATGTCATCAGTTTAATGTTTTTGTTCTTAAAATCTTCGATGTGCACCGACCCTTCGTAATCAGACGCTGCACATCCGGAGATCATTTAACTCCACTTGTCTAACAATAATAAATAATTTTAGTTAAATAGAAACAACCGCCATTCGGATATTTCTCCACCATACAAGGTGCCGAGAAAACGGAGTTCGCATATTCTAAAATGTGCCGACCAGGTTTCGTGAAATACGAGCGATCACAGCACCGGCACACGTTGGGACATTTTGAAAACGTTACTTCAAAACCTAATGGCTCACTGTAGAATTGACCAAAATGGACGGGACTAGCACGAAATTGAAGATAAAGGATTGCAGAATAGAAGAAAAGTATAGAGGAATATTTATCATAATGTCTTGACCTTGAAAATCCGTAAAAGACACCAATTTTTTTATAAATCGGAAAACACTATCTCAGGATCTAGCAGACTAAAACGAACGTACTTCGGTATCTGATGGTTTTTCGGGTCGCTGATTACGAATCTGACATCGAATTTTTAAAATTCAAAATGGCGAACCCAATATGGCTGACCAAAATCAGAAATGTTTATTCTATTTCAATGAAATGGGGTACTGGGAGGTTTTTAGGGTCAATGATTACGAACTTGATGTCATATTTTCAAAATTCAAAATGGCGAACCTATTATGGCTGACCAAAATCAGAAATGTTCAATCGGTTTCGATGAAACTGGGTACTGGGGGGTTTTTCGGGTCGCTAATTACAAATTTGATGTCATATTTTCAAAATTCAAAATGGCGAACCCACCATGGCTAACCAAAATGTCCAATCTCACGCATTGCAGACGAATATCATTACTCGTTTTTTTTTATTTGCTGATTTGTAATCAGATGTCAGATTTTCAAAACTCAAAGTGATGGACCCAATATTGCCGCGTAAAATGTGAAAACTTTGTTGCTGAAGATGAATCATAATATCTTGGGAATTTTCTTTCTCAATTAAAATTTAATTAGAGAAGTATATTTTTCTAACGGTATTTGGTTAATCCGTACTTTAATCAGTTATTGTAGTCAATGAAATCAGGTCTGTCGTACTATGTCCGGAAATAATTACCATCACATTTAAAAGTCTTTTATTCATACGGAAGTTGGAAGAAATAATAAAGTAATTGAATATTATTGAGTAGATAAATGTAATAGAAATAATATTGAATATAATACAATGAATATTAATATTTTTTTAACATTTATTTTAAATATATAAAAAATTAATTTAAATATAGTTATTATTTATTTTTAATTATTTGATATAAATTCTGACATTATTGAAGTCAGGGGCATCTCTTTCTTTGATTTTTTAAGTCTTTTTTCCAGATACATTACCGATATTTTAGGATCTGACATACAAACTGCTCTATTAAACACATCTGTCAGGCGATGTTCTCTGCTGGATTGGCGAGCATGGGCAGTCATATTCCTTCTGTAATATTTGTGCCATGACTCTGCAGCATCTTCCGCGTAGTAAGCTAATGATAGCGGAAACATACGAGCCACTTGACACCCGTGACTTAAGAGCTTATGAAGCGATGGATTCATTCTAACCCAAGGATACAGTTCGTAGTGCCTCCGGTATGTTGTCCAACTGAAATTTTCCAATTTCTCCAACTTTAAACGCTCTTTGCATTTAAACAGCGAAAGGATTATTGAAATATTTTGAACTATTTCTCTGTCGACCCCTATAGTGTCCGCAAATTTCTCAGGTTCTCGTAGACATTTCCTCGCTAAATTCCCGGTGTTGGTGGTTCCATGACAACACTTGGTCAACCCTGACACCGAAGGCATTAAGCATTTTGTCTTGAATCGCTTTTTTTTGAATGTTGAATGTTTCTGAAATAAGAATATCCCGCCATCTATTTCAATATGAATATATATGGAAGTAGTAGTTAAACGTACTACTTCTACTAATAGTACTTAGGTGAAAAAAACTCAGTAAAGAATTCAAGTAGGTACATTTCTTTAGTATACAGTGAAGTAAAATACTACGAATACTAAACATTAAAACAAATATTATAAATGGCAAAATCATGTCCCTGAAGTTTGAGTCGACTTAAAGTCGTTCTTTAAAATCAATATCCAGCAATAGCAAATTAGTATTTTTACATTCCTAACTGCACCGCGAACAAAATAAATGGTATTGGCACTTGGTTGCTATTCAGTAGCCCAAGGGAAAGCGCTATGATATTTAGAACATAGCCGCGGAAGGTAGAAAACAAATATGTTAGATACAAAACCTTCACGAATCGCTTCTAAAATTAAGAAATGTAATAATTGCCCTGGCCGAATATTCAATAGCCCTTCGGATGGTAATAAATTCGGAATAATCCTTCATAAACCAGAGCCAAGATATCTGTTACACGTGAAACCTTCACGAAACATTTTTAGAATTAATATAATTAATTCTCGACATGGCCTACTATTCAATAGCCCTTCGGATGGTATTCAATTCGGAATAAACCGTCATAAACTAGAGCCAAGATATTTGTAACACTTGAAACCTTCACGAAACATTTTTAGAATTAATATAATAAATTCACATCATGGCCCACTATTCAATAGCCCTTCGGATGGATTAATTCTAAAAATGATTCGTGAAGGTTTCACGTTTAGCCAATATCTTGGCCCTAGTTTATGACGGTTTATTCAGAATTGAATACCATCCGAAGAGCTATTGCATAGTAGGCCATGACGATAATTAATTTTATTAATTCTAAAATTTATTCGTGACGGTTTTAATTGTAACACATATCTTGGCTCTAGTTTATGACGGTTTATTCCGAATTGAATACCATCCGAAGGGCTATTGAATAGTAGGCCATGACGTGAAATAATTTTATTAATTCTAAGAATAATTCGTGAAAGTTTCAGGTGTTACAAATATCTTTGCTCTGGTTTATGAAGGTTTATTCCGAATTGAACACGATCCGAAGGGCTATTGAATAGTAGGCCATGTCGAGAATTAATTTTATTGATTCTAAAAACGATTCGTGAAGCTTTTACGTATAACAATTATCTTGGCACTGATTTAATTCGATTAATTCAAAATTATACTACCATCCGGAGGGCTACTGAATATACGGCCAGGGCAATTATTACATTTTTTAATTTTAGAAGCGATTCGTGAAGGTTTTGAATCTAACATATTTGTTTGCTACCTTCCGCGGCTATTTTCTAAATATCATAGCGCTTTCCCTTGGGCGATTGAATAGCAACCAAGTGCCAATACCTTTTATTTTGTATGCAGTGCAGTTAGGAATGTAAAAATACTAATTTGCTATTGCTGGATATTGATTTTAAAGAACGACTTTAAGTTGACTCAAACTTTAGGGACATGCAAAATCCTATATTTTATATTTAGTGACTAAAAATCTGTAAATTTTCATTTGTTTTGGAACTGTTTTCTGAAGGTAAGTCTGTTAAGGGGGGTCTAAACCAACATATATACTGCGTTTTTGCTTGAAATTTATTTCATTAAAATCTCCGCCATTTCTGAACCGATTTAGCTGAAATTTTGTCAGCGATCATATGAAATGATTACACGGGCCCTTCCAGAGCCGGGATTTTTGGAAAATGGTAAAAATTCTTTATTTATTATTATGTAAATAGACTTTGCAGTTCCGACGTTTGCCGCTTCGGTAATATGGCACTGTTACTCACTCCTCTCAAAACGTTTTTGTCGAAATGCAGGAGTACTAGGCAATTATGGTGAAAAAACGCTCTGGAAGGGCCTTTCTACGGTGATTACAAACATACCTGACTTTGTGGCATCTGATTTCGTGCAGTAATGGCACCGAATTTTATGAAACAAATACATGCTATTTCAACCTCACGTCAGATGTCAGGGAAACAAGAATTAAATACGTTTAGTTTTAATTCTACACGCGGCTCGTGACAAATTTATGTACTATTATAAGCCTGACATCTTATTACGCTGCTGAAATTTAGGTTTACGCGTTAACTACATCAAAAAAGCACTATTTTGTACGTTACCAACTTTCTGCTTGGTCGGAAATGAAAGAATCTAGGAAATCCAGAATGTGTTTTCTCGAATGAGTTTAGACCCCCCTTAACTTTTGGTCAGTCAATATTCTACGGTAGCTGCTGCTACTAGCACAGGTGTTTACCTTTTAAGTCTTTCCTAACATCCCATGATTGAATTGGCAACCTATATGCTATATGCAGTAAGTGTTCAAATCTTTTAATTTCTGAATGCAATAAACCAATCCCAAGTTTCAACGCAGATTCTTTGGGATTGAAATTGTCATTCAGATTTCCGAACTCATGTGCACTTCTTCCGCACATTGGACACCTGGATGTTGCTCTATTTCCAACTAGCGTATTGACACATTTACCATCAAATAAAGTTCGTGAAATCTCAAATTCTACTTTCGTTCGTTTATTTTTGAAAATAAATGTGTATGCAGTTAGCATATTTATTTCATTTTGAAGCCTTGCGTCTTCTTTACGTATCGCTTCTTCATCCTCTTTTTCCAGTGAGAGTCTTAAGGGCCGACAAAAACGGACGCTCTGAGGTGTTGGGTTTATCAAATATCGTGCAGCGCTCCGTAGCTGGATCACAACCATATTTGTGACGAGAAGGGAATTTTGGGCATTATTTTTCACGGTGGAATTTGAACATGTCTGATGCGGATTAACGTGACCCGAAGAACTGTCGAATCCCAATGTGCAATGCAAAACTACATGTCTTACGTCACGATCCTGCCAGTCCGCAGCTACAGCATCTAACAACCTTTCCGCAGTTTTGTTTAACATTGCTTGCAATGGAATAACAATTTCCAAGTCGGAAATTATTGAACATTGCTTCTGCAATCCGCAATCTTCCATTGCTTTACGTACTATTTGGTAACATGGGTATAATTTACATCCATGTTCAGCGGTGTCTTTAACTAAGGTGCTATACGTTTCTGTGGAGTAATTATTCTCCAAATAAAATGCTAGCGCGCTTTCCGGTGAATGGTTAGATGACTTATCTTCGTCACCGATTGACGTAGATTGATTACCGGATGAAGTTGATTGAATTTCGGATAAATTAGCATTCATTTTCTTACTGTACATCGTATTAACGAGATTTATAACTGTCGAATGATTTGATGCAATTAGCTCTCGCGCTCGCCTGTTCTTTGTACTTGTTGACGCATTTGTAACATCCGCAATACGTTTCCGCCCGCTATTTGGACGAACACGTGGCACCTTCTTTGGTCGACCAGTTTTCTTCTTTTTGGGACAAACCATTTCATAGTCCGCAATACCTTTCCCCCTAATGGATGTGACAAAGAAACGCAGAACATATATATGTCGAAAAAATATGTATATATATATATATATATATATATATATATGAGTAGTTCTATAAACAAAGAAATTTTGAGCGGTCGAGCTTATTTTGCATATTAATGAAGAAAAAAATTACTTCATTTTTCATGGAAATTAACTTGATCGTTTCTATTATACCTCTGAAAATAATCCGATTTTAAAAAATATTTATTTCAGAAAATACGCATCAAACAGCTAAATTCTCATTCTCCTATCCGTATTCCCCTTTGACAAAGACAGCTAAAACGCTAAATAAATATTACTTTTCAGGTATATAATGGCACATTTACTTTATAATTTTGAATCGTGTCATTAACTTGAACTCAACACCTTTGTCCTAAAATTATACTCTCTAAATCTGAATGAGTAGAAAAGTACTAATGTAAAGCGAAAAGTAGGTTATTATTAATTCGTCAGGTCTTAAGTAGAAAATTGTAAAACAATACTAATTTAACAGGAAAATTCAACTAGTCTAAAAGTAGAAATTGACTTTTTAGTTTAGTACTTCTCAAAATTAATAATAAATCATTACTTTTTCATTATATATTAGGCGGAATCCATGTAAAATCATGCAGGCCAACTAACTTCAAGTTGTGGAATTAGCTGTCCCTAAAATATGTTACTCTCCATGAAAAATAAAGGCACACGTATTTTTTTATTTTTCATAAAAACTTTAGTTTAACGAACATGTGTGGATTTGAACTTTGAAAGTTGAAACTTTACAAAAGCACTAAAACAACATTATTTCACCCGTAATTTTTAAGGCCAAGGCCTCCAAACATACCCAAGAAAAAAAAATTTATTTCATTAATTACAAAAAAAGTTACGGGCGAAATAATGTTGTTTCAGGGATTTCTTAAAGTTTCACCTTTCACAGTTCAAATCCAGATAACTTCGTTAAATAAAGTTTTTATGAAAAAAAAATACGTGTGCCTTTACTTTTCATGGAGAGTAACATATTTTAGGGACAGCCATTTTTCACGTTTTTCGTGAACTTTATGAAAAAATTATATGAGAAATTTGACTTTTTGATGAAGTGAAGAAGAATCAGAATTTTGTTGTCAAATAATTGATAAATAAGTTCGTGTATAATTTTTTAACAAACTGTATGGAAAACTTAAAAAATTGTTGCCTGCTACGATGTTTTATATATTTTTTTCGCTGCGTTGTAGGCTGTTGAGTTTTTACAAATATTTGTCTATTTTCAAACATATGAAAGTAAAAAATAAAAAAAAATATCAAGAATATCTCTTTTGGCGCATGCTGCAGCCAAACAAATTTTCAGCAATACCTAATTTGGTGAGTCATTTTCATCGACAATATATATATATATATATATCATATCATCTTTTACATTTTTATTGGAAGAAATATTAAAAATATTATAACTTCTTTTTAAATATAAACGTTAATGGGCGAAATTCAAGATATGTTCTTTTCTGTTTTGACATTCAATAAAATACTTAAAAATGCATATGAAATTATTCGTAAAATATTTGTTATGATTGTGGCAAGATATTATATATATATAATGAAAAATAAAAATGTTTGAAAAATAATTTTACTTTTTTTTCAACAAACATTTTTATTTTTCATTACCTTCTTTGAATAGATACAGGGAAGCAAATTATACACTATGATATAATTACATTAATTGAGTGGAATAAATTCATATCTATTTTCAGATATAAAACTTTATTTATGTTTTCTGCACCTTGGAATAAATAAACAAAAGAATTAATAATAGTTTATATATATTTTCCGAGATGAAAGGAACATAATTCATCCTCATATCGTCCTTGAATCTTGGATTTGGCGCACATAACAAAAATTCTGTCCTCTCCATGACATACATTTTTTCAAATCATCATACAAAAGGCAATTATAGAGTTGTACTTTGTGTAAGAAATAAGAAGTAGGCAAGCGGAATTGATGAATTCAATTTTTATGGTCTTGTAATCAAATAAAATGTACCTTCCAGGGCTGTCCCTTACATGGCTTCTTGTCCAATCCGTGGTTAAAAATTTGTTTAAATAGTTCACTAACCTTGATAATATTTAATATACTATACTGCCCTACTCAAGTTATAATTTTCTAATGGCAGAGAATACAAAATGCATGCATAAATATTAAAAAATTAACTTCAATTTTTTTCTGAAAATCATCAAAAAACGGCATAACTTGAAGATCGCCCTAACATTAAAAATGCAATATGTAATGAAAGTCAAATTCGTTTTACTTTTATATCAGGTTAAGGTATTAATAAAGCAATGGCAATTATTTGAAAATCTCCCTTTTGTAATAAAAATAATATAAGAATACAATTACAAAATACAAACTGAAGACTAACTTAATTTCGCGTGAGGTTATTCAAGCATTATTCACATTTCGCATGGTTTCAAAATTGTAAATTTTTTCGCATCATTACTTCATTATTCAAAGACGGTATAATTTAATATGTACAGGAAATTTTAAATATGATTCTACAATTAGTGAATAATAACCCATAAATGTATACCTTTATTATACCTTCTATTCCACAGATTTGGAGATAGATTCCACTTCCAATTAAGTCACAGATCACTATTCACTTACTAATTTATTTATTCACTTACGTGCTTTCAATGTGTATCAATTTTTATACAACTCGTCCTTTTTCCGTACTGCCTCTTTGTAACAAACTCTAATTATGAGAAGGGTTAATAATAATCACAAACAAATAATGCGGTTTGTTTACATTTTTTGTATGCGTAAGTCACGGTTCAAAGAAAAAAAACAAATAAATGAAAGGTTTTAAAAACAATTATGCAGATCATGAATAATATGGAGATAATTGGAATTTTTTATGGAAATATGTTAAATGTACTATTCCGACTTTAATATTTAAAAGAAATCAAACAACGTTAGGATGTACCCGGATTGCAAATACTACATCAACGAGGGTACGCCCAATGGATTGTACTATTTTTCAATAATTACTTTATCTTGTGTTTAACTTATTTTATTTTTATGCTATTAAATAATCCTAACAATTGAGTTTAGACTCAGAACTCGTGTTGACTTACTATAATCAAAACTAAAAGTTCGAAGCCGTTATTAACCTCTATTATTAGCTACAAAATGTATATTGAATAGTGCAACTATCGAAAGTCAGAAAATTTGTGAAGAAATTTCATACATTTCAACGTAAAATTGGTGTATTCTGCACTGTATAGGTACATTCGAAAAATTCCTAGTAATAAAATTAATACTACTGAAATTGGTAGATGCCCTAGCAGTAGTAATAGCATTACAGCGCTTAATATTATTACTGTAATGGGTACATTGGAACAGATGATATTCACATTTTATAATTACTTAATATTATTCAACAATGGAAAATAATTAATACGAGAAAAGTATGATGTCTTACCTTCGGGACTAAGATTAACCGGGTGTTTCAGAATCACGGAACACGTAAGGCAGGAAACGTAGAATAGAAATAATTAGTGACGTCAAAAATAAGAACAAGACCAAGACACGGAGATGTTGGTCTTGTTCTTACACTTAGAATCTTGGTTTTGGTTTTCCAATACTACCTTGGAAGAGTTTTGATAAATGACACTAAGTCGCATCGACAAAACCGTTCCAAATTTTCACCAGATAGAAAGAAATCTAATATAATATCACAATTAGCTGGTAATACCACATTTAATCAAAAAGAGGTGCATTCAAAAATATGTATCAGAATGAGAATAAAATTATTTTCCATAAATATAGAAAACAAATATTAATAACGTTTAAATAAAAAATTGTTATTGCATAAATGGGTTTTAATGTTCACTCCTTCCGATATATATATATATAGTATAAAATATCAAAAATCCTTTAGATTAACAAAATAGAAAGAATTTTTGCAACTACTTGTTATTGCATGTTTTAATAGTTTCTTATTGTACCTGTTTACAATGTCTCATTCTTTATTTAAAAAAATGTAGTTTCTTTTTATCTTTAAGAACGCAACTTAAATACAATAAAAAATTACTTAAATGCAATAAAAATCGAATAACTACGAATGTTGAAGAATACATCGTCCATACTGGATCTGCCACGTTGAATTTCAAAAATATGACATCAAGTTCGTAATCATCGACCCTAAAAACCTCCCAGTACCCCATTTCATTGAAATAGAATAAACATTTCTGATTTTGGTCAGCCATATACGGTTCGCCATTTTGAATTTTAAAAATTCGACGTCAGATTCGTAATCAGCGACCCCCAAAACCCCCCCGTACCCAGTGTCATCGAAATCGAATAAACATTTCTGATTTCGGTCAGCCATATTGGGTCCGCCATTTTGAATTTTGAAAATATGACATCAAGTTCGTAATCATTGACCCTAAAAACCTCCCAGTACTCCATTTCATTGAAATAGAATAAACATTTATGATTTTGGTCAGCCATATTGGGTCCGCCATTTTGAATTTTGAAAATATGACATCAAGTTCGTAATCATTGACCCTAAAAACCTCCCAGTACTCCATTTCATTGAAATAGAATAAACATTTCTGATTTTGGTCAGCCATATTGGGTTCGCCATTTTGAATTTTAAAAATTCGATGTCAGATTCGGAATCAGCGACCCCCAAAACCCCCCCGTACCCAGTGTCATCGAAATCGAATAAACATTTCTGATTTTGGTCAGCCATATTGGGTCCGCCATTTTGAATTTTGAAAATATGACATCAAGTTCGTAATCATTGACCCTAAAAACCTCCCAGTACCCCATTTCATTGAAATAGAATAAACATTTCTGATTTTGGTCAGCCATATTGGGTCCGCCATTTTGAATTTTGAAAATATGACATCAGATTCGTAATCAGCGACCCGAAAAACCATCGGATACCGAAGTACGTTCGTTTTAGTCTGCTAGATCCTGAGATAGTGTTTTCCGATTTATAAAAAATTGGTGTCTTTTACGGATTTCCAAGGTCAAGACATTATGATAAATATTCCTCTATACTTTTCCTCTATTCTGAAATCCTTTATCTTCAATTTCGTGCTAGTCACGTCCATTTTGGTCGATTCTACAGTGAGCCATTAGGTTTTGAAGTAACGTTTTCAAAATGTCCCAACGTGCGGCATCTCATCGATTTCAGGCCTGTTTCAACTTGTCTCGAATAAGTGTAAGCAATCAGCAATCATCTAACGCTGTCACCCGGTGATAACTCGTGTTACTATAGCGTCAATGCCGAATCGGCAAATTCGTAATAAGGTATTTAAGAAATAGGATAGGATCCGTGAATCACAATACCTCCCAGCGATATTCGCACTTGGTATGGGTGATTTACGAAAGGGGCGAAAACGAGTAGTGATAAGAACAAAATCGTAATGGCTTGGTGGTTTCGGGTAACCACCCCCGCTACCGAAATGTTTGTGAAACCGACCTACCTTGCAAAGGACAATTGAATGAGCAGTCAGGGTCGCCCAGAACTTCGTACAGTAAGTACCTCTTGGTACTGAATCCCTGTAAAAAACGTGAACCGTGAAATTAGCAAATCTCCGCGAACCGAAACCGTTTAAGACAATTGTAAGACCGACCGTTGGCACTAATTACAATAAAATAGTTAAACTATATTTCTTGTACCGTCACTTGGGGTGTCGAACCCCTTTGTTACGATCCGTCGATCGCAGATCATCTACATTCTACTAATAATTATACGTATATCTTATAGCTACTAATAATTATACGTATCAGATTATATGTAAGGTAACGCTGCGCATCCGGTCTCATGAACAATTCGGTTAACTGCATTTCAGGAACCGATCGGCATTTTTCGGCTGGGAACCTGCAAGGAAATGCTGACGGTGTGTGAGAACGACGTCGATCCGTCCACGGACACGTTGACGGATCTCGAGGAAGTGGGCTCTCAGGACAGACAGTTTTTAGCTGCGGAACGAGTAACTTCGTCGGCTCGCGTCCGCAAAAACTCGTAGTAACCAACTTCGAGCGGAACGCCGGAAATTGTAAGTGCGCGCTCCGGCGTTCGACTTCGCGCGCCATTAGAATAACAACAAGTTCGCGTTTGCAATCGAGGTAACGCGAAATCGCGAAGGGACGCGGGTGCTGGACCGCCTAATAAAACACATACTATTAGGATATCTTTTGTGTCATTCGCATCCCCCTTCTTCTCCTTCGCGCCTGTTACGCACGACCGCTCCGTACGTAACATATAAATATTTTGGTGTCAGAATTGGGATCATGCGCGTGTTCGGGCAAAAGAAATTTTTTTAGACTTTGAACTTTTAGCTCAAAGCCCACCCCGTGATCTTCGGATCCACACGTCCTGACGTGGATCACCTTCGCGCTTGTGAAAACAAAAAAGTGCAAAAATAAAAACTCAAAAGACAAAGTGGAATGACTATACAAGTGACCTTTAGGATCATTCAACCGTAGCAGCTCACCAGCATCTCAGAAAAGGACAGGATGAGTACCTGGCCAATCTGGTGGGCAGCAGTCTACTTCATAGCTGTCGTCGGAGCCAACGACCCACATCCACGAGGGTAAGTCGCTACATTCTCCACTCAGTGCATACTTATCGTTCGCCTACATATGTATATTTTATTGCATTTATGCGCTATAACTTTGTCCGCGTACATTGCATCTTCGCGAGTCGAGAAATCTTACGCGATTGAATGAGCAAGGCTCGCAACGTACTCGGGTCACCCGTGGTTAATAAAATCAGGAATCGCAACCGTGCCGCGTACGAAAACGAATCAAACACGTCCGACTTGTCGAACGCGAACCGATCGGGTTCTCCCGAAGATTGGACTGAGGACCCAGATCGAAAATTCGTCATGGCGGAAGCGGGCGCGAACAGTGGCCCGGAGCCGATGCCGACGTCGACACTAAAACTATGTCCGTCGGCAAAGGACTTAATTTATACAATTCCCGATTTCTACGGAAATCGCGAAACATACGCGAAATTTGCAAGCGCGTGCAATGGGGCGCTGGCTTTGTTAACCGACGCTAAAAAGCCGCGTTTCAATTTCCTCCTAAGAGGAAAGTTAAAAGGCCGCGCCGAACGATATGTTCCAATACTCGACGAGCTTGGATCATACGACACTCGAATTCGCCGTATGACTCCCCAGCCTGGGTTGTGCTGAAAAAGGCAGGCCCAAATGGCGAGAAAAAATGGAGGCTCGGGATCGACTTTCGTGATTTAAACGAAAAGACGATCGGCGATGCCTACTCAATCCCGAATATCGCTGATATTTTCGATCACCTGAGCCAAGCGAAATACTTTACTACGGTTGATATGTCGGGATTCCATCAAATAATGATGGACGAGAGAGATGCCCACAAAACGGCATTTTCGATGATAAATAGGCAATTCGAATACGTCGGAATGCCCATGGGCATTAAAAATGGCCCTGGATCATTTCAGAGGCTTATGGATTTGGTTTTAACCGGTCTGCAAGGCACTGAAATGCTAGTTTATCTAGACGATCTTGTTATCTATGCAAAGAATTTACTTGAACATCTCAAGAAATTCGATAGACTGATGAAACGGCTAGCTGCAGCGAATCTTTCGCTAGTGCCTCAAAAGTGCAAATTCTTACAGAAAGAGGCCAGCTATCTCGGACGCATAATCTCCGAGAACGCCGTGAAACCTGATCCAAAAAAGATCGTTGCGTTAAAAACTTTCCACAGCCCAAAAATCCAAAACGAATCAAATAGTTTTTGGGCCTCGCCGGATACTACAGACGATTCGTGGAAGATTTCTCGAAGATCGCGAGTCCGTTAGTTTTCCTGCTGAGAAAAACGGTTCCTTTTGATTGGACGGACGAACAAACCACGGCCTTCGATTTATTTAAAGAAAGGCTGTGTTCGGCTCCGATCCTCCAACTGTCAAATTTCAAGCAGCCCTTCGTTATGAACACGGACGCCTCCGGGTACGCACTAGGTGCAGTCCTGTCACAAGGTGAAGAGGGGAAGGAGAGACCGATAGCTTATGCTTCCAGAACTTTGCGAGGTGTAGAGGTTCGATACCCCATGCGCCATAAGGAAATGCTCGCCGTAGTTTTTGATATAGAACAATTCCGACCATATCTATACGGTAGCCAGTTCACGATCTATAGTGATCACGAACCTTTAAAATACCTCAAAACGATGAAGAACCTCACAATTCGGCTTCATTGTTTACGCAATAAACTGGAAGACTACGATTACGTAGCCGAGTATAAGCCCGGAAAGGAAAATGCAAATGCGGACGCATTGTCGAGAAATCCGACGGATGGTGTTTATATCGACAGTAGCGATTAGAAGGAGGACGTCGAACCCCCTGTCGTAAAGACTGTGCTACCCCTACGGATGAAAAAACCCGTAGAACGAGGATTCAAGAGAAAGAAGGAATTCCACCAATACAACACTCGAAAACGATCGGATTCGAGTTCGGGAAATCCTGCAGACAAGAAACTACATCGGAACAATGACAACACTATTGCCACTAGTACCGAGGTCGATGAGATAACTGACAAGTCGGAAAACAAGAAAAATTTGCAACGTAAGCCGAAAGGGTCGTCCGTAAACAAATATTGGGGTTGGCGATTAGTTGATCCCGCCGCGCGATCACCTCCACACACGGTCATTGAACCCTGGAGAACGAGGTCGGGTAAAGTATATATAAAATCGACTACGCCATCGGCGTCGCATACGCAACGCCGGCAACGGACCGAAGAGCGAATCCTCGCGAAAAACCACCCCTCTACTACGAAGAAGGCGAACGAATCCCACGTAAATTCGACGGCAATCATGGACACGGATTCCATTGCCGAACATTCCGTCAGTTCTCCGAAAATAGTGTCAAACATCGACAAATTCATAGATAATCGAACTAAAGATTATCGTACTCGGTGGGAAGATCGGATGGGTACTTTACCAGTCGGAATGATCATACCCGAAACGGGCGAATTTTCGTTCGATAACGATCATGTCAGCAAGATGGAGGACAAAAAACTTTCCTACCCGGAAAATAACATACGAGGTGAATCTCCTAGAAAACAGGAAAAAACCATTCCGAACGGAAATTATAGTCATCTCGTATGGGGAAAAATCAACATTTAACCCTTGGACCATGACGAAGGGAATTCAGAGAGCTCAAAAATGAGCGAGAACTGGAGAAGGGCTCGTAAGAAAAAATCACGGACGCCCGAGCGACGGCGCAAAGAGCGCGAAAAACAAAACGTTGCATTGAATCGCGAACTTCGTCGCAGAGCACCGTCAGAAGTCGACGAAATTCACGAATCCATGCCGAGTGCAGCGGAAACGGAAAATCTCCGCGAACGCAGTGGCACGAGGCATAGAAATGAAATTCTGCTGAGAGACGAAGGAGTCGTAACCGACGGCAACTGCCTATTCGACTTACTAATCAAGGTTCAGCAGCTGACAATGTCACCGGACGATCTGAGAAGGCTTCTCCTGCTGCGAGGCAATTTTGACATTATTGCCGAACCCGGTCGAGCGTGCAACGTCTTGCTCGCGCAGTATGAATACGGCGATGACAATCATATCCGCCGATATGTCGTCTAAAAATATAAAAATCGACTCCGAAAGCAAACTTTCCGCTATCAGTGACAGTGAGACCTTCTCTTATTAATGAAGCATTAGGAATCATGCCCTCGTTCGACGGCCAATTTGAGCGATTTCGGACGTTCGAAAGAGCAGTACGTGATGCGTTCGCGATATTGAGTCCCGAATATACTCGACCCTTCTTGCTTCTTCTACGGACAAAACTGTCCGGCGAAGCAAGCCATTTCGGACCTCGTACATCATCGTACGACACAATCGATGCTTTCTTAGCGGATTTAAAGAAATCGTTTGGTCGCACCGAAAATCCCGCGAATATTTTAGGAGAAATAAATAGTATGACCCAGAGGACAGGCGAAACATTTATAAATTTCGGGGGTCGCCTCGCTCAGGCGGTTAGCCGTTTGACAGTCGAAACTGTCAAAAGTACAGTCGAAACGACGTTAAAAACGACGTTAAAATCAGACGGCGTGATGGTCGTGCGGGCTAAGGCGTCAGTCTTAGTCCGCCCGAACTGAACGTCGCGAAGGGCCCGAGTTCGAATCCCCGTCCTGCAATTTTCTCTGCTTATGTCCAGTGTGGAATACCCGGGGAACTTTGCTGGGCGAAGGTACGAATTTGGGACCGCTGCCGACCCCCGTCGGCAGTTATCGGTACCATCAGCGTCTTATCCGCGGTCGGTACGTCGTGGGTCTTATCTCGGATAAAGAGGGGATAAGCCCCGCGTCGTACTCGCTAAGGCACAGACCGCCGAATCTGCTGGTGGTACCGATATTGGGGTGGGGGGGACTGGCTCTGGGTGGGTGTTGTGTTGTATATGCCTAGTTCTGTCATTGTACTGTCTGTCTCTGTCCTGTACCTCTCCACCCGAGAGCCGACCCGCAAATAGACAAATCGTCATTAACGCGGGGGAAATATACTGTCATATAACATTTAAAAAAAAAAAAAAAAAAAAAAAAAAAAAAAAAAAAAAAAAAAAAAAAAAAAAAAAAAAATCGAATTAGAGGAGTGCGATATTATGCCGTCTGGGAATGCGTATGAATACGACGAAATCGCGAAACTGCCATTTTTATATACCTACCATGATAATGCAAAGAACGCGAGGGCATACACCGTGAAGAAGAACGAGAGAGCTCAACAGGTCTTAAAATTAATAGATTTACAGCATCTAAATAACGAAGAGCGCGATCACGTTCTGAAATTGATATCAGAAAGTCCCGAAAGATCTCACTTGCCGGGAGAATCGTTGGGGTGCACCACGGTATTCTCGCACCGAACTCATACGAAGGACGACGTACCCACCCCAGCATAATGGTAGAAGTAAGGAAGGTAGGAAGAACTGCAAAAACAAGTAGCCGAGCAACTAAAAGCTGGGATAATCCGACACTCGACCTCTCCATACGATTCACCAGCATGGATAGTTCCAAAGAAAACCGGACTAGATGGGATTAAAAAATGGAGGTTGGTTATTGACTTTCGTGATCTTAACGAAAAGACAATAGGCGATGTTTATCCTATCCCCAACATCACGGAAATACTCGATCAACTGGGTCAATCGGAGTATTTCACGACTCTCGATCTGAAATCAGGATTTCATCAAATCCCAATGAATGATCGAGACGCCCATGAAACTGCCTTTTCGACTCCACACGGGCATTATGAATATGTTCGAATGCCCATGGGTATTAAAAATGGGCCCAGTGACTTCCAACGCTTAATGGATATCGTTTTATCGGGACATCAAGGAATTGAATTACTTGTATATCTCGATGACATCGTGATCTATGCAAAAAACTTGAAAGAACACAAGATAAAATTCGAGCGGTTAATGGAGCGTTTAAGCAAAGCAAATCACTCTTGAACCTGAAAAATGCAGAGTTTTATGTAAGGAAGCCAATTATCAAGGGCATATCGTCGGAAACGGTTGCGTTAAACCCTATCCTAAGAAGGTAGAAGCCGTGATGAATTTCGCTGTACCGAAAAATCGAAAAAATATTAAGCAGTTTCTCGGTCTGGCGGAATATTACCGACGCTTTATAGAAAATTTTTCGAAAATTGTATATCCTCTAGTTGTACTGCTTCGTAGTTCGCAGCCGTTTATTTGGGGGGAGGATCAAATCGAGGCATTTGAAACGCTAAAAATTAAATTATGCGAAGGCCCGGTACTACAACTCCCAAATTTCGAGGAACCATTAATTGTATCGACCGATGCGTCAGGTTTCGCTCTTGGAGCAATACTTTCTCAAGGCAAATTAGGAGAAGATAGGCCCGTAGCTTATGCATCGCGAGGCTTAAAAGGGGCTGAAGAGCGTTATACGACTTTAGAGAAAGAAATGCTCGCCGCAGTTTACGCCATGGAGCAATTTCATCCGTACTTATATGGACGGAAGTTCGTGTTAATTACAGATCACGAACCCCTTACTTATTCTAAATCAATGAAAGTCCTAACACGTCGTCTTCATAGGTTTTATATGAAGCTCGAAGATTACGAATATACTATCATGTACAAAAAAGTAAAAAAGCACGTTAATGCCGATGCATTGTCCAGTAACCCGGCGGATGGTAGTCGACCCGACGATTATGACAAAAACGAATGAAATCGAAATTAAGGAGAAAAACGAGAAATTTAAAATGATTATGGTAAAGAAAATGAAAAACAACATTTACATAACAAATTCACAATCAAGAACATTGGCAAGATTGAGCGATATGCGATAGGTAAGGATAAACAAAGAAGCAAACGGATAGAAAATGGAGTAAAGAAAAAAAGGAGAGGAAAAGCATCAGAGCATCGCAGAAGGAAGAAAAAAAGGATAGGAAAATATAAACAAGGCTGTAGGATTGACGATAAGGAATTCTCATGGCCAAGAAATCGACGCTACACGAACACGCGAAATGATGACTACCGTCTACGATCGCTTCCGCACAGAAATTCTAACTTAACAAACCCTCAACATTATCTCGATTCGAATTATCCGACCATTGATTTTAAATTTACAACAAGACTCCCGTCATCGCGCTTGTTGCCATCGTCGACGGTCTCATTTTTCCCATAATCGCTCAAGAAGACTCGAATACACACAAAACCCGTGGAAATATGATCGAGTTAAGGAAAGGGAGAAAAGAAGAGGGAAAAGGCGATACGAACGTAGACGAAAGGTTTAACAAAGACGAAACGAGCGAGAACGAAAATGGTACGCTGAACCTGACGAAAGAAAAGGACGACAACGACGAGCGAGAGGAAAACATATTAAGAACTGATACTCAGGGCTCGTCTGCAGTGCATACTAGAGTGTATCGAAAATCTAGTTTTTCATGTTATGGATAATGGGGGGTGCGTAAAAGTTGTGAATGCATGCCAAATGAAAGTACAAAAAGTTTCAGTCCGATCGGATAATATTTAATATCCCCGCAGCGACCTTGAAATTTTGAAATTTTCATGAAAACATGCAAATTTGCTCGTAGCTTTGAACGGCGACCCGAAAGTCGATATAAAACTATATGAGCTTCTCTCCTTGCTGTTTCGTACACGATTTACATAATTTACAACGTGCCTACTTATTTGGACCCACCTCATATACTCTAAATCTTTTTAAGGTGAAAATGATTTCAATTGTAGTGCAGTTCACTTTAAACGAGTGAGAATTTAAAATTCCAAAATTTTGAAATATCTCGAAAACGATGCGAGATATGTAAAATCTGGTGAAATTTTAACATAATTCCTAAATTGTAATCTCGTACAGTTTCCGAGATATTTTGATACATAGTTTGAAAATATTTCGTATCTATGTATATGTATGTATACATTCTCCGGCTCTTAATTCGCATACGATTATAGTAATAGTAGGTGCCGCATTTATTGCTTGGGAATGCTTTTCCAGACCTGTAGTATTCTGTTTCTCACTCTTGAGAAGGACAAAAGAAGAAGTTTTGACTAGCGCGTGCGTCTCATCTCGACTCGTTTTGACTTGTTAATACTTGAGACGCTTTATCGTTAATTCTCAATACAACAGACTAGTTCTTCTAAACTTGATTGAAAGTTTTCTTGAGTCTGTGGCTCCTGGCCAGCATAATGCCACCCACACGGTCTTCTTTTATCTGCCCTATACTTGGCACTCCGCGGGGTTTGCCGGAGAGTCAACTGCCGACGTTAAAAGATGTTCTTCTGGCCTGTTATGGCAAAAAGTTCAATAACACGCATGCGAAAGGAATTTCCCCTAAAACACCTTTCCTGGACGTAGCTAAGGTTGTTGCGACTCAGCTTTTGACTGTGTATGAAAAGGCATCAATACCTGCTGCGGGGCAAAAAGCAGTCACTGATAGAATTGTTTCTTTTCATAAAGAACACCAGAACCTCCTTAAGTCATACCAGAATAAGTCTAGGAAAAACAGTGGCAGCTTAAAAGCGTCCGTTGAAAAATTTGTTGAAAAGTCTAATGTACTTTTCGACGTGGCTTTTGTAAATGCCCTATCGACCCAGCTAATTCGGAGAGAAGTATCTGCCATTGTCCTGGCAAGTCAAAGAAAGTTCCAGCAATTGAGAAATTCTTTCTCTTAGACCAAAGGACCTCGCGACAGATGGCTATAGGCCAAGTCGATAAGAAAGTAACTGCAGTCCTGAGAAAAAGGGAATCTAGAAAGTCCGCGGTCCTGCAACCAAAATCGGCATATTTTGGTGCTGCTAGTCCATCCACCGCCCCCCCATATACAGATGGAAAGTGAAACAAACTCTGGTTCGGACGAGGAGTTCAAAATCAAAATTAAAAAAAATAACCTAAGGACTTCACAAAATAGATCGTCACTGGTTAATACTGCCATAGTAAGTGATAGGTATGGCTTGAGTTTCAGACAAACAGCTGCCATAGCCTCAGCGGTTCTTACAGATGTTGGTCTTATCAGTAGCACAGATAACTCACTTGCGATAGATAAATCCAAAATACAAAGAGCCAAAACATCAGTTCGTGTTAATCATATGGTCCCTGCTGATGTCTTTACCAAAAACCCACTTCGCGGTCTTTACTTTGACGGCCGTAAGGACAAAACTAGTGTACAGGTAAAAGAAGAGGCAAAATACTACCGGCGCATTCACACCGAGGAACACATTTCACTTGTGCAAGAGCCAGGCTCGTGTTACATTAGCCACGTTACTCCAGCATCGGACACTGCAATTGACATTTCAAAATGCATTCTGAAGTTTTTAAACGAACATAATGCCATTCAATTTCTTTTTGCTGTTGGTTGCGATGGAACTAACGTAAACACTGGACACAAGTGCGGTGTAATTCGTTTGTTGGAGGAGGAACTAAAGCATCCATTTCAATGGATTGTTTGTCTCCTCCATTTTAATGAGTTGCCTCTTAGGCACCTTATGCAGTCTCTTGATGGTACTACCAGTGGTCCTAACACGTTTTGTGGCACAATAGGCAAGCAGCTAGAGAAATGTGAAAGCCTCCCTGTACGCAGTTTCAGAATACTTCGCCTTTACGTATCAACAGCGAGGCCATCCGCTAATCTGAAAGCATTAGTTACTTATATCTTGAAAGTATACGCCCCGTCATGGTTTGACATCAAGATCAAGCACTCCGTTGTCGATGGCAGCAAGTTGCTTTTTAAAATATTGGAAAGATCAGGATATTTACCTAAGAAACACCGACATATTGTCGACGTGGTCATCAGCAATAATGCGTACTTTGCGCACCAAGAAAATCTTCTTCTGTCCATGTTAGCCGACGAAAGACAGGAAGTTAGAAAAATGGCAATTCAAACCATTCTGTCAAAGAGGCAGCAGGCTGCGACTGCAGAAAGGGGGGGGGCGGAGACACAGACCCACGCATTTTCCGTGTTCCAGTACTAAATTTTCAAGCAAAACAATACACAGAAATAGTAAATTGGTCCAAAGATGAACTATTTGAACCACCAATTTTAAGCGGAACAGCAGGGAAAATGGAAAAAACAGATTTAAAAATAGGAAACGTAATAGCATCAAAAAGGGGAAATGTGCAAATCTACGGATTAATAATAGTGGGCACAACAGATGACGTACCATCGAAAATGTACATCATACAGTGCTTAAAAAACTTAAAAACTCAAATTACGAAAGATAAAGTCGTAAAATT
The DNA here is from genome assembly GCA_030407085.1 of Trichopria drosophilae. Classification (NCBI taxonomy): domain Eukaryota; kingdom Metazoa; phylum Arthropoda; class Insecta; order Hymenoptera; family Diapriidae; genus Trichopria; species Trichopria drosophilae. The sequence continues at coordinate 53,046,905 of CM059587.1, forward strand.
GAGGGTCGGCCATGACGAAGACATCATCACGAAAATACGATGGAACGATATTCACGAACAATTCGTTCCGTATTTTCTAACCAGAAATTGAAAATCGTTTTTTGCGAAAATAACATACGAATTCCGCCTGCAACAGACCGCATGGAAATTATCCGCGAATTTCATGGCGCAATGATAGGAGGGCATAAGGGCGTTAGGAAAACCTATCGTCGTATTTGCAAAGAATGGTATTGGCGAAACATGAGGTCTGATATTCAGGAGTACATCAGAAGATGTCAAATCTGCCAATGTAAAAAACTAAAAAGAGTGAAAACGCGATTGCCCATGGTTATAACGGATACACCGAAATATTCTTTCGACAAAGTATCTCTTGATATTTGGGGACCGACTGACTTGACGGAAAGAGGGAATCGATACGTATTAACAGTGCAGGATCAGTTAACAAAGTACTCCCTCAGGATTCCGCTACCCGAGATTACCGCTCCCATAATCGATAAGGCTTTCACATACAATTTCATTTGCATTTATGGTTCGCCAATTCAAATTCTAACTGATCAAGGAAAGAATTTTATTGGCAAAGTACTGAAAGAGTTCGCCAAACTCTTCCGAATAAAGCAGTCGAATACTACCGCGTATCACCCACAGAGCAACGGTAGTCTCGAGCGCAGCCATCATGTCCTGAAAGAATACCTTAAAACCATCGTTACTGATCGACGGAATTGGGACGAATGGTTACCCGATGCAATGTTCTCTTACAACGTAAGTGAACACGAGGGTACAAAATTCACGCCTTTCAAACTAATTTTCGGCAGGAAAGCAAGGACTCCAACGAGTTCCCCATCGCGTGAAAAACTGGTCACTTACGATGATTACTTGGCGAATCTTGCACAAAATCTGGATGAAATTCAAACACTTGCGGCGATGAATTTAAGCCAAGCAAAACATTGTTCGAAACGATACTATGATCGGAAGCTAAACGTCAAACATTTCCATATAGACGAAATGGTGTGGGTTATCAAGGAACCGACTAAAAAAGGGAAATTTGACGACGAATATATGGGACCGTATGAAATATTAGAAATCCTCGGACCTCGAAACATAAAAAACAAAATTAATACACGTAGCAAGATAGTTCACGCCGATAAACTAAGAAAAGCCTACGATCCACTTTTCAACCCGGACCAAGCCGATTCAGATTCTTGGGACGATACAGACAATGAGATGAGTAAAGAGAAATTAAACAACACTTGATTATACAAAAGATGGCACAATTTTACATTTTTTTATCAATACACAAATTTAACTCGTACAAATTTCTATGAATTTAATAATATATAATATCACTTGAACAAACACAAATTACTGCTCTCAATTACATCCCGTCATTATGGGGATTCTATCTGTTCATTTTTGAACCATTGCGTTGAATGGAACGTCGAGCTTATCTCGGATGACATTCAAGTATCCACGGCGAGAAATCATTGGGGCTCGAACTGGATGACGCCGAAGAAGCGTCAATAGGCTTTGGGGTCGTGCATCCGAAAAATCGACGTTACCAAGTAGACGTTCTGATAATGACAAACATTGGAAGAGAGAAATAGCATCTTTTAAAAATTCAAAGGATGCCGAACGGTGATTTGCATTTGTTCATTTTGTAATATTTTTTCGATTCAGTCACCAGAAAAAATAACTAGAAAGACATCTTATGATAATAGAAATAATGTGATCAGGTGCTATGAAATGAAGAGTACGTAAATAGCGTTTGGCATTCTATATTTATAGCTTAAAATATAATGTACATAATTGAACAAATTATAAGAATGTGCTGTGAGCGTTCACCAAATTAATGTTTAAATTGAACATCTATCAAATTACGTTGTCAATATTATTAATTATAACAGTCAACACTTGAACATAATAAATTCGCGGAGAGCAAGAGAGAAAAAGACATGTATACGATACGTTACGATTTTCTTGGGTGATGCTGGGTGAATTTGGCTGAATTTGGCAACTCTTAATTAATACCTCTTGGTTTGATGAAGATAATAATGCCCTTGATACCACCAGGTTAACGGAAAATCAAACGAAAACCAACATTTTCAGTATTCACCGTGCACAAGATGGCATCCCATTCTGAGCAAGACGGATAAGCAAGATGGCGTCTCCAGGGTCGTCTGGTTTTTTCCAAGGATTCAACCCTCAACTCGTAGATTATCTTGATCCATAGATTTCGATTACGAGGTTCGAAAGTCGTCCTGAGTGATGTTGATGATACCAACACGACTTGAACTCACTTTTGAGACCGACTACATGTACACCCGGAGAGACTTGGCAATCACCTCCGTGTGCAATTGCCTCCGTAGCTTACGCTCAGGATACGAATTTAATTTTTTGTCGTAGTGGGTATAAAATGCGATTTTATACCTGGAATTTGTTACTTGAAATGTTAGGAAATGCCTGTCATACTTTATTCCCTCAAATTCGGTTGTAAAACCGAACTGTACGCCTGCTATGACGAAAATGAGTATAACGTTACTTAAGACTAACACATTTAAAACATCATATATATATCATATAGACATATTAATCATTAATATAATCGTAAGAAATTAATAATAATCTTCAATGTAAATGCTAACTTTTCAAAATTACTCAATAATAATATAATAACTTTTGGGGAATTGGGAAACTTAAACTTATTTTCTGAAGAAAGGAAGTTTTTAAATCCGATGGCCTCTTAAAAACTTAAAATGAAATTGCAGTTTATTAATAACAATAATTCGCACGCACCACCGATATAAGAGCCGATAGTAAAGTCCCCAAATTCAACTTCTTCAAAACTCTGGGATTCTAATTATTAGGAAGAAATCATAAAAGAATAAAAAGGATTAAAAAGGACCAATTAATGACGACCGAAAAGCAATAGTGGGAAACATCATTTCACGTTATACTAGTATAGATCATGCAAACATTGGCTTTATGAGCGGCCATATTTAGGTATTTAATACTTACAATCCACGATGTCAAACATATCTAAAATCCTAAAGAAAAAGCATGCTATTTAACTGTTAACTTATCACATGTTGTAGCATACGATATTATATAATGTTTAGACGAAGATAAGATGATTCACCGCAAAGGTTCTTCTACAACACCAACTTAACACTAAGAATGTAGAAATATATACTTTGTCTTGCCTACTATGTATATTTTTTTCTCTGTTAACTAATGTCTACTAACCTTTCCTGTTTGCCCCAGAAAGAATGTGAATAGTGCAAGGATAATGAAATTAACTCCGCCAGCAAAATCTGTAAGCTTGTCCAATTGAAATGCAGCGGCGATTATGAAAAAAATGATCTGCAAACTAACAATTATAATTGCGCTTATCGCAAGATGGTCTACATCCAGGATGGACATTGTGTAAGGTGTAACCGCTCACGAGAAAATAGATATCATCTAAATATAATAATGATAGATTAGCAAAGTACTTAGTATATGATACCTGTTTAACTAGATCACAAGATAATATATAATAATAACCCCATTCAAAATAAAAATGTACGAGTTATAACGTATGTATTTTCTATATATACATAACTAACAAATAGCATATTTTCTATCGGTAAACATTAATACGTATAGCTAATGATATAAATTGACAGCATTTGTTATAATAGGCATAATATAAACGTAGGGTATGTGCAAAAATTCTGATATTGAAATTGCATACATTCTATAGAGATAAACGTCCAAACCAACTTTATTTAGCAATACAAGAATTCCCTTAATAAGAAACGTACGCTTGCAATCTATCGCACAAATAACTGTTGTCGAATATTCAAAATAACGACGGACATTGTAGCCTGCAAAGTTATGACAAAATACGAAAATATACTGGAGAAGAGAGGGAGGGAGGGAGGGAGAGAGAGAAAGAGAGAGAGATAGTATGTATTTGTAAATATTTTTTAAATCTTCAAAGGTTACAATACATCAGTTGTTATGATAGATGCTACAATCTTCTCGCAAAAAACCATCACCTTTCAACGTAATTAAACGGTCAAATTTTATATGTGAATGGGATTCTTTTTTGGAAAAATACAGCAGACCGCACCATACGAAAATAAAATTTTCAATTCAAAAATACGTTTGCCTCCCATATTTAAATGACGGTAGAATATTAAGTTTCAAAAATTATTCCGAACGGCAAAAGGATTGAATCATTGAAACACGTTTCTCCAAAACAACTTGGTAACGCAATACAAAATTTACAGACCATTACTTTATCAGGCATGAAAACAGGAAAGGTGAAAGAGCTGAAAGCATTAACGAAGTTTGTTCCACGTGATGCACAACAATGGTGTGAGGATAACGTATTTTCAAAACAAGATTCAGGGCTTAACGAATATTGTTCATAGTTATTAATTTCAACGATTGTTTTTTCTTACACATATCACAATAAACTTCGTCACAATGGAAATATCACAAATGGAAACTAATTAACATTTAATTCTTATGCATAACACGGGGGGACATTTTTTCTGAAAGTTGGGTCTACAATTCAGACACTCTAAGAGAATTTCACTATTGTGCGTTAGGTGGGTTAAACCGAAATTGATGTTTAGCATATTTCTACAAAAATATAATTAGAAAACATGACAGATTAGACTTGATGATAAGCAGTGACATCTTTTAATTTTATTAAAATTTCATCGAGAGCAGTGATGAATGATTTTCTATTGACTGAAATGTTAAATCGTTGATTGATTTCAGACTATTCAATGATTATCACCTGTTTGGATCCTGTAATGGGGCGAGACTCCCTGTTAAATAAAGATTCCCGAATTTCCATGATGAATGTATGAGTCAGCTGGCTCGAAAACACGCGCTTAGATATATAAGGCAATACACGTGCAATAAATTCCTTAATCAAATGAACATGTGAATTTATTTGTGACCTCATAAAAGATTTCTAGTTCAATAGTAAATTTAATATAATTGATAAAATAAGATCGATAATTTGCGATAAGATCGGTGATCGTCGTGCTCATTTCGAGGCAATTTGTTGTCTCAGGTTGTCACGAGTAAGAAGTTCGCATGCTATATTACAATATTTTTTATCCCTACTTTTTTTAATTGGACTTCGGATATTAAACACTTTCTTCTTCAGTGATATTCCATTGTACTGAAGAAAAAGTGGAAGGAGAACTTCATAATAATAATTCATACTAAATTGGTACATCGAGCCATAATACCTTGTCAACAACTTGAATCTTTGCTTTGCGCACCACTAAATTAATAATTATGTATTTACACGGTATGTGCATTTATATTCTCGCCTAAGAAATACACATTCAAAAACATTTTACTATCATAAATTCCTTCCCTCGGGAAGCCGTATCGATCCGTGTTTTCAACTGTCATCCAATCAAGTACTCGGTGACAAACAGCTGGTCAACCTTCTTTTTTCTCCAATTGTCTCGTGGAAGCAAAAGCCCCCAAAATAAATACATTTTCAAATCCAATTTACAAAGGAACCGTACTTTGCAGGAAATTATTTTTTGTACCGTTATCCTTAGAAAAAAATTATCCTTATTGTGATGACGGTACATATATAAACCGACAGCAATTGCCCTGTGGTCGGCGCGACTCACAATCGCTCTTTCAAGTAAAGCATACTGATTGGGATTCCATACTTGGAAACGTGACTGGGAGAGAGGGTATCCTCTGATGATAAAGTGGTTCGTCAACGGTATTTGTTTGGGATTTCCGCAGTTTTCCCAGACCACGTGCAAATTCGATACAGAGGGGTCAAGACGCTCTGCGGCGCGCAATATTGGGGGGGGGGGGGGGGGGGACTGGCTCTGGGTGAGTGTTGCTTTGTATTGTTTACGTATTCTCTTGTAATGTTTTCGTATATTCGTCCGACCTATCCACTCGAGAGCCGACCCTTGAATAGGCTAAAAATCTCATTAAATCGGGGGATAAATCCTTTCCTTTATCCTTTATCGCGTATATATATGGGGCATTATTTCCCAAGTGCACCCACTTGGAAAATCGATGCTCTTCAAAATAAGACCTCATGGAACTCTCTACATCGCGTCAAATTTTGGCGAGGGAGGATGGCCGATTTAGCAAAGAATGGCCCATATAGGGTGTTTTTTTTAATTTGAAAATGTCAAATATCTCGAAAACTAGGCACTCTATGAAAAAATGTTAAAATTTAATGGGTCTAAGGAGGACCAATTTCAATATCATTGAATGACATTTAAATGTATAGTTGAATATATGTAACACAGAAACTAGTTAAGACAAAACCTAGGTCTAGGCAAGGTCTGCGAAGTAACATGGTTTCAAAGTATACACTTTTTATCTATATTCCTCGGGGAATGTCCCCAAAAAGACCATATGTCCCCATAATAGTCACTTTTTATACATAACTGTCCTGAAACGAACCCCTCAACCAATTTATTTGATCAGACTCAAACGTGGGCAGAATGTTGTTCTACATGATAGTAGTTTATGCTAACAAAATTTTGTGGATTAATCAAATATTAACCGAGCGGGAGAGGGTTGAATTTTTGAATTTTGTGCAGATATCATGTATTTCAGCATTATTTCACTCATGCGCCGCCAATAATTAATTTAATTAAAAATGTAGTTTTTGTAGATTTTTCACGTTCTTTCGAATGCTCATATGCATTTTTTAATATAACAATTTTTTGACCATGAAAAATCAATATCAATTATTAATTTGCGTTTTTCTCCAAAAGAGATCGGATTTTTTACCTTTTTTTTTTGTTTTAACCACTTCGGCGGCTAGGCGTTCCAATGGCGTCGTGCGTGCCGGTGAGGAAAGCGGCGAAAAGTTTAGGAAACCATAATAATTATATGTTTTAATGTCAAGGAACACGAATATATCAAAACAAAGCTTTTTTTTACATTTTGGAATAGATTTTTTTAGTGCAAATGTCGTCAATTTTTAATACTTTTGTGAGAATGGCGTCAAAACTTTTATTATTTTTTTCTTCAAACATCTTTGGATGTGGTCGAAAAATGTTAATCTCAACTAGTAATTAAAGTAACAACGAAAAAAGGTAATAGAAAACAAATTTTTTATTAACTAATTTCCTTCAAATAATAATCAAGATGAGTCAGCATAGATATAGTTTTGCTTTCCTAATTAACCATCGCTTCAATCACTTCTGAATCTTTTCTTATCTGAGTTTTCCATAAATATCATGCATATATGTATCAGAATTCAGTATCAATTTGTAGTTAGTGCGTCTGAGGGTGATTCCTTCCGCCATGCCTTACTGAAGAGTTGAGATGCGAAATGACACGCATATAGCTTTTTAATTTTTGTAACGACTTATTTGCCCAGGGTGCTCCACGGCGGAAGGTTGGTAACCGAAGTCCTCAGGGCGCAACCTACGGCGAAATCGTCCACCGGCTGGCTTGGTACAGCGAGCTTCCCTGAAGGGAAAAGGTCGTATATAAAAAAAAACTAAGCAATAGAAGGTGCAAAGATTGTAAGATAAAATCTGACCATAATGGTGTTTATTCAAAAACCCCTGAAGGGAACTGTACAATAAATTTTACACCGTGTCCGCGACCCACATGACCGACGCACGATGCAATCTCGCACCCGTTAGTAGTGCGACTTTATGGAAAGCATACCAGTTCGACCTCGAGGCGTAGAAGATGCTCTAGATCGAACTTACGACGAGAGAAAAGAGGAGGACCGAGAGGTACAGACACCGCCAGGTTATTCCGGACCGAACCGGTACTTACGGTCTTGTAGAATTTCCGTTGAGGCCTCTAAAGACACCTCGGTAGTCCTCCTCCAGTTGGTACAAAAAGTCCTTTTGGGGATGGCCTTCAGGGTCACGCACTTCACACGCAACCGCGTCTGTACGTTTTCCGAACGGCAGCTCGGGATGATGTGTCAAAAGCACACGAGATATAACCCTGAAGGGGTTTGTACTTTTCTCTCACTCAGGATCACTAAACGCGACAGTTTTTAACGCGCCCGAAATCGCCACGTTCAGTCACGCGTGTCACAATCCGTCGGCGGTTGAACAAGTTCTCCCGATTTTCGCGTGATAGCCGGCCAATGACGGTACGCGGTACACGTGACAAGTTCTGTCTCTCTCTTTCCTTTACCTGTCTCACCCAGTCGCGCCGTTCGTCACAGCTCGCCCTCCAGTCCGGCCACTTGCAACTCAAAACTACATTAATTTTCGTAACGAGTCGTTCCGTGCGCAACGAGGGATTCGTTACAACTCTCTGCCCCCCCCCCCTGACGGGCACCGCTATTAACATAGCATGCAGAACAAAAAGTAAAATAAAGTAACAAAGATGAAAAATAAACATATTATACACCATAGGAGGGTGGAGAAGGTGAAAGGTTTTTTAACGCTTAACTCTCGTCTTCCTCCTCTTTCCTATTTCTTGTCACAGCCCAGAAGGGGCCAGGTACCTCCTGTATGTACCTTCTGGCATGGAGGTCGTTCCTATGAAGGGGGGTTTGTATGATTCGCGTACATTTCATCACGCCGCGAGGCGCATTGCTCGTGGGTGGGATGGTCCTCTTCGTCCAACGGGCTGTTCAATCTTCTCGACCTTATTGCGCGTTCCGATAGCGTCCGATGTGGCGATACGTTCGGCGATGGCAAGATTGGCGCTCTCGACCCTTTCGGTCGCCTCGAGGTCTGCGTTCTGTAGTTGGCTCTTCTGCCTCTCGGAAGGGCGAATTAAGGGGAGCTGCCCGAGATATCGCGACGGTACTTTCCCGCGGACGGTTCGGGCCGCTCCTCAGTGCCTTCTCCCCCCCCCCCCACCCCCCGGGGTTGTAGCTCGAGGGCTTTCTTCTTCTACGGAAAGTTTTCCTGCCAGCGTTGCCACAAATGGCTTTAGATCGGTGACGTGGCTGATCCCATCGCTCTGACCCTTCGAGTCGCGCATCTCGTAACTTGTGTCGCTTACCTTTGCAGCCATAGTATAGAGCCCGACGAATTTCGGTGCTAATTTGGCCACAATTTTCTGCACGGCCGATGAGAGGACGCGGTTACGCTTCCAAACACGTTCACCGACTTCGTTCACGTTCACCGCGCTCGTCATGTAGCGAGCTTGCCAGAGCTGTGCCTCTCGAGAATTATACCGCACTTCCTGATGTAGGGCACGCAGGTGCCACATGCGGTTTTTCCAAGCACTCAAGGTTTCTCGGCTTTTCTCTTCTAAAGCGACCTCGTCTGCTTTTCGCCATAAGGCGGTGAAGAGCGCCGTCCATAGTTCAGCATAGCAGGGATGAATCCAGTCGATTCTTGTGTAGCCGGTGATATTTCGGAGTAAACTCCCTCCGTATTTAACGATCTGATAGGAAGCGATCTCGTGTGGCGTTCTCGAATTCCGGGCCATTATCGGATAAAAATATCTCCGGTGATCCAAATCTTAGGATGACTTTTTCATCCAGAGTCGCTGTGATCGTATGGTCGGTCATATATCATCGGGTAAAGAGATCCTCGAATACGACTATGTACTCGCATCCATATTTACTACGTGGTAGTGGTCCGTAAGTACCTTGAAGTGGCATCGCTTAACATACGAACAGAATTTTTGAATCGCCCACAGGACGGCGAGACATTCCCGCTCGGTGACCGAGTAATTACGTTCCGCAGGCGAAATCGTGCGGCTCGCGAAAGCAAGAACTCAATCGCAACCATCTGCTTCCTGAGTGAGGACGGCTCCGAGCTTACTGTTGCTGGCGTCCGTTTGGATCGTAAATTCGGCGTTGAAGTCGGGCCGTTGCAGACCTGGTGCCATAGCGATCATTCCCTTGATCTGGTCGAATGACCTCTGACACTCATTTTGCCCACAAGTAGCGAACATTCTTCTTCATCAAGTGCGTCAGGGGTTCCGCAACTGTGGCAAAGTCGCACAGGAATTTCCTGTACAGGAAGCCATTCCCATGAATCATCGCAATCGTTTAAAATTCCGAGGTGCAGGAATTCCACGACCGGAGCAATCTTGTCAGGATCGGGCCTGAATTCCTCGTGATTCATTAAGACGCCGAGATATTTCACTTCCTGTCTATAAAAATGACTCTTCTCTCGACTCATCGTCAGACCGGCACCTTGAATCTTCTTCAAGATAAATTCCAATCATTTCAGGTGGACTTCGAAGGTCCCGTTGACAATCATAATATCATTGAGATAAGCAAACCCATAAAGTTCGAGTACAGCGCCGATTAGTGAATCCAGAAGAGACTGGAAGGTCGCTGGTGATCCTGTGAGACGGAAAGGCATCCGTTTAAATTGGAACCGACCCTTTCCCGGCACAGTGAACGGCGTTAGGTGGCGCGCCTCATTTTTCATCCTAATTTGATGATACGCGTTGCTGAGGTCCAACGTGGCGATGTAACGAGCTCGTTGCAGCTTTCGCAGAATCACATCAATATAAGGGATCGGATATGCATTTGGCACGGTCACCGCGTTCAGCTTACGGCAGTCGACGCAAAATCGGTAGTAAAGTATGCAAAACGCATAGTTCAGGGACGGTCCTTGTATTATACGCTTATTATGACGTATATACTTTTTTGGAAAAGTGTGCATTATTTTTTAATGTGACTAACTCGGCTATGTGTATCGGGGGCCGTGCCCCCCCTCCCCCCTCCAGAACCTAAAAACTATTCTGAGCTACCCCCTCAGAACCTCGTCTACGCTCGGTTATGCCTAAATTTGGCTATAGGTCGTGGAACTATCAGTCGTGAAATTGATCCTGGAATTATCGTGAAAATCAGTCAAAACTTCCAGGATCGTCCTGGAACTATACAAAGGTCCCTGAAGTATAGTAAATTTATATATTTTGGTCTTGAAAGTATGCGTTTGGCATACTTATTTTGCATGTCTTTATATACGGGGTGTCCCAGAACTCCCACATAATATTATAGAGGGTGAATCTTGACATCATTCTGAGCAAAAAAGTTTCATACCAAAATTGGATCTGAATCTCAGAATTTGAGTGGCGAGCCATTGAAGTTTAAAAAAAAATAATAGTTTTTTTGCAATAACTAGGCTCGTTTTAAAGTTACTTTAACGACTGATGACTGATTTTGAAGGTTTTTTATAGCGCTACAACTTACCTTGTATAGCCTATGACCTGCAACGAATATTTCGTCAGTTATTGACCTAAAAAAGGGTAAAAATATCCTTTTTTGCAATTTTTCGCGTCTAACTCATTTCCGTAAAATGCTAGCAAAATATCATATACAACAGCGTTATTGAGCTTGAAAAGGCGAAGACTTTACCCCCTCATACGTTTCGTTTTGAAAAAATTGAGCCCGTGGGGAGACGTTAAAAATCATAAAATAGGCGAAAAACACGCTTCAGCAATGCCAAATCCATTTTCGCCTGTTTTCTGATATTTATCGTCTCCCCACGGACTCAATTTTTATCAAAACGAAACGTATGAGGGGGCCAATTCTTCGCCTTTTCAAGCTCTCCAACGTTGTTTATATGACATTTCGCTAGCATTTTATGAAAATGAGTTGGACGCAAAAAAATGAAAAAAAGCCTTTTTTACCCTTAAAATAAAATATTGATGAATGAATTTTAAAACTGTTGCAATAATATTTTTTAAAATAAATTGATAAAGGAAGGACATATGTAACTTACATTCACTCGGAATGTTGCAAATTCGCTAGAATTTTGTATTGATGTCCTTTTTAGCGAATTTAATAGAATTTTACCTTATGGAAAATTAAAATTAAAATTAATTGACTTTTAATTGTAGGGAATCTTCCATTTTCAGAGTGATTACAATAATTGAAAATTTTGATGACCTGATCATACCTTTTAATGACATTGAAATCAAATCCCGGAGTACGTTTCACTTTAGGGAAGATTTAAATAATTTTTTAAACACTTTCGTTTATGTACACATTTTCTCATAGGGTTAATTGATTTTTTAGAAGACAAAACCAATAGCATTTGAGGCTAATTCATTGGCTACCTTAAGCCATTTTCTACTCAAATAAGATTAAAGTCAAACACAGGGCATAGGGGGTTAACTATACAAAAAATGCCCCCACAGCTCTGTCACCCGAACTGGGTCCATATATTGCTAAACCGATGATACAAATTTCTGAAAGTATGAACTTAAAATTCGCTTTTTCGAAAAAGTTATGGAGGGGGAAAGAAAAATTAAAAAACTAATTTTTCTCGAAAACTACTGAATCGATTTTAATGAACTTGAAATATGTTAGAAACGTAGGTAAGACAATTTGAGAGAAACAATATGCATTTTTTTTTTTTAATAAGTAAAAAACTGGTTTGAAATTTTCGAAATTTTTTTTTTGGCATAATTTTTTATGTGACCACCTTCATCTTTTTTCTTGAGGTACCTTACAATGTCCCCTTTCATATATATTTTTTTTAAATTTTTAAAAAATATAGTTTTTGAATAAAAAATCGTAAACCATGGTCGTCCTGCTTGACTTGCGCATTCGCACACGCATGCATACATATATATATACGTATAATACAGGGTACACAATTTAAAACTACCACCCGGAAATCTGAGAATGAATGCTGTTTAGAAAAAAAAGTTTAAATAGAAAAGTTTTTGGATTCCGAGGGGGACATCCAATAGTGACCTTGACGTTGACCTTTAAGGTCATTTCAGTATGAAGCCTCTTTTTAATGAGACCCCTTATTTTTTCACTCCGAAAATGGAAAAAGCGGAATTTACGTCCGAATACGATCTTGTCTTAGGACCCAGGTCCCATAGCCGTAACACCCCCACCACGTGAAGGTGGACAAATGAGGGCACCCAGCCAATTAAGGCAAGATAGACGAGTCACCCAGCCAGTTAAGGCAAGATGGAGGAATCACCCAGCCAGTTAAGGCAAGATGGAGGAATCACCCAGCCAGTTAAGGCAAGATGGAGGAATCACCCAGCCAGTTAAGGCAAGCTAGAGGAGTCACCCAGCCAGTTAAGGCAAGATGGAGGAGTCACCCAGCCAGTTAAGGCAAGCTAGAGAAGTCACCCAGCCAGTTAAGGCAAGATGGAGGAGTCACCCAGCCAGTTAAGGCAAGATGGAGGAATCACCCAGCCAGTTAAGGCAAGATGGAGGAATCACCCAGCCAGTTAAGGCAAGATGGAGGGGTCACCCAGCCATTTAAGGCAAGATGGAGGAGTCACCCAGCCAGTTAAGGCAAGCTACAGGAGTCACCCAGCCAGTTAAGGCAAGATGGAGGAGTCACCCAGCCAGTTAAGGCAAGATGGAGGAATCACCCAGCCAGTTAAGGCAAGATGGAGGAGTCACCCAGCCAGTTAAGGCAAGATGGAGGAGTCACCCAGCCATTTAAGGCAAGATGGAAGGGTCACCCAGCCAGTTAAGGCAAGCTAGAGGAGTCACCCAGCCATTTAAGGCAAGATGGAGGAGTCACCAAGCCAGTTAAGGCAAGATGGAGGAATCACCCAGCCAGTTTAGGCAAGATGGAGGAATCACCCAGCCAGTTAAGGCAAGATGGAGGAGTCACCCAGCCATTTAAGGCAAGATGGAGGAGTCACCCAGCCAGTTAAGGCAAGCTAGAGAAGTCACCCAGCCAGTTAAGGCAAGATGGAGGAGTCACCTAGCCATTTAAGGCAAGATGGAGGAATCACCCAGCCAGTTAAGGCAAGATGGAGGAATCACCCAGCCAGTTAAGGCAAGATGGAGGGGTCACCCAGCCATTTAAGGCAAGATGGAGGAGTCACCCAGCCAGTTAAGGTAAGCTACAGGAGTCACCCAGCCATTGAGGGCAAGATGGAGGAGTCACCAAGCCAGTTAAGGCAAGATGGAGGAATCACCCAGCCAGTTAAGGCAAGATGGAGGAATCACCCAGCCAGTTAAGGCAAGATGGAGGAGTCACTCAGCCATTTAAGGCAAGATGGAAGAGTCACCCAGCCAGTTAAGGCAAGCTAGAGGAGTCACCCAGCCATTTAAGGCAAGATGGAGGAGTCACCAAGCCAGTTAAGGCAAGATGGAGGAGTCACCCAGCCAGTTAAGGCAAGATGGAGAAGTCACCCAGCCAGTTAAGGCAAGATGGAGGAGTCACCCAGCCAGTTAAGGCAAGGTGGAGGAGTCACCCAGCCAGTTAAGGCAAGATGGAGGACTCACCCAGCCAGTTAAGGCAAGATGGAGGGGTCACCCAGCCATTTAAGGCAAGATGGAGGAGTCACCCAGCCAGTTAAGGCAAGCTACAGGAGTCACCCAGCCATTGAGGGCAAGATGGAGGAGTCACCAAGCCAGTTAAGGCAAGATGGAGGAATCACCCAGCCAGTTAAGGCAAGATGGAGGAATCACCCAGCCAGTTAAGGCAAGATCGAGGAGTCACTCAGCCATTTAAGGCAAGATGGAAGGGTCACCCAGCCAGTTAAGGCAAGCTAGAGGAGTCACCCAGCCATTTAAGGCAAGATGGAGGAGTCACCAAGCCAGTTAAGGCAAGATGGAGGAATCACCCAGCCAGTTTAGGCAAGATGGAGGAATCACCCAGCCAGTTAAGGCAAGATGGAGCAGTCACCCAGCCATTTAAGGCAAGATGGAGGAGTCACCCAGCCAGTTAAGGCAAGCTAGAGAAGTCACCCAGCCAGTTAAGGCAAGATGGAGGAGTCACCCAGCCAGTTAAGGCAAGATGGAGGAATCACCCAGCCAGTTAAGGCAAGATGGAGGAATCACCCAGCCAGTTAAGGCAAGATGGAGGGGTCACCCAGCCATTTAAGGCAAGATGGAGGAGTCACCCAGCCAGTTAAGGCAAGCTACAGGAGTCACCCAGCCATTGAGGGCAAGATGGAGGAGTCACCAAGCCAGTTAAGGCAAGATGGAGGAATCACCCAGCCAGTTAAGGCAAGATGGAGGAATCACCCAGCCAGTTAAGGCAAGATGGAGGAGTCACTCAGCCATTTAAGGCAAGATGGAAGGGTCACCCAGCCAGTTAAGGCAAGCTAGAGGAGTCACCCAGCCATTTAAGGCAAGATGAAGGAGTCACCAAGCCAGTTAAGGCAAGATGGAGGAATCACCCAGCCAGTTAAGGCAAGATGGAGGAATCACCCAGCCAGTTTAGGCAAGATGGAGGAGTCACCCAGCCAGTTAAGGCAAGATGGAGGAGTCACCCAGCCATTTAAGGCAAGATGGAAGAGTCACCCAGCCAGTTAAGGCAAGCTGGAGGAATCACCCAGCCATTTAAGGCAAGATGGAGGAGTCACCCAGCCAGTTAAGGCAAGATGGAGGAGTCACCAAGCCAGTTAAGGCAAGATGGAGGAATCACCCAGCCAGTTTAGGCAAGATGGAGGAATCACCCAGCCAGTTAAGGCAAGATGGAGGAGTCACCCAGCCATTTAAGGCAAGATGGAGGAGTCACCCAGCCAGTTAAGGCAAGCTAGAGAAGTCACCCAGCCAGTTAAGGCAAGATGGAGGAGTCACCTAGCCATTTAAGGCAAGATGGAGGAATCACCCAGCCAGTTAAGGCAAGATGGAGGAATCACCCAGCCAGTTAAGGCAAGATGGAGGAGTCACTCAGCCATTTAAGGCAAGATGGAAGGGTCACCCAGCCAGTTAAGGCAAGCTAGAGGAGTCACCCAGCCATTTAAGGCAAGATGAAGGAGTCACCAAGCCAGTTAAGGCAAGATGGAGGAATCACCCAGCCAGTTTAGGCAAGATGGAGGAATCACCCAGCCAGTTAAGGCAAGATGGAGGAGTCACCGAGCCATTTAAGGCAAGATGGAGGAGTCACCCAGCCAGTTAAGGCAAGCTAGAGGAGTCACCCAGACATTTAAGGCAAGATGGAGGAATCACCCAGCCAGTTAAGGCAAGATGGAGGAGTCACCCAGCCATTTAAGGCAAGATGGAGGAGTCACCCAGCCAGTTAAGGCAAGATGGAGGAGTCACCCAGCCATTTAAGGCAAGATGGAGGAGTCACCCAGCCATTTAAGGCAAGATGGAGGAGTCACCCAGCCATTTAAGGCAAGATGGAGGAGTCACCCAGCCATTTAAGGCAAGATGGAGGAGTCACCCAGCCATTTAAGGCAAGATGGAGGAGTCACCCAGCCAGTTAAGGCAGATGGAGTTACTCATACAATTAAAGCAAGATATATTATCTTGCCTCTCGCTCACTGATGCTACAATTGTTCAGTCTTCATCGCTATCAGATTCGATTACTGTTACCATTTTAGTTGTGGTGAATATGTCAGTTAATATCTCAGCTGGTTTGAAAATTCTTGATAAATAACGCGCATGTGATAAATAATATATAACAGCCGCAATGTGGGAACAACAGCCAACAGTTCTATTTTCATTGGCACATTCACATGTGTATTCTGTAATTCCAGAATGTCCAATAGTGTCAGGTTCGTATTTAATAAAACACCTATAGGTTTGACGAGAAATGTGACGGGACGGAACTCTAATTTTTAAAGTCGTTGAATCATCTTTAACAAATTCCATTTTTAGATTGCCATCTTTGTCAAGCATTTCTGCTAAATAGGAAACAGCCTGAGCAAGTTGATAGGTACCAGTGAATAACATTTTCAAATCATTTGTTGTTAATTCCGGAAAATCATTAAGATCATCTGAGGTGATAGTTCCAAACGGAAGTTTACGACGTAGCCATCCTGCTTCTTCTACTTTATCAGCCATAGAAAACTTTACATTTTTCTGAGTTTGCATCTTTTGAAGAATATCATCGAAGTTATCTACACCAGAATGTAATCTTTTTCCGAAAATATTATTAAGAAAACATTGCAATTCTGAAGTATGATCCAACTTTTGGTAATAACTTATTATCGATTTTATGATTAAGAAGAAGATATTTTTGCTTGATGACACCGTGAACGTATTCTACAGCCCACCGAATTTTCGTAACAAAGCGAGAATTATTTGATTCTTCTGCAGTTAATTGTTTCCTTTTTCCTTTTAAGGCAGGCATCAAAACTCGAAATTTTTTTTCTTCCAACTTTTCTTTTACGTCACGAAATCCACGGTCAAGAACAAAAATATCACCTTCATTAACCAGTTTAGATAAACCTTCAGGATTTTCGAGAATTGTTTCCAAAATCTGGGCATCATTTTGATTCGCAAGAAAAGTTCCAGCAATGTCTACAACATACCCGTCAGTTGTGCAGATGGTAAACGGTTTACAAAGGGGAACTTCCTTTTGGCCAGAGTACGATTTCCTTTGGTAATCATTATTAGAACTTTTTTGATGTCTAGCGTATGCGCCGTCGCATATCAAAAAAAGTTTATCGTTAGAATCGAATAAATGTTTTGCCATTTTAGTGGTATGGTTTAGAATGAGTTCATTCCGACTACAAGCATTCACTCCAAAACGAAGTGGCAAAACATCATCTTCAAATGATTTCATTACACTGGCCGAATAGTCCGAGACATCGTGTTCATTTTGCAATTGCAAAATTGACGCGATCATTGCATTCGAATTACCCGACCGTAATTTGAACAAAAAGACAACAATAGCCTGAATGACGGAACGGAAATGACTATTTCGCAATGAAGTTAACATGTCTTTCAGTTCATTTAATTGTTCCCAATTTAAGCCTGTGAAAATTTCGAGTTGTTTCTCAGAAATATTGTATTCCCCTATTTTATCAAGCAATGTCGAGTCACATCTAATAGAAAGAGTTTCCATTAGTTTTGATAACTCAGATGCCGTAAGGCTTGTAGTATTAGAATAGGCTTTCAGTTGGATAAGATCTTCTTCGTATATTCTATCGTTTATCAAGTGCATACGACAACATCGATTCCCAGATGGAATGTAGATTTGAGTTTTGATATAAGTTTTTATTCGTGTTTCCTCAGGAATGACACGTAAATGTTTTGTGCCGCCACAAAAGCAACATGATTTATGCGTTGCAATAGTTCTCCGAATAAAAACTTCCATACGTTCAACCTCAGACACCGATGCTTTTGATTCAACTATTTCAAACGTGGGATCATTATCTACCGAATCAGGCACAACATCATTTACGACATTTACTTCAGATTTCTCTGCAGATATATTTTTTTTATAAACAGACATTCTACATTTTTGACAAATAATGTCATTTACATTTATTGCTTGCTGCAAAGAAGTGGAGTAAATATTCGCTTCCTGTTGATTTGTTACTATTTTTTTTCGGCCTGTAGTATTTATTAAAAAAGTATTGCAACCAGGGCACTTTTGTCTTAGCAATACAGTCTTATTCATCTTGAAAATTATGAAGAAATAAGAATGTCAGATGTAAACAAAAGAATGTAAAAAGTAAAATTCTCCAGAATCACAGAGATATAACTCCGAAAAAAATACTAAATATAAACCTGCACTCAGCTATACCGATTTACATAGACTATATAAATCAAAGCACAATATCATATACAAGTGTCAGGTCGCACCGTCCGGATTCCTAATCTACTAAAAAAAGGATGGATTTCAATAACGAGAATGAAATAGCTATCGAATAAAAGGAACGATGCCTACCGGAGAAGAAGTCACCTATTGCCTCGCAGTTCTTCTATATAGGAGTCTCGTGTCAATAATCACGCCGACATCACACCGGATAATAAAATATCTCATTGACATCGGTTAAGGTCGACCTATATTATATACACTCAGCACCGGTTTTTGTTTCGGTCCAATTTAACTTCGTACATTTCAACACTGTGCATTAAACACGAAAAAACATTTGAATATTTATATTGGCTACACATGAGTCTCAACTGTATATAACATAGTATTTTTAGTCAGTGCGTGCGTGCGTGAGTGCACGGGTGTGTGCGAATGCGCAAGTCAAGCAGGACGACCATGGTTTACGATTTTTTATTCAAAAACTATATTTTTTAAAAATTTGAAAAAAATATATATGAAAGGGGACATTGTAAGGTACCTCAAGAAAAAAGATGAAGGTGGTCACATAAAAAATTATGCCAAAAAAAAAATTTTGAAAATTTCAAATCAGTTTTTTACTTATTAAAAAAAAAAATCATATTTTTTCTCTCAAATTGTCTTACCTACGTTTCTAACATATTTCAAGTTCATTAAAATCGATCCAGTAGTTTTCGAGAAAAATTAGATTTTTTATTTTTTTTTTCCCCTCCATAACTTTTTCGAAAAAGCGAATTTTGAGTTCATACTTTCAGAAATTTGTAGTCATCGGGGTAGCGATATATGGACCCAGTTCGGGTGACAGAGCTGTGGGGGCATTTTTTGTATAGTTAAACCCCTATGCCCTTTGCATGGAATTTTGAAAAACCGGAATCGCCCACATTTGGTTCCGAATATGTTAATCCATTAATTTGATGATATTAATACTTTTCAATGTCAACGCTTTTGTCGCTTCTCCCCTAAACATCTTTTTTTGGAAGGTTTAAATTCATATTTAACCCTTTGCGACATAGTGGCATCACCTGATGCCACCTGTTTCTAAACAATTTCTTGAAAATTCAATGTAGCTGTGATTCGATTTTTCCGCTACTTTTTGTAATTTTATAATCATGGAATATCTACAAAATGAATGTTTATGTGCTAAATTTTGAAAATCATTGTCAACTTATTTATAATTAATAAACAAATTAAATAAAATAGACTGTTTAAAATACAAAATTCATTATTGACGAAACTTTGATACATAACATTACGAAAGTTGGAATACAGGGGTTTCGGGGGCTGCTGATTACGAATCTGACCTCAGATTTTAAAAATTCAAAACGGCGGATTGAAGATGGATGATTGAAATATTAAAAGGTATTTTATCTAGGCAATCTTGAAGCCGCTATTTTGAATTTCCGAAATCTGAGTTCAGATTCCTAATCAACGACCTCAAAAACCCCCCAGTAACAAATTTCAGCGATTTTCCGTGTAATGAAAAATATATGCCGCAAAGGGTTAATGAATTTCGAGAACTCGGAATCGTGCTAATTTGGTGTGAATGTTTAAACACTTTTTTTTATCATTTTAATAACTTTCAATCCCTACAAGTCTCTTCTCCTTTTTCGCCGTAAATATGATTTAAATAAAGATTCAAAGAATGCCAAATAAAAGAATCGTGCTAATTTAGTGCGACCATATTATTCATTTTTTTTACCTTTTAACCCGTTTCGTCCTGAAATGGCATAAATTGTCGCCGGTTTTTAGCTAAATAATTTTAATAGAAAGGGTGAATGAATTTTTATACAAGTCCATATCTTATAGGTTTTAAGTCTGCTCTTTCTGAATCTGAAGTCCATTTTCCAATATCTTCAGTCGTTTTTCCAATATGGCGCCCAGAATGGCAAAAGACCTGAAAAAAATAGTAGTTTCCTAAATTGAAATTCTATTTTTTATATGAAACTGTAGTCCAATCGAGTCCTACTTTTAGATCTGGCGGAGTAATTGGTTGTACTAACAGTTAGTGTAATGCGCATGCCAGAATTCAAATTGTCGGCTTCAAAGTGGAAGCATATTCAACCAATTTTTTGTTATTCAGTTGTAATACTTTTTTAAACGAACATACATTCAATACCAATTGATAAAAGATGATTTTCCATATTCTCGATCACGAATCACTTTTCAAATTTTCAGAATTCAAAATAGCGGATCCAATATGGCCGCAAAAAATTTGAAATTTTTATAAATTTTTATAAAAGTGTGCACAGAAGGGTTTTTAAGGTTCCTGATCACAAATCCGTTGTCAGATTTTTTAAATTCAAAATAGCGGGCAAAAATTTTAAACTTTTAACAATTTTTTTAAAAATTAGTATGGGTGGTTTTTTGAGGTTTCTGATTCAGAATTCGTTGACGGATTTTCGAAACTGAAAATGATGGATCTAATATGGCGGTTGAAACTGAAATTTCTGTAAAAATGCATTTAGGGGCTTTTTTGAGATCCTGGACTATGAATCCGTCGATAGATTCGTGGAATTCAAATTTCGAAATTTACATCGATTGATTCGGAAATTCATATATGGGGGTTTCTGAGTTCTCCGGATATGGATTTCGTTCATGGATCATATGTATCCATTTTGTGTTGTTAGGGGTTCGGAAGGCAACATTGAGGCGAAGAAGCACTTTCTCGTCACTATTGAAGAAGTAATATCGCATCACTATTGATGGTCAATAGTCCTTTTGAGATTTTGAGTTTCAAAATGATGACAACAAATTCCGAATTAGGAACCTCAAAACAACCTATATTCATTTTTACAAAAATTAATAAAAGTTTTGGATTTTTGTCCGCCATATTGAATCTGCCATTTTGAATTTCAAAAATCCGACAACGGATTTGTGATCAGGAACCTCAAAAACTCCTCACACCTTTGTATAAAAATGTATACAAATTTCAAATTTTTGACCGCCATATTGGATCTGTCATTTTGAATTCTGAAAATTTGTAAAGTAATTCGTGATCGAGGATGTGGAAAGTCATCTTTTATCAATTGGTATTGAATGTATGTTCGTTTACTGAAGTATTACAACTACATAACAAAAATTGGTTGAAAATGTCGCCATGTTGAAGCCGCCAATTTGAATTCTGGCATGCGCCATACACTACTTTTTAGTACAACTAAGTACTCCACCAGATCTAAAAGTAGGAATCGACTAGACTACAGTTTCATATAAAAAAAGAGATTTCAATTTACGAAACTACTATTTTCTCGGGTTTTTTGCCCTTCTGGGCGCCATATTGAAAAAACGACTAACGATATTAGAAAATGGACTTCAGATTCAGAAAGAGCAGACTTGAAACCTAAAAGATATGAACTTGTATAAAAATTCATGCACCCTTTCTATCAAAATTATTTAGCTAAAAAACGGCGACAATTTATCACATTTCAGGACGAAACCGGTTAAGTCAAATCCATTAGTTCCCTTGAGCCATTTTCCTACCTTGACCTAAGATTGAAATCATAGAATTTTTCAACGAATTTTCAAGAATCGGAATCGCCCTAACTCGGTGCGAATGTGCTAATGCATTATGTTGGTGATATTAATACATTGTTTTTAACTCCGTGTGAAAAGTAAAACCCGTAGGCAAAGTACGAACTTAGCGCACGTCGTTAATAAATAGCAGTTTTCGATACAAGTGCGGGAATGTTTATCTTTATGAACAACGATTTTTTAAACAATGATTCCTTCGCGAATTGTTACATTACTATATTTTCCTTATATGAATCAATATTTTAGAAGTGTATGCAAAATTTTAATTTATGAAGAATTTCCTACACAAGTTGTACGCATTTTACAAAAATCTTTATAAACAATGATTATTTAAACAATGATACCGACGCGAATTGTTTCAAAACGATATTTTCCTTTTTTCAAATAGTATTTTTTATGTGTATGCAAAATTTTAACTTTATAAAGAATTTAAACTTTAAAACATTAGACAAAATTAGAATTTTACATTTTTAAGCATCTTGTCTTCGGCTCGGGCTGCAACCCTCACGTTCGTTACAAAAAAATTTTCTCGCACTTGTATCGAAAATAACTATCATGCTTTTATATCGAAGACAACCATTTTTTAAGGACCTGCGCTAAGTGCGTACTTTGCGCACGGGTTTTACTTTGCACACTGTTTTCTGTGCACGCTAATATACAGTAATTTACAGTATTTTCAATAACAGTAAAATGAAGGAAAATTAAATTTCGTCGATTACAGCGCCATCTATCGCGAAACGAGAAAAATGTTTTGAAAAAATCATACGCATTTTTATTCAAAAAATCAGAATATGCAATAAAAAATAGAGTTTCACATTTAAGATTTCGAACTTACCCCCACCACTGCCCTCAAACCAATTTTAATATCTCTGTACACATTAGACCCATTAAATTTTCATTAAAAAATTGTTTAATAGAGTGCCTACTTTTCGAGATATTTCATAGTTTCAAGTTAAAAGAAACACCGTATATATTTTTTTGCATGTCTACATAACATTTTTTTTTGGTTTTTGTTTTCACATTATATTTTATTATATTTGTTTTATTCAGTAGGATCCTTTAAAATTACACACTGTAGTTTTGAGTATAATATTTATTTTCTTTATGATTATTAAATTATTTTTATTTTGTTATATCGTTTATTGGCTTTCGTATATCCCAACAACGCCTGGGGATGTTTCGCTTCTTACATACGGAGTTGGGACCGCTTCGTTTTACAACACCTAGTGGTGTTGTCTAGATCGTAATTAAATAATTGTTAATATTATTTGCACGTACCGACAACAACGCCTGGGGTCATTGACCTGAGTTGTGGTAATACACGTATGCCAATTTTTATAGTGCTTGACTGTGCGGCGTCACAAGAACGAATGCGAAGTCGTCCCCCCGCGGAACTACTTGAACCGATCAAAATCAAGGAAAAGCCACGTCCATCACGCTCCTACTTTTCAACCGCGAATACAATTCAAAATCAAAACAAGATCCGACATAAAATCTTCCCCCCGTTGGAAAGGTAAACGTATCAACCTTTTTATACAGAATTATATTAAACAGACTACATCTACAGATACAAATGAAAATTACAATTCAAGTAACTCATAATACAAAAGGTGTACAAATACTATTATTCGATTGGTAGCAGATAAAGAGACCTGGTAGATTTCTTTAGTTCTCCATTTTTCGTTTTGATAGTTGCAGCTCGTGCCACTCCGTCTTCGCCTAGATGCAAAATTGTGATTCTACTCAAGAGCCATTGGGTACAAGGCAGACCCTTGTCTCTACCGAGTATGATCGCTCCTATCTCAAATTTTGGTCTATCTTTGATCCACTTGTTTGGAGTTTATTTAAATATTCAAGGCTCCACCGAGCCCAAAAATCTTGTCAAACCTTGACCAAATGTTGCCAAGTAGACAAACGGTTTAATGGAACAGATGTGAGGTCTCCCTCAGGCAGCGCCGTTAGAGGTTTATTAATTAAGTAATGCGCTGGAGATAATACTAACATGTCGTTCGGGTCGGAGGAAAGAGAGGTAACAGGTCTGGAATTCAAAATCTCCTCGACTTTAGTGGTAAAAGTAGTTAACTCCTCAATAGTAAATAGTATATTGCCTACTACCCGTTTCATGTGGTGCTTAAATAATTTTACAGTGGATTCCCATAACCCGCCGAAATGTGGAGATACCGGAGGGATGAAATGCCACGTGATACGTTTCTCGCTCGCAAAACTATGCAAGGTCTTCTGATGCTCATCGGAAGAGAATAACGCCTATAGTTCTTTCAGCTCATTACTCGCGCCCTTGAAATTACTACCATTATCCGAGTAAATATGCTCTGAAATTCCCCGCCTTGCCACGAACCAACGAAGTGCAGCCAAAAATCCATCAGTTGTCAACTCGGTTACAACCTCTAAATGAACTGCCTTTATTGACATGCATACAAATACGCAGACGTATACCTTAATACGACCTCGATTTTTATGTTTTCGTTCTTTAATATAAAATGGGCTACAAAAGTCAATCTATTTGTGAAAGGAATTGATTCGTTTACACGCGTCGGTGGGAGATTACCCATTTTATATTCAAAAACCTTCGCTTGAAACCTACAGCAACGCATACACGAACGCACAATCTTAATAACCTGATTTTTACCATCTGTTACCCAAAATCTATGCCTTAATAAGTAAAGGGTGGATTGAATTCCTGTATGGTGGTCGTTCTCGTGAGTCTCGCGAATAATACAGTCTATCAGAACGTTCTTATTCGGTAAGAGAATGGGATGCTTTCGGCTAAATGATAACCCTTTAGATTTTCTAAACGTCCACCAACTCGGATTAAACCGTTTTCATCTAAGAACGGGTTCAAATTAGCAATATTTCGGGAATGCACCGCACGTTTATTTTCAAGACTCCTTTGTTCATCGCTAAAACAGGAGCTCTGTAATAATTTTAAGACGCGTATTTCTGCTGTATGTATTTCCTGCGCACCAATATTTTCCGAGGATACTTACGTCACATGGAACACCTGAGTGTAGTTATTTAAGGTGTCTTGCCTCCCGTTCGGGTTTAAAACACCCCCCCCCCCCATGGGGGAATGGGGCCAAATTTTAGTGATGCGCCAGCACCGCTGGTTGTGCACACTTAAAAAAGATATACAACAAGTCAGCTACCACATTTATTAGCAACAAGCTGCCTGCCTTGATGCTTCTGTTGGTTCAGAGAACCTTTCTAACGTTGCCACGGCCCGCTAGAGGCCAACCCTTTCTGCGGTTACTGCCTGCACGGACACGGCACGCCGTAGCGCTCCCCCGTGTGGAACCCGCCGGCAGGGGCTTGACACCGCACCCTAGCTCCCCAGTACGGTGGGTCTCTCGAGTCGTTTCACGATCAGGCATTCGTCGGCACAGACCAGCCGAACGATCGGGTCCGTGAGGTCGTCAATTCTCAAAACTTGCTAAGAGAAGCGGATCTTTCAAAAGCATTGCTCCTCTTCGAGCTCGGGCACTTCGACCCCTCACTCTTCCACAATTAAATTGTGGACGGAGATAACCCGCTCCGCTCTCTTCCACAAGTCCCCTGCGGGGACGTCACATGGAACAGTGGCCAAACATGTCTGCTTTTTCAATTCTGGTAACTCGACAATTTTCATAATGGCGTCAGGCCACTCCTCCATATCCTTGACCAACCATACCGGACCTGATAACCACCTTTTATTTCCTAGGAAATCCCGTGGTAATTGTCCCCTTGACAATGCATCAGTTGGATTGTCTTGTGACCTAACGTAACGCCACGTGATGGACTCAGTGCATTCCGAAACTTCAACAACTCTGTTAGCTACAAAAGTTTTGAGCAAATGAAGCGTTTTCAGCCATTGAAGAACAACGGTTAAATCTAACCAAAATGTTATTTGTCCCGGTATCATATTTAGGGTATCTTTTATTTCGTTATACAATTGTGCCAGCAATAATGCACCACACAGTTCAAGTTTCGGTACACTGAGCGTCTTCACCGGGGCTACTCTGAACTTTGCACATAGTAACTTCGACCCAGTACCCTGCTCCCCCCTTGAACGTATGTATATGCGTGCACCATAGCCAATCTCGCTTGCGTCACAAAACCCGTGCACCTGGACGTGGCTATAATGCTCTACTAACAATTTACGAACCACTGAAAATTAGTTTATTTTGTATAATTGTTGAGTGAATTCGGACCATGCAGAGTGTATACTCTGAGGTACGAACTCATCCCAATCTATCTTGCATCGCCATATATCCTGCATCAATTTCTATGCGTAGAGAATTATAGGACCTAATAAGCCAATCGGATCATAAATATTCGTTATTTCTGATAGAATTTTACGTTTTGTAAGTCTTTCTCCGTTATTCGTGGGGCGAACAGAGTAATGTAACGTATCGTCGTGCGTATTCCACGTAATACCTAAAGTTTTAAGCGATCGATCTGTGTCAAAGACTAAATTCGCATGGATCTCATTGGCATTTAAATCCTCAACTATACGCTCGTCGTTGGATGCCCATTGCCTAATGGTAAAACCGCTGCGAGATAATAGCGCAATAATTTCGTTTCTAATCTCTAACGCCTCGTTTATAGTTTCGGCTCCCGTCAGTAAGTCATCAACGTATAGATGATTAGTTAGGATTTTTGTTGCTCCGGGACATGCTAACGATTCATCTTCCGCAAGTTTATGAATTGTGCGGATGGCCAGAAATGGAGATGGAGCAACCCCGAATGTGAGAGTGTTTAGCTGAAAAGTCTCGATCCGATTATCTCTACGCCAAAGTATCTGCTGATAACGCATGTCATGCTCGTGTAGCAATATCTGCCGAAACATTTTTTCTATGTCTGCCGTAATGACATAGTTATAGGTACGGAAACGAAGCAGATGTAAAAATAACTTTTCTTGTATTGTTGGGCCCGTCATTAAAAAATTTTTTAAAGATTGACCGTTTGATGTTTTGGCAGATGTGTCGAACACGACACGTAGTTTAGTCGTATTGCTCGAATTCTTTAGTACTGCGTGATGAGGCATGTAGTACTCCTCGTTATCTGGACTTTCCACCAAAGACATGTGCTTTAATTCTATATACTCTTCAAAGACTCGAGTGTATTCATGTTTCAGAACCTGATTTCGTTCGAATTTTCTCTCGAGACTCAATAATCGTTTAAATGCGACTGAACGCGACTCCCCAAGATACTGCTCATTATTTCGAAATGGCAAACGGACTAAATATCACCCTTCCTTGCTACGAGAAACTGTGTTTACGAAATGCACTTCACATGCGACTTCCTCCACCGATTTTGACCTATCCGGTTTAATTTCTTCGATAACCCAGAATCTAATCAACTGTTCTTCTAATGTTGTTGTAAAACTCGAAGCTAGATTTGAATGAGATTGTAATGGAGTTCCACCTGCTACAACCCATCCTAAACGCGTTTTCTGCAAATATAAATCATAATCTTTGTGCGATAAATTTATTTGACCGACAGAAAATAATGATTGGCATCCGATCCGATTAACAAATCAACTGGGCGTGGATGGAATTCCAGATCGGCTAATTTTATATTGGGAGGTATTTTAGCATTCCGTGGAAATACCTCCGTAGGAACTAAGTTCGTAATTACTGGTATCGTCAAACACGTCAATTCCCTTGAAAAGTTACCGCATATCGATTGCATCGTGATATGTACAACGCCTCTGGATTGAGTAATCGTCGCACTGAGCATAACAATTGACAATGAATGTTCTAATACACCAGTATTCAACTGTTTGATAATAGATTTCGAGATGAAATTAGCAGAGGCACACGTATCCAAAAGAGCACGACACCTAATAGCGCCTGGCTTACCGGTTTTAATATAAACTAAGGCGCTTGTTAGTTGTTGCGGAGCCTTTACATGGACTATCTCGATGAGAACGCAAACAATTATAGCACAACTTTGCTTCCTTTACCACCTCAATTCGTTTAGGGACTGTAAATGGTCGGAATTTGTCGCAAGAGAATAGTGAGTGCCGCTTATTTATAAACATTATACAATTACGTATCCCGTTTGTTAAGAATGTTTGATTCGACCAATGTATTCGTGTTCTTTTAGGTAATGGTTCCCCCCTCGGTTTCTCCGTTTCGCGCCTTGACGCTTCTCGTTTTAAAGCACAAATCGCAGATTTATACAAAAACTCATACATTTGATCGATTGTTGGAAATTCGCCCCTCTCTAACATCGCTTCCCACCTTTGTAATGTGCTCTTAGGCAGTTTACCTTCCAAAATGTGCACAATCATTTCCGGCCCTACTATTACGCCTAACGTTTTTAACGACGCGAGATGTTGCTGAACGTCGTCTGTACGTTTTGATAAACCACTAGTGTTTTCTCTGTCTAATACGGGAAGATTTATAATTAATGAAAGGTGACGCGTAATTAATATTCGCTTAACTTCATACGATTTTTCTAGTAGCTCTCACGCTTTAGCATAATTTACACCGTCCATAGAAAAAATCTTCACCTTATTTGCCGCTTCACCGATTAATGCTGATTTCAAGTATATTAGTTTGTCAACATCCGACAAATCCGTAAGAGAGTCTATCATGGCACGAAATGTATTTTTAAATGAAAGCCAAGATTCAAATATGCCATCGAAAGTCGGTAAAGTGGCCTCAGGTAACCTAATTCGCCGATTTCTCGTAATTTCGGACATAGAATCACCGGATTGAGGACTGGCTTGCGAATTGCTAGGAGTACTAGTTGTAGCCGGAGAATTTAAGAGTTCATGTGCTTTACTCGCGGTATCATAGAAACGTTTTTGAATGTTATTAAACTCCTCCTGATGTGTGTTGTGTGTATCTAATATCGCGAGTTCGTCGTGGTGGCTTTCATACGCGTGGTACAATTCCGTTAACCGAGTCAATCCTAATTTTAGGGTAATGCCATCTATCCTATTTACTACCATGTTCGAGGAGATTTTTTAAGGTAGTAATTTGAGTTTTTAGAGAAGTATGTTTTTGTATAAGCAATTTATTTCTATCGGACATTTTGAAGGGAGAGGGCAAATTAAGGAAGAACTATTCGGAAAGAAATGAACGACTTACCCTCTTCTCCAGTACGCTGTCGTTGACCACCTCTTAACGGTCGCCTTGAGAGAGAACCTTTGTAGAAGATATTTATATTCTTCGGATCATCTTCTTCGTTGTGTTGGGGTTGTTGACTTCACAGGAGGCATTATGTTTTATTCAGTAGGATCCTTTAAAATCACACACTGCAGTTTTGAGTATAATATTTATTTTCTTTATGATTATTAAATTATTTTTATATTGTTATATCGTTTAGTGGCTTTCGTATACCCCAACAACGCCTGGGAATGTTTCGCTTTTTACATCCGGAGTTGGGACGGCTTCGTTTTACAACACCTAGTGGTGTTGTCTAGATCGTAATCAAATAATTGTCAATATTATGTGTACGTACCGACAACAACGCCTGGGGTCATTGACCTGAGTTGTGGTAATATACGAATGCGAATGTTTATAGTGCTTGCCTGTTCGGCGTCACAAGAACGAATGCGAAGTCGCCCCCCCCCCCCGCGGAACTACTTGAACCGATCAAAGTCAAGGAAAAGCCACGCCCATCACACTCCTACTTTTCAACTGCGAAAACAATTCAAAATCAAAACCAGATCCGACGTAACAATATTATTTGCTTTTTTCTGTCTTTAGATTTATTACATTTGCATGCTAACAAATCATACCTATTCATATACCAGTCTATTCCATGTAACTGTCAAATCGAAATTGTATTAACGTTATAGTTATTGAATATAATTTTTATATTTACTTTTTTCTATTACCTTTTTTCGTTGTAAATTTCATTACTAGTTGAGATTATAAATGTTTCGACAAGGCCTAACATTTGAGAATTCGAGTGATTACGTCGCAAGGTGTTTGACATGTTTAGTAATTTCCAAACTATGACATTTTATCATCTAATGCAATTGGTATGTTTAAGCCGTTAATTATTTTTATTTTTAAATGCACCTACGTTAAATCTATATCACTGTTAATAGACTCTGTGTGCGAATGAGTCCTAAATACTAGTTTTGTCTTTAAATCATTATCAATTCTTCTCTTTACTTACTAAAATCATACAGTTTCCAAAATTAATTATACAAATTATACTAATTATGCATTAAGAATCATTTCGAATTGACAGTTTGTAATTTATTTCCTGCATGGCTCATTTCAAACTAACATTATCCCCTCACTAACTCACATCCATTATGGTAACGGTATTTGCATCGTTAGTATCTAGTTCTCCTGTCACGTCTAGACAACTGAGGTGAATTATCTAGGGACAGGACCGAAGAGGGTTCAAGAACCTTCTTAGACCCTTAAGTTTAGTTGCTCAATTTGATTTTTTTAGAACCAGGAAGGGCGGTCGAAATGCGAGAGAAGGACCAATTAAACATTTCTAAAATTACTTGTAAACACAAATTAATATATTTAATAAAAATATTATACATTAATAAATTCCTTATTATCTAATAATTTTATCTCTACTACCCCGGTCGCAATATTCTTATTGTCTAATTTATATATTAATATTATTATTATAAATTTCTTTTTCTACAGAGAGAACTGATTTAAGAAATAATTTTCAATAAGTCTCAGTTAATCAGCTCTCTACAGAGAGAACTGATTTAACTGGAAAAAGAAATAATTTTAATTTTCTCGTTCACGAACCGGGTTTTAATGGTTTTCAAAGAAAAGAGATGGCGAGGTACTAACTTTTTTTTTGTCCTGATGTTCCCCTAATGGCTGATGGAATCGATAGAGAGCTTGTATGTCTTTTCGAGCTTTTTTATATCGGAAGCCTCGCCTTACATTTTGAATATTCTAAACCAAAATTTAGAAGCTCTTGGTCTTCTACCAGTCACAGCTCTGAGCCCTCATTGGAGGATGAGAAAAACTTATCTCACGAAGTAAGGCCGGGGTAAGATAAGAAAATATGCTGACGTATCAAATATCCTACAATGAGATGCGAATGTTTGTCAACTATACAAATTTCTTCAAAATTTCATCTTAAAAGGGCCGATATGTGCCGAGCAGAAATCGATCTAAATTTATCATATATATTTTTTCCTTGTTGCATTTTCCCATGAGTAAATATAACTTTTTATAAATTGTAATTATAATTAAATCACGAACCATTGAAATATTTAACCGAATGTCTGATATCTTACAATGAGATTACATAATGATAATGCGCAACTACCTATATTTTATTACGAAGAGAACTTAGCAAGATTCAATGTTAATAAAGAAAAGGATCAGAATAATAACTAAAGTGTAATAAAACACTAAATGAAGACTAACAAATATAAAAATACATGAACAAAATAAGAGAATATATCTCGACCTTATTAGCATTCGATCACAATTATCGCTAAATATAAATCTTGTAACTTACCCGGTAAGTAAATAATTGACTCGAGAGGTAGGTAGGTATAAAATAATCTTTATTGAAATAAGTAATACTTTATTACAAATATATTGTCACTTCCATCGTAGAAGTGACATTAACTTAAAAGAATATGCGATATATCTATATATCTATGATTTAAAAGGCCGAATGCGCCTGTATACATGCAATGAGCTTACTCGCGGTTCTGCAACGTGATCACTGCGCCTGTACGCTACTACCGTAATTACGCTTTATGGTTATATTAATTATAATGATTGCATTTATTTCTCTGTTGACACACAAAAATCTCACTCCAGTAGCTTGAGTCTTTGGTGCTATTTTACTACAATGACACCACAGATTCACACTTGAATCTGTGGGCATTAGAAAATTTTAATTGTTACGGTCGCTTCGTGTAAAAACACAAGCCGCCGAACAACAGTCGATCGTAGCGATGATTATTCTAGAAGCGCGCTGCGACGACTGGATACCGGATCGTCGGTGAGGCCCTCTCTTTATAGGCAAGTGGGGGTACGCGCTTGTGTGCGTACTTCACATGTGATCCAAATGTGTAGATGTAACAACGTACTAACTTTGAATATTCGCCGTCGTTGTCAGTGATAATCTAATTATTTCTTCAAAATTTCATCTCACGATCGCAATTACTGTTACATTTTAATTTATCGATACATTCCAGTTATGTGTTAAACTATATGGTAGCCTTTAACTTGTTCCTGTAGGTTGATCTTCGAACTTGTCTGATGTTCTTGGTTCTACCACTTTTAACTTCTCAATTGAACCAATCTATATTATGTGTTTCGTAGACGAAATTATCAGTTTGAAGTCCTGGTGTGGTCTATTAGGTCGAAGGTTTTCCTTTAATATTAATTGGTCGTAGGTGAAGTTATACATTCGCGATAGAGTCCACACGTTATAAAAAAAATGCACTGCTATACCTATGCTAATTTTAATTAATTTCACGATATTCACTATCCCGCACTACCTAGTCAAATGTCACTAAACCACTGCATAGTTCATTTTAAGTTAATCGTGACATATTTTATAATACACTTCAAGAGACCTTTTATAGAAAGTCTTCGAGTGTTATCCTTTTCTTTTGTTCCTATTCGTGCGCTTTCTTTTATCCAAAAGTTCCGTACACCGGGGTTTTTGGAATTTATATATTTATGGCATAATTATGTTGCAGATAATATCATATCATATTGTTTTATACATCAAATCATATACATCAAAGACCTCAGAAACCCAGTAATTTTATATAATTTTCTGAATGAGTGATCTTTTACTGGAACAGAAATGCACCGTATTAGTGTGACCACTTCTCTAATAAGAATAGCGGTGTAACTAGATCTATTTGAAGGTATACGCTGGTTATTCTGGGTTGATGGTAGCCAAAGATTAAGAAGCTGGGATGCCACCGATCACCAATGCAGATTCTTGATCTGGTTTCTTTTGAAGCTGGCTGGAAATAATTGTTCCCTCCTTCAAGAATAAATAATTTGGAGTGTGCGGTTTTTAGCGAAGTCCATCGCATAATGATTTGTCACTTGCTATTGTTAGACCGAAAGATAGGCCTTGAGTGATACTATCCTATATACGCATAATATTGATACAATCAAACGGTATGTTTAAATGTAATAATTAATTAACTTCTTGACCGATTTTAATTAATAATAATACATTGCGATTTCTCGGCAAGACGGTCACCAAATAAAAACCCAATATACATGTTCAATTACACACATAAAACGGGGGAAAAAATATATATACAACGTGATTGCGATTGCAATACAACGTTTCGCACTCTGAAAATACTTATATGAACCAAAATTGACTCGACTGTTAATTGGTTTAATTAATTTATAAAGTCCCTCTAGCGCTTAAATTTGATTCTAATATTATAAACTATTGTAGAAATACAATATATACCCGATAATTGGGTTTTTATTTGGTGACCGTCTTGCCGAGAAATCGCAATGTATCATTATTAATTAAAAGCGGTCAAGAAGTTAATTAATTATTACATTTAAACATACCGTTTAATTGTATCAATATTATGATTTAATCACGGATTACAACGTTCAAAACACTAAGATCTTTAGTTTTGAGCAATGTCCCTTTGCTTCATGATAATAAAAAATAAATATCTCGTTTTTCATTTACAATATTAATTATCACTTCGTCCAGGGTAAGGATGCCGAAAACCCTGCTGATGAGCACATACGGCATCCTGGTGCGAAACGTTGTATTGCAATCGCAATCACGTTGTATACATATTTTTTCCCCCGTTTTATTCGCGTAATTGAACATGTATATTGGGTTTTTATTTGGTGACCGTCTTGCCGAAAAATCGCATTATAGCCATGCGACGAAACTTTTTTCATTGCAAAAACATTTTTGTGACGTCCTTGGAACCAGAAATGTCCTGCCACATTTACGGTTTTTAAATAACGTTTCATTCGTAACGTACCTGCGACGTTTGAAAACTATACATCCAACGTTGTAAAAACGTTACCTTAAACGGTCATAAATAAAAATTATAAGAAATTCGATGAATTATTTTATTCAATTCGAATTTTATTATTATTTATGTATCGTTAGATATGTTATGAAAGAATGTAGTTTTATAATTTTGCTCGCAAATAAATCTATGAATCTAAGAAAAATCCATCCCAACCGTGGATCGAACCCGGGTCTACCGGTTTCAACGCTGACGTCTTAACCACTGCGCTACGCTCGCATACGTATTAACATGCGAACGAGAGCTCTTATACTCAATCGTAGAAGGCTTCTTGATAAATGTGGGTTTAGTTTAAACAAAACATGTTTAATTAATTTTGTCATTTCTATATCAGGAATAATAATATTTAATATTATTTGACTATTTTGTAGTAATTTATTGTAATTTAAATAAATATTTTTAAGATATCCGTATAATATTTTTTTTAAACGAAGTTGATTAATAGACACTGTTAAGTAATAATAAAAATGGAAAGTTATTTGACACACGTATATTTTATAAATGCACTACTTGGAAATAAGTTATAAATTACGCGGATATTAAAATTAACATAAGTGAACCAATTTTTAAATAATGAATTAAATTTAATACAATTTACATTAAAAATAATACGGTGCGACTTATTTTTCTGGACAAGTTACGGAAATTTACAAATTTTGTACATAAATATATTAAAAGGGAGCGAGATTTTTAAAATAAATACACTGTATATATAAAATGCATATTCTCTAAATATTACAAAACCCGTTTCAATTTCAAATGTGAAGTATAACAATAGTTCAATTTCACTTCATTGCAGTCTCAGTCTCAAATTACTCTATATTTTAAATTAATTTTTGCAGTAATATTAAAAAAAAAATATTGAATTTAATGGACATCAATGTATTCAAGTTACACACGTATAAGAAATAAAAAGAACAAAATTAATAATAGCAAATTATTTTACGCACCAGAAAAAAGAATAATTATAAGAAGAAAAAGATTGCATGTAAATCGTGCTAATGTTACGTCTCACGTAACTAGGATATTGCGACCAAATACATTTTTGGGAATCCCCGAATATATATGGGAATTTAGTAACAGCGCCGATATACAACACACTAACCGAACTACAATGTATTTTCATGATTTGTAAAACCTACCATACCGGCCTCAAAAGATAACCGAAACCGTAGAAAATCGACCTCCTCTCTAGGTAAAACGACGCCACCATAAAAACTTAAAGATCGGAAAAGAACAGGTCTTTCTCTGCCCACAAATAAGTAAGATTCCTATATTATCAGCAAAAATTAAAATTAAGTAAAATATACAAAATTGCATCAATTTGTTTGTTAAATTTTTCTTTAATATATTTTCATAAAAACAGATTCCTATTTCAATATCAATAATTTTTTCCACACACGAAAACTTTTCTATGTTAAAATATAAAAGTCTAAAAAAAGGCATTCTCAAGCCGTACACGCACTGACACCCAAAAGTCATAAACTTAAAAAAGAGGAAATTCGAGAAAACACTTTCTCAAGGAAAAGAGAATGACCTTCTTTTCCTATATTTAGTTGTTGTCCTCGATAAATTAGAACATTTAGAATTACGCAACAATATTAATTATTATTTCAAAATGTAACAATATTTTCAATAAAACAAAAATATCATTAAATTAAATCATTTTAAATATAAAAAAAAACATAATGAGTGAATAAATAGAGAAATCAATTAAAGTCAATAAATACAAATTACAACATTAATATCATTGCGTAATTGAAATGTTAATAAATAAGCGTAAAAACCAAACCATTATTTAGTAATACCATTTATCAAAATTAAAATATGTACACGAAAATGTAAATGAAAAACAATATCTTAATAATATTTTTTTTTAAACAATTGTACACAATCATTATTTTAAATAATACAATGTATAATATATATATATATATATATAATACTCAAATCAATTCTACACAACCAAGTACACAAAATTGTAAAGTTGATACAAACAACGAACGAATAATTCTAGCAATAAATAACTGACATATAATTAATAAAAAAATTAAAGGCGAACTCAAATACCAACATTACAAAATTCCTTTTATAACAAAAACATTTCTTTTACAAAATATTGAAAGTTTGAACAAATAATTAATACAAAAATTAATAATTTTTATTTAACTTTAGTTCTAATTATACTAGAACTTTCGTTCATGTTTGTAAAAACTACTTTAACTTTTTAAGCAAATATTTTGTTAAAAATTTATTGTTATAAACAACCCAAGAACAGTTTTTTATAATTACAAAAAAAATGGTACAAATTTTCCCACCAAACTTAACATTCCCACGCCTGGTCCGACCCACGAATTTTCCTGGAGGGTAGAACCAATATAAAAAGGGCGACTTTCCAACGAATCTTCCTACTCTAACTCTTCTACTCTACTTCTGCGGAGACTCCGGCTTCGGCTTCGACCCAGACTTTGGAATCGTCTTTTTGGACGAGCTCATCAGAATTTTGGTTGGGCTTCCGTGGATCATCGAGGTCTCTGCTGCCGTTTCCATTTCGGCAGTTTCCACCGGTCTTGGATCGTCACCTCCGGTCTTCCACGTGGACCCTCTACAGCGCCAACCAGGTCGAGTTCATTTTGCTGGACCGGAACACGGGCCACCGGCACTGTCAACCAGAGTTCGCCTCGTAACCAGATCACCAACCGGACTTGGCTCTTCCCATTTATAACTCCCTTTTTATACAGGTCCAGGTGACCGTATCCTCACCTCCAAAACCACTTTCCCTCGAAAACAGGTCCAGGCGACCGTTTTTTTTCCTCTTCCTACCAAACTTCCTAAGGAGCCGAGTTCCACGAGAAATCAATCTCGGAGGGTTTCAGCTCGAGTCCGACATCCAATAACTAGTAAGTATAAATTTTTTTTATATACACCAAAATAATAAACCCTCTAACCACCCTTTTCTTTTCCACTCCCTCTTTTCATGCCCGATATGAGCCGATAAAAATGCAATGCTTCAGGCATTAAATTTATTTTATATTTTTTTATTTTTATGAGACGAATGTGTCGGACTTCTTTGCAATTTTTTTTTGAGCACCACTTTTTTTTTTAGAATACATAAATAAAGAAGCCGACACCTTAGGGATTCTTTTTGTTTATTAGCGACTCTAGTGCGTTTAACTGGAGCCCTTTGGGTGACCGGATGCAACCACGAGAGTCAGTAGGGACTGTAGTGACCTCCGCGTTATTTTTTTGTAATTTAAATTTATTATTTATATTTTTGGTTCTATTTCTTATAAATTCTTAAACGCACACACATATTTATATATATATATCCATCCCACTTCTTTGTCCTACTAATTCCTCATAGAAATCACCAATTACACACATAAATTCTCGTCCTCTGTTTGTTTTTTTAGTGCCGGTATTGAAAAAGGATAGGGCCTACTTCCGTCGTCAGCGACGCCTCCGCGAGCGAGCCGCCAGGGAAAAAGGGGCGAACCTTAGTTCGTTCCCCGACCCTCAATTCCCGCAGAACCCTCCACTACAACCTCCTCCAGTCGAACCTCTCCCTTCCACTATTCAAGAACATTCACTCACCCGCTCTGACTCCCCGATCACTTTTATTCCTCCCCTTCCTCTCGAACCTCTTCCGCCTCCTCACGAACTCTTTGCACCCACCAATCCACCCACTTTAAACGGAATTTGTACTGATAAAAAAAGATAATAAAAATCTCCTTTTTTTCTGGTAAAAGAATTATCTTTATTTTCCTTCCATTCTTTTCTTTTGAAGCAGGCCGCCTCCATTCGCCAACCCGAATCAACCTGTGTGGTTGAACGCCCTTTCACGATTCTGGGCACAACATACTTCGAGTAAGTATGTTTAATTAGGTCGTAACAAATTGGTGACAGCGCTATTTGAATGGAGCCCTGCACAGTAAAGAAATTTTTGGAAGGAAAATTCTCTTTTTCGATTTAAACTTTTATTCGACTTGTTCAAAAAAAAAGAATATAATAAAATTCATTAGCATTAACAAATTCGTGACAAATAATATTGCTTGTTATAAATTTTTTTTATACACTTTAAATAAAATATAAATCCCTACATTTCCTTCCCTTACCATCTCTGGCGACCGCAGAATTACCATTATTTTTACATTTCCATAAAACAAAAAAAATATATAAATAAATTACTATTTATTCTTTTAGTGGAGAACATCCCGTTGGAATCGCGGTCAATTTCATACCTAATTAACCGAAGACACAGGGAGATTGAATATGTAAATAAATTACATCAGGACCTTACCAATAATAAAATCAAGGCAGGAAAATACTTTAAAGCAAAAAAACGTCTCGACAAAATTACAAGCATCATCATAAATAGAATTAATAGCGCGAAAAAAATAAATATAAAAATAAAACGCAAAAATAAAATAGAAATTATACACATAGACTAATAAAAATATATATATAAAATAAAAACATTTAAATTTATTCTCTTGTTTTCTTTTCCTCTTTCCTTCTACCATACTTAGTTTAACTTTAGTTTTACAAATTTTTAACTCTTATTATATTAAGTATTAATTAAGCTTTAAAACCTATATATAGTGTGGGATTCCGATAACGAGGAAGGAATTTTCTTAAATGCAAAAGCGATTGCATTTATAATCGCCGACGCCGACCAACAACTCAGCGAACCTGCACCCGAACTTTTACCTCACGAAAAAGAAGCCCAACAAAAAATAAAAAGAGCAGAGCGACAAAGGCGTCGCAGGGCAAAGAAAAAATTATTAAAAGCGAAAAACAAACAAAAATAATATTTTTATATATTTATGTATACATAATAAAAAAAAAAAATAAATAAAATATATATGAGTATAATATATCCATCCATATAAAATAAATCTTGAGTTTTCTTTAACTAACCTCTCTTGCATAACAAACAAAATTCGTATAGTATAAATTGAATTACTTATATTTAATTAATTATTTACATATATATATATATATATATATATATATATATATATATATATATATATATATATATATATATATATATATATATATATATATAATTTTAAGTAAACAAAAATAAGTTAAACAGAATATTTTATTTCGTTTTTCTATAAAAAATTGTTCCGTTTTATTTTATTATCAGTAATGACATAAAACAATAAATGTCAGGAAAAAGAGTTACACGAGCTCTAACACAGGATCTAAGCAAGTCAGAAAAACAGGATTTTTTAGGACCTAGTTTAGTTAGTGATAGGAAACAAAGAAAGAAAATAGAAAAACCATTGGAAGCTATTACCGAAGAAAATATATACATTGAAACAGAAGGAACAATTCCAGAACAAATTAAAGAAAATATATCTCCACAAAAAGAACAAACACAACAACTTTCTATTAATCATAGTAAGGTATCTGACGAAATAATTGCAATCGAAGAAACGGATGAAAACTCACCGGAAGAAATTATAGACACTACAAAAGTCCACAAAAAAGATACATTGGAAAACATACAAATCTTCAATTTAAATAACCAAATTTTACCGGAAATAAATGCACCATTGACAGGAAAAATCAATGAACTAGTAGACGAATTCAAAAACCTGACCGAAGAATATAAAAAACAGGAAAAAACCCCAGTTAAGGTTAAGTTAGAAGACCTTAAAAACTGGTACAAAAAAAGCTTATCATTCTTTTATCAAAATTCGAGTACTCCCAAAAAGAATAGTCTAGACGACGAAGAGGAACAAGATAGCAAAGATTCCGATAGTGACGACGAAATTTTTAAAACAATACATAATAACGAAAGCTTAAACGAAATCAAAGAAATGACGCAAAATCGCGATCGATTAACCTTAAACCATGCAATAGAAATTGTACCAAGATTCGGTGGTGATCCCCGATCATTTTTTACATTTGTCGAAAATTGCGAAGAAGCTAAAGACATGCTTCCAGATGAAGCAGAACAGGATTTGGTAAAATTAATAAAAAGCAGATTAATTGGCGAAGCACGACGCGTAGTAAAAAATCAAGAATTCCGAACAATATCTGAATTATTAAAAACTCTCAGAGAGATATACTCCCCAATCAATTCCATAACAGAAATAAGACAGGAACTTATAGGGATGCATCAACTAGATTTTGAAAACATTGTAGCATATGCGAACCGTGTAAGAGAAATAGGCGATAAAATAGTAGAAACTTATAAGGCATTAAACGAAAATGGTCAAATCAGCGAAGAAGAAAAATCACAAACAGAAACAGAAATATTAGAAACGTTTTTAAATGGATTAAAACCAGAAATCGAAATAAGACTAACCAATTTGGATATAGAAAACTTTCCAGCAGCAGTTCAAAAAGCATTACAAATAGAAAAAAAATTAAAATTAACCAACAATATCAGAGGAGCAACCAATGAAACAATGAAACAAGAAGACAAAATTAAATCACAAAAAATAAAAATTATACAAACAGAAAAAAAATGTCAAATCTGCAAAAGAATCGGACATGAAGCAGACACGTGCTTCCATCGAAATTCAAGACAAGCACCAAATTATCAAACCCATCAGAATTATCAACCACCAAAGTACCAGAACTATCAACCACCGAACTTTCAAAATTACCAACCACCAAACCTTCCACACTATCAACCCTCAAAATTCCAAAAATATCCACCACTACAATTTCACAATTATCAACAACCGAATTATCAAAACTATCAAGATCCAAGAAACTATCAGAAAAATCACCCTCGAAACTACCAAAATCATCAAAATATTCATCCCACGAACTACGAACAACAAAATTATGCCTCACGAAGAAATCAACCTCCGAACTATTATCAAACCCAGAAAAATCAAAATAATATACCTCAGCCTCAAAACTATCAACTCATGAACAAAACATTTCATTCACAAGTAATCCAATGTACATTTTGTAAGAATATGGGTCATTCTTGGAAAGAATGCAGAAAACTAAAAGCTAAAGAAGAACTCAAGGCAGAATTACTAGACGAGCTAAATAGGAAACATAATTTAAAGGGAAACGAGAATGGTCTCCCCAAAACAGGCGCGCAGAGGGAGACCAGATATATGCGCCAAATAAATGTCACACGAACAATAGACACAAATTAGAAATAAAAACAGTTCACCTAGAAAAAAACGAAGCTCCAATAATTAAAATCAACTCTAAAGACCTATACACTGAAGTAACTTTTATGGTAGATACAGGGGCCAGCGTAAATATAATAAAAGAGGAACATATAAAAGGCGAAACTTTAATAGACGAAAATGATATAATAGATCTTAAAGGCATCACCGAGCAACCTGTAACAACAATGGGGGTAGTTTTTCTAGAAATACTAGGAAGTGAAGTAGAATTCCACGTTGTCAAAAATAATAAATACAGCAGGAATTTTAGGATCAGAATTTTTACGTGATAATCAAGCAACAATAGATTATAAAAAACATTATATAGAATGGAAAAATAATAAAGTATACTTCCATGAAGAAAAAATCATAATCCCGGCAAGAGCAATATCAACATTTTACGTAAATATAAAAAATAAAGAAATTAAATATGGATATGTACCACGCATTGAAACCGAAGAAGGCATATATTTAGGCGAAGCAATTATCAAAAACAATAACGGACGAGGATACCTACAAATCTATAATACAACCAACGAAAGTACAGAAGTAAAAATACCAACACTAGAAATTGCTGAAATATTATAATTAACGAACAAATATGCAACAAAAATAAAGTATTTACCAACAAATACCAAAATGAATATCAAAATGAATACGAAAATATATTGTGACCCCCCAAAAAACCGGACCCCAAAATTTCGAAACCAACTAAATCCGAACCTACCCAGAAAATGCCCAATCCGTCGTCGTCGTTCGCAACCGCCCGCAACCGCAACGCCAACCAATAAAACCTCAACCAACCACATCCCGGGGGTCACAAGACCTTACGACGCGCACGATGTTATTAAGGGCGCCAGGCATGCCGAAGCATGCCGAATTTAGAGGCGCGCCGCAAGGCGATGGTGTGCCCGCTATGCTCAGCCCCGAGATCCACTCGGCACGGGAGAGGGCGGTATTCGTGCGCAGTCAAAACCGAAACCCAAACTCGGCGATATAAGATAGCGGTCACGACCAACGAGGACGGGATTCAAAACGGCGACTACGTAAATCGAGGTCCCAGACGTTGTCCCTCGGCAGGGGTACGGCCGGGACTTCGTAATCGCGGTGCCTTGCGACGGACTCAACCAGGACTTTTCGGACGCGGCGCCTGGCGACGAACTCGACAAGGACTTTTCGCAAATACGGTGCCCGGGGACGACCTCCCCGGGACTTTCTAAGAGGCCTTGCCCGTCGACGAACTCAGCGAGGACTTCCAAGACGCACTGCCTCGTGACGGACTCGAGCGGGACTTTATACGCGGTGCCCCGCGAAAACCCTGCCAAGAGACGACTGGTCCACCGTCCCGCTAAACTCAATATTCAAAACCCCACGATTCCACGGTAATAACGCGCAAAAAAAACAAACGGAACTGAACCACCCATAAACCCTACGGATATCTTGAATACTGCGGAGCGATATTAACCCTAGAAAACACGCCCTATTCTGACGAAGCATTAAGCAAAATGTGGGTTGCCCCTTAGGGGCCGAGAGCCTCCGAATTAAAAGAATGCAAAAAAAAAACACGGGACGCACCTCCACTGCGGGCGCCCGTAGCACACGCCAAATACTGGCCGAGAATACCTTTATGAAAAAGAAGTAAGATTCACGAGTTTTACGCGTTTGCTCCAAGGAGACGCCCGTAACCACAATTATCACATACG
The DNA here is from genome assembly GCA_030407085.1 of Trichopria drosophilae. Classification (NCBI taxonomy): domain Eukaryota; kingdom Metazoa; phylum Arthropoda; class Insecta; order Hymenoptera; family Diapriidae; genus Trichopria; species Trichopria drosophilae. Next base: position 53,089,707 of record CM059587.1, read on the forward strand.
GGTAAATGTGCGACGTAACCGAACTGGCAGACGAAAAAGAGACGATGAAACGACAAAATTTTGGGTTGCCCCGTAGGGGCCGAGAGCCTTCGAAATAAAAGATACAAAAGCGCGCCACACCTCCACAATGGGTGTTCTTAGCCGCCATGGCCGATAACCCAAACATAAGAAAAATAATATTCAATAGTTCGGTGAACCCTCACGGGTGTCGGTAACCCAGATTCCTGCCCGATCCTATCATACCGAAACAACTGCGAAAGAGACGTAACGCGTCCTCTCGGTACCGACTAGTCGACCCGACGCTCCCTGTCTGTCCTTTTATGTACGTCTCGGGCTATCTCGATTAGATTTTCGAACGCGCTGCTTGGGCATGCCTCCGCGGAAACCGCGCTCGCTCGCACCTAAACACTTAGCCGTGGGTGATCCTTTGTCTCACAGATTCAGCGCCACCTTCCGAATTGTTATTATTTAGCTTAATCCTTTTAATTAAGTAACATTATTCCCTCTGAGCGAATCAAAGGCGATAGCATCATTACTTTTGTTTATATTGTTTATTAACCTGCTTGAAGACGTTTCAAGGTCGTAAACCATTAAGTGCCTTTTTAATCAAGTAACATTATTCCCTCTGAGCGAATCAAAGGCGATAGCAATGTTACTTTTGTTTAAATTAGTTATTAATCTCTTTGAAGAAGTTTCAAGGCCGCAAACCATTAAGTGTCCTTTTAATTAAGTAACATGAGTCCCTCTGAGCGAATCAAAGGCGGTAGCAATGTTACTTTTGTTTAAATTATTTTTCTATTCTCCTTGAATAAGTTTCAAGGACGTGAACCGTTAAGTTTATATTTAATTAAGTAACATTATTCCCTCTGAGCGAATCAAAGGCGATAGCAATGTTACTTTTGTTTAAATTATTTATTATTTTCCTTGAATAAGTTTCAAGGACGTGAACCGTTAAATTTATATTTAATTAAGTAACATTATTCCCTCTGAGCGAATCAAAGGCGATAACAATGTTACTTTTGTTTAAATTATTTATTATTTTCCTTGAATAAGTTTCAAGGACGTGAACCGTTAAGTTTATATTTAATTAAGTAACATTATTCCCTCTGAGCGAATCAAAGGCGATAGCAATGTTACTTTTGTTTAAATTATTTATTATTTTCCTTGAATAAGTTTCAAGGACGTGAACCGTTAAATTTATTTTTAAGTAAGTAACATTATTCCCTCTGAGCGAATCAAAGGCGATAGCAATGTTACTTTTGTTTAAATTATTTATTATTTTCCTTGAATAAGTTCAAGGACGTGGACCGTTAAGTTTATATTTAATTAAGTAACATTATTCCCTCTGAGCGAATCAAAGGCGATAGCAATGTTACTTTTTTAAATTATTTATTAATCTCCTTGAAGAATTATCAAAGACGAGAGCCGTTAAATTCAATTTGATTAATTAACAATTTTAGTTTGCTGTAATAAGTCACGGACGGTATCAATATTATCTTTAAAGTGATTAAGGCGTATTTTGTTCGACAAAGAACCTCTACCACGAGAAAAGTCCGAAAACACGAATCTTTTATTAATATTTATCGATTCATTTGATGACGATACCCGCACTTCGTCCACAGAAAGTTACACTCGCGAAAGAACAATGATGCTATTCAATTTACGAAGAATCTACGAATTACCGAAAAAAACTATTTATTACGTCGCGATCACGTTGTATTACGAACCCGGAACCATTTTAAGGAGCACTTCAGCCGACCACGCGAGCGAGAACTATCTACGAATTCCGGAAGGCTGTTATCGAAAAGAACGCGAAGCCTTCCGAAACTCGTCGTACCTGGACCTTCCGATGCCCACCTGCCAAAGCCCAGTGATCCTGCCGCTGCTGCAGGCTGCACGAGAATGGCCCGGGGCTCGTTGCCGCCGTGCCGGAACGCGATCCTCGACGCCCGCCGGCGCCAGGGACGGAGCGCGCTGATTAGCTCCCGCGGTACCGCGTGACTACCGCGGCTTTCCCCGCGGTGTCTCTTCCCCTTTTCTCTCGATTCCCCTCACGCGTTCTGGAACCTTCTAGAGACTTCCAGAAGCGGTTGGCCGTAAACATCCATTGTCTCGATACCTCTATCAAAACAACAGATGCCCTTGTTTATCCCGTAACCATCATAACAAAGCGACGAGATCCTTCCTAATCGGGCTCTTTATGTTCAAATATTAACGAGAATTTCAACACAATAAACGATATAATATTATCCGCGATGTAAAATATAATCTGTTTACGAAATCACCAAAATACCGAGAACCTTCTAACGAAATTAATATTCTAAAATGATGTGAAAAATGCCCAAGTATGCGTTCTAATTTTTATAATGACTCAAACCCGCTACTACACGATATCCAAAAATCTTAAACAATGCAAAAGGAAAGAATTTAAACGATACAATTTTCTTATCAGTTTCGGAGGAAAACCAAAACGAACCTATACCATGTATGAGGTAATCTCCCCCCCCCCCCATTTTCCTAAAAGATGTTTACTTAATTTAACTTACTTTTACTTACTTTAACCTAATTTAACTTACTATAACTTACCATAACTTAATCTAATTTATCCTAACTTCCTGTAACTTAATTTAACTTACTCTAATTTATCCTAACTTAATGTAACTTAATTCTAACTTACTCTAAATTACCCTAACTTAATTTAGCTTAATTTTACTTAATTTAATTTATTTTTGCGATCTCCGGAATCTCAACACTCACAACGCGATGTAGGATATCTAAAAAATTAGCGCCTTCACAGCAGTCCCCCCTTTATATCAAAGAATATCCTTATTCCCCGGATAAAGCCTCCCGGCAAGACAAAGTCTATAATTTTTACGGCACTCCGGCCGCCATTGCTTCAAAAATCACGAAACCAAAACGCAAAAAAAATCATACGAAACGTCCCTGTAAAATCAGCGCTTCGAACAGCAGTCCCCCCCTTATAGTGATCGTTATCGTTCCCCAGATAAAGCCTCCCGGCAAGACAAAGTCCGTTTCGGTACGGAGCGGTAATCCCTCGCCACGGGTCAGTGTCGTCCCTTACAAAATTTAGCGCCACGAACGACAGTCACCCCTATTATGGAACTATACCAACCCGTGGTTTGGAGCCATATCCAAAAAACCAGCGCAGCTACAGCAGTCCCCCCATTTACCCTTGATATGACCCCCGCGAACAACAGTGCCAAGAAAAGATTAGCGCCACGATCGACAGTCCCCCCCAATATAGGCACTGCAGCACCCCTTCGGATTGATTCTCGCGCAGATCTACAGCTGTAACGTGTTGCCACGTTACAATATATACAAGTAAATCCGAGGATATAAATAAAAATGAATACGATAACGAATATGAACAAATAAACGAATATGAAAATGAACATAAAAATGAATATAAAAACGAATACACAAGTGAATTTGACTATTTAAACGAAAATGACGTCACAAATGAATATGATGAAATTGAAAAGGAAATATTAAACTTAGTCCTGAAACACTGTCCTAAATCTCTAAATTCTTCTGTGCATGAAGATCAAGATTTCTTCACAAACAATACTAAACTACTACTTGTACAAAGAAAAATACTAGAAAATGAAATTAATAATAAACCGGATCAAGTTAATTCCTCTGAATCAAATAAAAATAATAAATCAGATCAAGACTTAACCTCTGAATCTAGTAATAAAATAAATAAACCGGATCAAGTTAATTCCTCTGAATCAGATAAAAATAATAAATCAGATCAAGACTTAACCTCTGAATCTAGTAATAAAATAAATAAACCAGATCAAGTTAATTCCTCTGAATCGGATAAAAATAATAAATCAGATCAAGACTTAACCTCTGAATCTAGTAATAAAATAAATAAACCAGATCAAGTTAATTCCTCTGAATCAGATAAAAATAATAAATCAGATCAAGACTTAACCTCTGAATCTAGTAATAAAATAAATAAACCGGATCACGTTAATTCCTCTGAATCAGATAAAAATAATAAATCAGATCAAGACTTAACCTCTGAATCTCGTAATAAAATAAATAAACCAGATCAAGTTAATTCCTCTGAATCGGATAAAAATAATAAATCAGATCAAGACTTAACCTCTGAATCTAGTAATAAAATAAATAAACCAGATCAAGTTAATTCCTCTGAATCGGATAAAAATAATAAATCAGATCAAGACTTTACCTCTGAATCTAGTAATAAAATAAATAAACCGGATCAAGTTAATTCCTCTGAATCGGATAAAAATAATAAATCAGATCAAGACTTAACCTCTGAATCTAGTAATAAAATAAATAAACCAGATCAAGTTAATTCCTCTGAATCGGATAAAAATAATAAATCAGATCAAGATTTAATCTCTGAATCCAATAACAATGAAATATCAAATGAAGAATTTCCCTTAAAACTAGAAACAAATAATGAATGGCATAATATAAAGATAATGAGTGAAGATGAAATCTCAATGAGAAAATTTAAAGATAAAAAACATACTAAATATAAAAACTTTGTAACATACAACGATTATTTGAAAGGAGGACATAAAATACTATCAGAATCACAGACAGCCCAAATGTACCACACACATACAATAAAAGAAACAAAACGCGCTAAAGAAGTAAACGAACTATTACGAATGGAACATTTAAACAAAGAAGAAAAAGAAAGTATTCAGACAATTGTTAATAAACATGCCGATATATTTCATTTACCCGGTGAAATACTAACCTACACGGAACTCATAAAACATAAAATTATTACAACTGATGGAATACCAATCAACACGAAGCAATATCGATTTCCGCCTATACATAAAGAAGAAATAAACAGACAAGTAGAAGAACAATTAAAAAGTGGAATCATAAAACCGTCGAATTCACCATATAATACACCCTTATGGATAGTACCTAAAAAAACAGATTCACAAGGCAATAAAAGATGGCGAATGGTTCTAGATTTTCGAAAGTTAAATGAAAAATCAATAGGCGACTCATACCCTATACCAAATATAGTGGATATTCTAGATCAATTAGGAGGGGCTAAATATTTTTCAATATTCGATTTAGCCTCTGGATTTTTACAAATAAAAATGGATGAGCAAGACGCACAAAAAACAGCTTTTTCTACACCCCATGGACATTATGAATTTGATAGAATGCCTTTTGGCCTGAAAAATGCCCCAGCTACATTCCAACGACTCATGGATATCGTATTATCTGGATTACAAGGAAATGAACTTTTTGAATATTTAGACGATATTGTAATATATGCATCCTCACTACAGGAACATAAGATAAAATTAATGAATAGACTCAAACAAGCAAATCTAAAATTACAACCTGACAAGTGCGAATTTCTTAGAAAGGAAGTCTGCTACTTAGGCCACATTATCAGTGAAGATGGCTTAAAACCAGACCCAAACAAAATTAACTGCGTACAAAAATTCCCAATTCCTAAAAATCAAAAAAATATCAGGCAATTCCTAGGACTTGCTGGATATTACAGAAGATTTATCGAAAATTTCTCAAGCATTGTAAAACCATTGTCAAACTTATTAAAAGATAATACACCTTTCATCTGGGGAACAGAAGAAAACAATGCATTTAATACACTACGCGAGAAACTATGCAATGCTCCGGTATTACAATACCCAAATTTTAACGAACCTTTCATAATCACAACCGATGCCTCTGGATATGCAATAGGCGCTATACTGTCACAAGGAGAAATAGGAAAAGATAGACCAATATCATACACATCCCGAGTACTAAATGAACATGAAAAAAAATATGAAACATACGATAAGGAAGCACTAGCAATTTATTACGCAATACTACATTTCAGACCATACATTTACGGAAGACACTTCACAGTAGTGACAGATCATAAACCTCTCACATCATTTAGAACAAAAAAAGATCCAAATTCAAGAGTACCAAAATGGATGTATAATTTATTAGAATTCGAATTTGACGTAATATACAAAGCTGGCAAATCAAACGTAAACGCGGACGCATTATCCAGAAATCCAGTAGAAGTATTAAAAATTGCAGAAATAAAAGCAAAAGAAATTCCCAATAATATAATAACGAGAATGATGAATAAAATGGGATGGAAAGGAGCTGGAATCGAAAAATTTAATCAAGGAATAAGAGAGCCAATTAGAGTAAAATCACAAACAGATAGGAAAGGATTAGGATATTTAGGAAATAACAATAAATGGGATTATTGGAATGAAGTACAAAATGCACAAATTTTTAAACCCATAGAATTCGTAAAATGTAAACAAATTTTAAAAAAACATAACCAATCGAGAGAAAAAATATTACATAATACAATATATAATATCAAAATACCTAAAAACCCAGTCGATAAAATAAATTATACGGGTCCAAGATATAATTTACCAAACAGAATTTCATTTTGCACCAAATGCAACCATTTGAACCATACTCTGGATGAATGTTTTGAACAAAAAACGGAACTAAAAACCTTAAGCATCAATACACTGAAAGAAAACACCCATGTTGACTATCCACCCGAAATAATTAATAAGGCAATATTTACTACACAAATAGATGAAAATGAAGACCTTGTTTTGCGAAGGAGTACACGAAATACCAAAAAACTAGAAAGATTAGAAATAAATAATAACAAGAAAAAAAGAGATACTAGCAAACCTAAAAGAAAAACAATAGACAAACAATCAAAAATACAAACAAAACAAAATAAAACAAATGAATTCGACATGATAAATTACGAGGACGAATACAACAATACTATAATTGAAAATTACGAATCAGAGATCGAAAAAACGAAAAGTAATAAACAATTAATGTTTAATACCCCCGAAGATAGTGAATTAGACTCTGATACAGACGAAGAAAATATTACTGATTGTAATCAAGAATATAGAACAAGGAACGTAATAGAAATAAAAAATCATTTATATATGCAAAAAGATAATCTCGCATATTTTATAACCACGACAGGACAACCTTGCGACAAAGGATCATCAACTTTAAACAATAGAAACGAACTACCTAAATTCGACAACGCAAAATTAAATGAAATTTTAATTATAACTAAAAATAATAAATACCATATCGCACTTCCAATAGTTACAAATATCGGAGAAAGTCAAATAACAGTATTAAAAAACATAAAAACCGTAATTAAATCTTTAAAAAAAGAAACAAATCATCGACAAATAAAAACACTGAGCATATCAAAATCTAAAGAAATAGCCGGCGTAGATTGGTCTAGCGTGATAAAAATATTAGAACACGAGTTCAAGAAATCAAACACAAAAATAATCATATGTAACGGTAAAATAAAGTACGTAAATAATACAGATAGAGAAGATATAATAAAAGAACTTCACTCAACACCAATAGGAGGACACAAAGGAATAAATAAAACGCTAAAAAGAATTAAACAAACTTATTACTGGGAGAATATGAAATCAGACATTGAAAAATTCATACAAACTTGCAAATCCTGCCAGCTAAAGAAACTAACAAGATTTAAAACTAAACAACCAATGATTATTTCAGACACACCCAAACAAGCCTTAGAAAAAATATCGATGGACATTGTAATTCCAAATAATAAAACAGAAGAAGGTTATGAGAACATATTAACAATCCAAGATAATCTTACAAAATATCTAATTGCAATACCCCTAAAAAAAGCAACGGCCTCAGACATTGCGGAAGCTCTAGTAAAAAGATTAATATGTACATTCGGGATACCTAAAACTATACTAACAGATCAAGGTAAAAACTTTTTAAGCAAAATCATGAAAAAAATGGCAAAATTATTCAACATAAAGCAGATAAAAACGACAGCGTTTCACCCACAATCGAACGGTTCGTTAGAAAGATCACACCACGTAATAAAGGAATACATTAAACACTTTTCGGAAAAACATACAGATTGGGATAAATGGTTAGAATTAGCAACATTTTCATATAACACTAGCATTCACGAAGGAACCAAATATACCCCTTTCGAATTAATGTTTGGTAGAATTGCAAAATTACCTTCTAGTAAACCCACAAATGATGATACTGAAATCACTTATACCGATTACGTACAAAATTTAGCCTCAAAACTATATGATGTTCAGAATTTTGCACAACAAAATTTGAAATCCGCCAAAATAAAATCAAAACAATACTATGATAGAAATATCAAGTCTATAACCCTAAAAGCGGGCGATGCGGTCTTTTTAAAAAAAAATCATAAAACTAGTAAATTCGATGACGAATATCAAGGCCCCTTTAAAGTATTACAAGTTTTCGAAAATGGAAATGTAAAAATAAAAGTAAAAAACGAAGAAAAAGTAGTTCACGCAAATAGATTAAAATACTCCCGAATACCAGTGTAAATGGTGATCTTCCTATTTTTCCTATCCTACTATAGTTAATAAGGCATGTACCAATATTTTATATAATTAAATGTATACACATATACATACGCATATTACACATACAAATATACGTACCACACCATAAATAAGCAGCACAAATTAATCAAACAAAACAAAGAGTATGCTTATTTCAGTCAAAGAAACACCTGGAAAGAGAAGAGGAAAATCGAAAATGCAAATTATTACAATAATCTTGATCGTGACATCAATAATTCTGAAGTCATCAGCATTTATAGCCTTTGATTGCGGCTCAAAAACATCGAATCTATCAACAATATCCCTCTTAAAAATACAGGATTGCGATATAGAGAAAAAGCACTTAAAAATCGAAAAAGTCAGAGCACAACTTTTACAAATCAAAGAATACGACGGAATAGAGATAATACAATGCAAAATAGATATAAATAGAGAAATAAACTATTGTGGTATGCACTCGCATACATCAGCAGTTTCAAATGGTTTAGCAACATATGTCCAAGAAGTCTCTCGAGAAGATTGTGAACATATGCACCGCACAGGAACCACAGTAATAAACCTTAATACTATAACTGGGATAAAACTGAATTTCATCCAAACTTTTAGTTTAACAATGGCAGGAACTATCCAGGTGGACGGCACATGTCGAGGAGTAGAATACGCAGACACATACGGTTCATGGAGCGACGTGATAGTCCTAGGAACGGTCAGAATTTTAATACAAAAATATAAAGCCAGAGTAAATTTAAACGAAAATAGAATATATTTAAGATCAAGAATTTCCTACCCCATAACAGACCACAGCTGTTTGGACTTAGAAGGAGGTAGTACATATTGGAGTGTAACACCAGAGGATTTCTGCGGATCCAATAAATACGATGTCTTATATGACGGCTCAGTAGACAAAGCATACCATGAAGATAAAACAATAATTTACTCCCTGACAACTGAAGAAATAACATTTGCACTAACGTCTAGAGGAAAGAAAAATATTTGCGGATATGAATTATCACTCACAGAGCATCCCAAACTACTAATATTAGAAAACAAAAATGGTGGAAATTTCAAAAAACGACCAATTAACACAATAAATCTAGACATTTTCACTTATGTAAATTCGAAATTCGTTTTTGTTGAGAAACACTTACGACATGAAATAAAACAATTATATTATGACGTACTCACACAAAGATGTAAACTAGAGAAACAAGTTTTACAAAACTCTTTATCATTAGCAAGCCAATCGCCAGACGAATTCGCATACAACATAATGAAGGGCCCAGGTTATATGGCAGTAGCAGCAGGTGAAGTTGCATACATAATGAAATGTATACCGGTAGAGGTAAAAATAAGGCAAACTGACGAATGTTACTCACATTTACCAATAAAATATCAAGGAAAAGATATGTTCATGACACCAAAAACCAGAATATTAATAAACAAAGGCAACCAAGTCACATGCAATAGTTTAGTTCCCCCAATGTATTCGGTAAACAACGTCTGGTATAAACTTCTTCCGAATCCAGTAGAAGCAAAAAAACCAGACGAACTAAAACCTCAAACGAAACAAACTTGGCAATATATAAATTTAGAACATTTAGCAACAAATGGAATATACAGTCAAGAAGATCTCAAAAAAACTGAAAGAACACATAATGTTCCCAGCCGAAAAACCAGCAGTACTGAACACAATCGCTAGAGGTATGACCGGACAAACAACAAATTACCAAGGAACTTCCATAACAAATATGATAAACGAAAACACTATAACAAAACTTTTTAAATCAGCTACCGAGAAACTATGGAACAACTTTATGATATTCGGAACCACAACAGCCGGAATCATGGGCATAGTATTAATAATAAGGTTAATTAAGGGCGTTATTGACACAATAATTCATGGATACGCACTACACACCGCGTACGGTTGGTCTCTCTTTCTTATAGGAGCAATTTGGGATTCGCTAACAAATTTGCTACTTCACTTAGCGAGAGGAACTCCTAAAACTAACACAAAAAATGATAATATTGACAACGACAAAAACTATCAATCACTTCCTCAAATAGAACTTCAAGAAATAGAAGTTATTAAAGATAATGAAAACAACAAGCCAACAGCACCCTCAAAACAAAACATTCACGTACCGCGTACAGAAGTACTATATCCTAGACTAGAAGCGAGTCACGTAGAACCATATATAGAAACAAAAAACCATCCACAAGAAACAATGCCAAACAACATCAATAGAGAAAATAAAGCGTTTACATTAAAAAAATAACATACATAATAAAACCTACTTATAACAAAAATAAACCATGCAATATACAAACAATACAAAATTTATATTTTCTTTCAACAGGAATAACAAGCAAAAAGAAAAATATCAAGTTGAAACACAAAAATTTCATGATGAACAACGCACTTACACATTATTTACTACTCATATATCTAAGTTCAATAGCAGTTGGTAAAAGCATAGAAAAGATACTGATAAACGAATGTGATGAATCGTTCAAAATAAATCGGACTTATTGTGAAGGAGACGAAATTAAATGGTCAGTCGACGAGAAACCACCATGTACACTAACTCCGGAAATATGTAGACAATTAAAATCAACAAGGCAAAGATTCGTACAAATTTATGGAGAATTAGCAAACTACAAAACACAAAACCCTTGCAAATATACTAAATTCGAAATGATAGACGAAGAAGTGGGATTTAGTAAATACAAGACGCCAATTATTTCAGGAAAAATAAAACTGCAACAACATAAAAACAATCCAGAAATCATAATAGACGTCAATATAGGAGAATACAAACATGGAGACTGCAGAGTATCAATTTGGTCACCACCAGAAATCACCACAAAAAAATATATACAAACAGTAACAAATTCACCAACTCCAACTATAAACCCACCAAATAATCAAGACATACCATCATCGACCTTCTTAAGCATATCTTCAGCTACAAGAAAAATGTCTAATGAAAACCTGTATAATAAACATACCACACCCATGATATTAGTGGAACCGTCAGAAGAAACCATATATCATACCTCTCTAATAGGATATCTAATAATTGGCACCTACATAGTAATAATAACAATAGTATCACTAATAATATTACTAATAATCAAGAGAAAAACATGTACAAGAACGAGACAACCAATAGAACAAACCCTCAGCAGTTTCGATGAAAAAAACGAAATAGAACAAAGCCAAGAAGAACACATGTTACAGAAAATATAAACAATTAAGAAAGAATCATTAAGAAACTACCAGATTTCAACAGTACAATACGAACCAATACTAGACATACGAACAAAACTAAAAAACAAAAAACTAGACAGAAACTAAATAACTTATTTTTTATTCTTTTCTTACAACCCTTTAAGTTGCCTCTCGAGCCTAGTCCATAAGACAGGTAAAATGTTACCCTACAATAATAGTAGAGGTAGTGTGTAAAAATAGACAGAACGTTTATTTATTAATTTTTATCAATTATTTAACCTTTTCAGACAGACCTTTTATTTTTGAAACTCAGCAACTTAAAGGAAAATAAATTTTTTTTTCTCTTCAAATCATTTGCATGCTTAAAACTAATCAACATTAATTAACCTTATCACATAGAAATTGCAATCATATAAAAATATATCTTTCTTGTTGTAAATAATAAAAAAAAAGGCTTATATAAAGAAATTATCTACAGTGGAATACAAACGACTGGGAAATGTACAAAATTACACCATCCAGGGGGAAAGACAATATTACATCATTCTGGAACACTTCTCATGGAAAAACAAAAGTCTATGTACAACATGTTACAACGAACTACCAGCTAAACAAAAATATAAATACAAAAAAAATCTTACAAACCACGGCACAATGAATAAACTGATGAATTTGTACCCAGAAATTTGCACCACATGCGAAAAACAATTAATAACAATGCATGATATACAGAAATACGGTTACTGTATGAATTCACAAGTAAATAAGGAAAATAATAAACAATCAATTAAACCACAAACCACGATCACGCAAAAAATGAAAAATTTATATCTGTCTGAACCAAGAAAATCAGATAATCCAAATTCAATGTGTGAAACCGAACTTCGCTTTATGTGTGTTAAAACTGCATTGCACTACGTCAAAGAAAATTACACAATATGTAACACCTGTTACAAGAAACAACATATAAAAACAGGATACGGCAAAAAGAATCTACGACACAGACGCACAGAAATTAACAATTGTAACAACGACATATGTCACATATGTCAAGAAACGTCGCATTTCCCTAAATCATGCAAATTATGTCACAAAAAAATCGGAATCATCATAAACATAGAAGATTGCATTCAATGTAAAAAATACCAAGAACTGGAAACGAAGTTGCAGAACGCAATAACCATCGGCACACCCATACAGGACGATAGTAAAACAGATGTTACTCGAGAAGAATCATGGGATTAAAACAGAAACGAATTCGCCGACAAATTTTCATAATATCTTAAGAAAATGAAATTATTACAAATTGTATTCACTTTAAGACCTTAAATAAAGATACAAATTAAACTGAAAAAAATAGACCCACCTGTATTATCTGGAAAATCTGTACACGAATTCAAACGTCGACAATGGATAAGAAGAACTCCTTATCCCGGACCCACACAGCGAAGACGAAGGATATGTCGGTTAAACATTTTTTATATCAATATAACGAGATGCAAATAAACAAACGAAAATGCACAAACACTAAACCAAACATTTTTTTCTTAACTTGTACTAAAATCCGCACATCCACATAGACTCCTCATAAGGTACTAACAAACGAACGACGTGACGAACATACCAGCATGCCATAAAAGGGACGAAAACCCCACCATAAGTAACTGCTTTCTAAAAGAAATGAAATAAAAATAGAAAAGAAAGATACCTCGTACTCACACAAATAACGTTTTTTTTTACCATAATCACGAGATATTGTACAATATTAGATTTTTTATCCCTACACAACATATATATTTACTAACAATAATTATTTGAATGAGTTTGCATGTGCATGAAACAATATTAATAAATGAACTATATTTTGACACAAGAATTGAATATGATAACCAAAAGAAATGTGAAATATTTACCAAATATATATCAAATGTCATTAACAAACGAAAAGAATAATGAAATCAAGCGGGAAAATTCGATATTGTAATTTCCAACGAATCGAATTAAAATAATATTTACAAATAAATGATATTTCGCCGTTCAGTTAGGCTTGCCATAGATCAGTGGAGTACGAATATCATGAAGTAAAGTGCACAAGTGACAAAGGAAAAACTCGCCGTTAAGTTAGGCTTGCCACAGTATAATGGAGTGCAAGATGTCATGCACTTGGAGATTCGACAAATACATAGTTTGTCTCATTTGAAAGTCATTTATCTTTAGTTTTTTAATTACAAATAAATAAAATATATATATATATATATATATATATATATATATATATATATATATACAAAAAATATATTATCAGAATAATAATTATAACCACAGACATTTATTCAGGTTTTCTTAAACCGTATCTTAGTTCAACCTTGCCAAATTACAAAAAATGCACTATTTCAAATTTGTAAATATGTTCAACCAAAACACTCTGCGACAAAAATTAAGTCATAGATTTAACAAAATACACTTATCTATTATATCTATACGAAATTAGAAACATTCAATGTTACAACTCATAATCAATACGGAAAATGCAGCATCCAGTAAATATAAGAAGTGCATTTTACATAAATAGTATACTGTCTAGCTACTTTAATAGCGTAAACTGTCAATTCCGATTCACTACTAAAAATATAATTAACCATCAAAAGTATTCTCTTATTACTTATTACGCAAATATCAATATGTCATCCGTTAGAAATAGTCATACACTGTAAACACATATATATCATAAAAAAAAACATAGATATAACTCATGTATAAAACTTCAAGAATGAACCATCATGTAAAATATTGTAATTTCTTCAAAATGATGTACTATCACTAACAAGCAAAATGCCCAACTATATTGCTTTCATACTATTCTTACAACAATACCTATATCAGTATTAAATGTGTAATACTATAATGTATCGAGGTACTTTAAATACTACAACAAATCATAAAATTAAGAAACAATACGATCGATCCAATACAACTTATTGCGACAAAGTTCTATTCTTAAAGAACTTACGAAAGAAATATTACAAGGTAAAATATAAATGTACTCGAAACCACGACAAATAATAGAGGTTGTAACATTCAAAGCGCAATATATCACAATGCCATACATTTCCGATAAAATATATTATAGATACAATTGTAATTAAAAGAATGATGAATCAAGTTAACAGTCCATCTACTTTTCTGCGAAAGTTGGAGGACCAACTTTCAACTAAGAGGGGGGGTGTTACGTCTCACGTAACTAGGATATTGCGACCAAATACATTTTTGGGAATCCCCGAATATATATGGGAATTTAGTAACAGCGCCGATATACGACACACTAACCGAACTACGATGTATTTTCATGATTTGTAAAACCTACCATACCGGCCTCAAAAGATAACCGAAGCCGTAGAAAATCGACCTCCTCTCTAGGTAAAACGACGCCACCATAAAAACTTAAAGATCGGAAAAGAACAGGTCTTTCTCTGCCCACAAATAAGTAAGATTCCTATATTATCAGCAAAAATTAAAATTAAGTAAAATATACAAAATTGCATCAATTTGTTTGTTAAATTTTTCTTTAATATTTTCATAAAAACAGATTCCTATTTCAATATCAATAATTTTTTCCACACACGAAAACTTTTCTATGTTAAAATATAAACGTCTAAAAAAAGGCATTCTCAAGCCGTACACGCACTGACACCCAAAAGTCATAAACTTAAAAAAGAGGAAATTCGAGAAAACACTTTCTCAAGGAAAAGAGAATGACCTTCTTTTCCTATATTTAGTTGTTGTCCTCGATAAATTAGAACATTTAGAATTACGCAACAATATTAATTATTATTTCAAAATGTAACAATATTTTCAATAAAACAAAAATATCATTAAATTAAATCATTTTAAATATAAAGAAAAACATAATGAGTGAATAAATAGAGAAATCAATTAAAGTCAATAAATACAAATTACAACATTAATATCATTGCCTAATTGAAATGTTAATAAATAAGCGTAAAAACCAAACCATTATTTAGTAATACCATTTATCAAAATTAAAATATGTACACGAAAATGTAAATGAAAAACAATATCTTAATAATATTTTTTTTTAAACAATTGTACACAATCATTATTTTAAATAATACAATGTAATATATATATATATATATATATATATAATACTCAAATCAATTCTACACAACCAAGTACACAAAATTGTAAAGTTGATACAAACAACGAACGAATAATTCTAGCAATAAATAACTGACATATAATTAATAAAAAAATTAAAGGCGAACTCAAATACCAACATTACAAAATTCCTTTTATAACAAAAACATTTCTTTTACAAAATATTGAAAGTTTGAACAAATAATTAATACAAAAATTAATAATTTTTATTTAAGTTTAGTTCTAATTATACTAGAACTTTCGTTCATGTTTGTAAAAACTACTTTAACTTTTTAAGCAAATATTTTGTTAAAAATTTATTGTTATAAACAACCCAAGAACAGTTTTTTATAATTACAAAAAAAATGGTACAAATTTTCCCACCAAACTTAACATTCCCACGCCTGGTCCGACCCACGAATTTTCCTGGAGGGTAGAACCAATATAAAAAGGGCGACTTTCCAACGAATCTTCCTACTTTAACTCTTCTACTCTACTTCTGCGGAGACTCCGGCTTCGGCTTCGACCCAGACTTTGGAATCGTCTTTTTGGACGAGCTCATCAGAATTTTGGTTGGGCTTCCGTGGATCATCGAGGTCTCTGCTGCCGTTTCCATTTCGGCAGTTTCCACCGGTCTTGGATCGTCACCTCCGGTCTTCCACGTGGACCCTCTACAGCGCCAACCAGGTCGAGTTCATTTTGCTGGACCGGAACACGGGCCACCGGCACTGTCAACCAGAGTTCGCCTCGTAACCAGATCACCAACCGGACTTGGCTCTTCCCATTTATACAGCCAACTCCCTTTTTATACAGGTCCAGGTGACCGTATCCTCACCTCCAAAACCACTTTCCCTCGAAAACAGGTCCAGGCGACCGTTTTTTTTCCTCTTCCTACCAAACTTCCTAAGGAGCCGAGTTCCACGAGAAATCAATCTCGGAGTGTTTCAACTCGAGTCCGACATCCAATAACTAGTAAGTATAAATTTTTTTTATATACACCAAAATAATAAACCCTCTAACCACCCTTTTCTTTTCCACTCCCTCTTTTCATGCCCGATATGAGCCGATAAAAATGCAATGCTTCAGGCATTAAATTTATTTTATATTTTTTTATTTTTATGAGACGAATGTGTCGGACTTCTCTGCAATTTTTTTTTGAGCACCACTTTTTTTTTTTAGAATACATAAATAAAGAAGCCGACACCTTAGGGATTCTTTTTGTTTATTAGCGACTCTAGTGCGTTTAACTGGAGCCCTTTGGGTGACCGGATGCAACCACGAGAGTCAGTAGGGACTGTAGTGACCTCCGCGTTATTTTTTTTTAATTTAAATTTATTATTTATATTTTTGGTTCTATTTCTTATAAATTCTTAAACGCACACACATATTTATATATATATCCATCCCACTTCTTTGTCCTACTAATTCCTCATAGAAATCACCAATTACACACATAAATTCTCGTCCTCTGTTTGTTTTTTTAGTGCCGGTATTGAAAAAGGATAGGGCCTACTTCCGTCGTCAGCGACGCCTCCGCGAGCGAGCCGCCAGGGAAAAAGGGGCGAACCTTAGTTCGTTCCCCGACCCTCAATTCCCGCAGAACCCTCCACTACAACCTCCTCCAGTCGAACCTCTCCCTTCCACTATTCAAGAACATTCACTCACCCGCTCTGACTCCCCGATCACTTTTATTCCTCCCCTTCCTCTCGAACCTCTTCCGCCTCCTCACGAACTCTTTGCACCCACCAATCCACCCACTTTAAACGGAATTTGTACTGATAAAAAAAGACAATAAAAATCACCTTTTTTTCTGGTAAAAGAATTATCTTTATTTTCCTTCCATTCTTTTCTTTTGAAGCAGGCCGCCTCCATTCGCCAACCCGAATCAACCTGTGTGGTTCAACGCCCTTTCACGATTCTGGGCACAACATACTTCGAGTAAGTATGCTTAATCAGGTCGTAACACTAATATACGAAAAATGCTGGATCCGAACGCTACCGAATCTTGAAGGGGAAGTCTGAGATGGAACCGGCCGAAACGATAGAAGATATGCAATAAATCGTGTCTAAGAAACGTCGCATTCGTAACATTACATGAATGTTACGTTAGTAACCTGAATGCGACGTTTTAAATTGCCTTGGTGATTTTGTGACGTTGCAGAAACGATTCCATAGAACGTTTTTAAAACTGTTATAAAGTGACATTCTGGTAATGTTACGCATTAGCTTTGCGTATTTAGATATTGTGCAACGTGGTGTAAACGGCATCAAGAAGTTGTTACGAAACGTTACGTTTTTACCATAAATGGGATAACATGTAACGTTTCATTTACGTTACATGTTTAGCGGGCCTTGAAATTTCTCGCAGAATTAAATATGCGGGTGCATCTTAAATGCATGGATTCATCGTAGGCTGCGATGATACACTTACTGATATGAATGGTTATGAAGCGATTACAATTGAATATAAGGTTCTTGAAAATTGGCTCCAGTTGACAATTAACCTTATTATCGCCATGAAAAAGAATATGAAAGTGAAATTGTTAAATATTACCGCGCATCTACTGCAACGCGAAAGCAATCTTGAGGACCCGAGATTTCTTATTTTTAAAATACCTATATTGCTATTACTATACAACCCTCTGAAAATGACACTTTGCACAGTCTTTAATCATCGGCGATTGTCTATCTGCGGTATCATCACTCGTTTCTAAATGTTTATTGACGACTGTTTCGTATCGGCCAAATACGACTGCTCGCACTTTGATGTTGATCGAGCCGATCACGTGATTGTTTTTGTTAATTGCGACGGCACCCAAGGCGGACACATTTTCGAAAAGTTCAGTTCGTTTTTGGCTCTCGGTCGATTACCTCATGCGCCGACAGCGTTCAATTCCGAAAATAAGTTCACGACTGTTCAATTCGGCGTTACAAGTTCTTTGTTAATTTGTGCGATTTGCTAACCTATTAGTTATTAAGTAATTTTGTAATTATTAGTTTACGGTTTATGAGTATAATCTCATATCAAATGTAGCCGTGACATTAATAAATGTTGAGAAAAAGTGCAACGAGTTTCTTCATCGATTTCGGACCTTTTATCTTATTTCCGTACAATTCGTTACGGAACATTTGGCGATCCTGCCAGGATCGGTGTTCGGAAATTCGTGCAGTGATTGGTGCTATTTTGGGAATTGGACAGTGTATGCATATTTTTTGGATTTTGGATTTTCCACGTGGTTCAACCTAAAGTCGCCATTTTGGACGCTTCTGGTCGGACATTTGCAAATTCGGCAGTCGGCACACAGGGAGAGTCATTTTCTCTCCCTCTCTCAAGGCTCTCGCCCCTCTACGCACCGCATAGTAGACACTCTTCGTTTCGGGATAGTCGATCGCTCTCGACATTCGCCCCACTCCGCAACGCATAGTCGACACTCTTTGCTGAGGCATAGTCGTTCTCTCTCGAACACGCTTGCCCCTCTACGCACCACATATTGGACAACACTCGTTACGACGGATTCTTGTACTTCAAATTTTCAACGTACTTCTTCAATTAAGCAATGCCACCGAAGAAAGCAACATTTTCGGATCTAATGGCTCGTCAACGAGAAAAGTGTTCTTCTCTTGCAAGACAGGTAGCGGCCTGCGAACAATTTAAGGTCGCCGCTCCCATCGCTGCCATACTCAAGAACCGGCTGTCATTTTTAACTACCACTTGGCATGAGTGTCAAGCTCTTCATAATCAGCTGATTTGCTGTTCTGATGAGGAGGATCACGAGCTGGACTACTTCAGAGAAAACCTATTCGGAACCTACGAAACCGAATATTTGAATGCCACTGATCAGATTGCAACTCTCTTGGCAGCGTCCGAAACTGTTCATCCGACGGAATCGACGAGTCGCTCTACAGGCACGGGACCAGCTTCAAGATTCGATGTATTACCCAAGATAAATCTTCCTGTATTCGATGGTAACTATACAGAGTGTCTGGTCAATATTTAGTGCGCCTGCCGTTCAAGCAGGAACGCCCTATACCAATCGGCTTGTCGTACCACACCGCCTCGGGTGCACTCCGCTCTCTCAGATTAGCTCTTAATGAGGAATTTCGTCAGTAATATTCTGATTTCCTCGCGGAATACGAAGCATTAGGACATATGACAAAGGTAGCAACACCTGATCGGGGTAATACTCAAATAGTGTATTTGACTCATCATCCAGTAATAAAACCAAGCAGTACTACCACGAAAATGCGTGTAGTTTTTAATGCGTCGGCACTCACAACCAATTTTACATCATTGAATATGCATTTGTTAATTGGTCCTAAATTACAACCCGAATTATTTACAATTTTACTGAACTGGCGTGCGTATCGGTACGTATATTGTGCCGATATTGCTAAAATGTACCGTCAGATCCTGGTACATCCTGACGATCGGGATTACCAACGCATCTTGTGGCGATTGTCTCCCTCAGATTGTGTACAGGAATATCAATTAAATACACTCACGAACGGCACAGCATGTGCGCCATACCTGGCGTTACGCGTATTGCAACAATTGGTCCAAGATGAAGGTCACAAATGGCCTCTCGGGTCAGACATCTTTAGCAATTGTATTTACATTGACGATATTCTCTTCCGAGATAATAACAAGGCAGAGATACTTCAAAAGCGCCGAGAAGTGTGCGACTTGTTGTCACGTGGCCATTTCTCTGCTCGAAAATGGGGCAGCAATGATCCAGCCCTTTTACTAGATATCGATAAGTCAAATCACGGTCTGGCGTGGGATGTAGGAGATGCAGAGTCGGCTACGGTGAAAACTTTGGGCTTGTCGTGGAACCCACGATCTGATTCCTTTTTCTACCATCTTAGTATACCGTCGATGCCGGCAATCACTAAACGGACAATTCTATCCGTCATTGCTCGACTTTATGATCCATTAGGGTGGATCACTCTCGTTCTCATACGAGCTAAGCTCCTTATACAACAACTCTGGCGCACAGGAATCACGTGGGATGAAGATCTGGTCGATGACATTACGGATGATTGGCGTCGCATTTATAGCGACTTGAATTACTTACGGAAAATTGAGATACCTCGCTGGACTGGTCTCGAATCCACAATGACATCGGTCACGATACATGGCTTTGCAAATGCTTCGAGTTCAGCTTATGCAGCAGTCGTCTATCTCCGTTGTACAAAACCCGATGGTACGCACACTATTTCACTCTTGTCGAGCAAAAGTCGAGTGGCTCCAATTAAGACCTAGTCAATTCCACGGTTAGAGTTGTGTGGTGCGGTGCTCCTCAGTCGCTTATTAGAATCTATCCGTACTCTTCCCGAATATGCAAACCGAGAATGCTATTGTTGGTCAGATTCAACGATCGTTATATCTTGGCTCACAAGCGAGCCTATAAAACGAGAAGTGTTCATCGCGAACCGAATTTCACTCATCCAATCTACACTTCCAGGAGTCACGTGGAGACACGTGCCATCGAAGGATAATCCGGCAGACCTCGCTTCCCGAGGTATTAGTGCTGAAGACCTCTATCTATCAAATATGTGGTGGCAAGGTCCATTGTGGCTTAGCCAAGACACATCATATTGGCCATCAGAACTTGGTACAATCTTGTCTCACCTGTGCTCTTCCGATGAAAACAATGATCTTGATTCTATGGCAAGTCGAATGTCTAGTTGGACCAAGTTAATACATGTCACAGCATACCTTTTGAGGCTAAGGATCCCTAAAAAGAAGCGTCCCAAAATTTATGCAAGCAATGCTCTTGAGTTTAAAAACGCTGAAGTAGTTTGGTTCCGTCACATACAGGAATCATGCTTTCTCGATGTGAAAAACTTGCTTCAGTCCGGGAAACCTTTACCCCACTCTCATATCCTTTCGTCATTGAATCCGTTCATTGATGAACTTGGCCTCGTACGTCTTAGTGGTCGATTATCACGATCGGAACTTCCCTACGCGACTAAATATCCGATTATTTTAAAAGACCACTACGTTACTCGGCTGTTTGTGCTACATACCCATTTACGGTGTCTTCACGGAGGACTTCAACTCACCATTCGACAGCTACATCAAACCGTGTGGCTTGTCGGAGCTAGAAAGATTGCCCGCACAATAACATCTCGATGCATCATGTGTGCACGTCTGAAAGCTGAGACGAGAACACAACTTATGGGCAGTCTTACACCTGCACGTGTTAACAAACCAGAGCACGCCTTTCAACATACAGGCGTTGATTACGCAGGCCCTCTTGCTGTCCGCGAATCGAAGGGACGGGGAAAGAAGTCGCATCGGGCATACATTGCCCTATTTATCTGTCTGGCTAGTCGTGGAGTACATTTGGAGCTTGTGGAAGATTGCTCAACGCCAGCCTTTATCGCTGCATTACGACAATTCGTAGCACGTCGAGGTCAGCCTCAATGCCTCTACAGTGATAGAGGTACGAATTTTAAAGGTGCTAGCAATGAGCTCACTAGAATGTACAAGGCCACTGTTTGCTCACCAGAATTTCAGGGATTTCTTGGCACTGAGGGAATCCAGTGGGAGTTCATTCCTCCGTCAGCACCACATTTCGGCGGTCTGTGGGAAGCAGGCGTTCGAAGTGTAAAACATCATCTCCGTCGCGTTCTGGGCACCCATACTCCTACGGCATTCGAGCTCCGCACGCTCCTGTGTCAGATAGAAGCATGCCTTAATTCAAGGCCCCTTTGTCCTCTTCGCGACCATCCTGATGATATTGCTGCTCTAACTCCGAGTCATCTAATTGCTTGGCGCGAAATTACTGCACTTCCGGAACCTACCACGCTGGCACTCAATCCCAATCGGTTGGGTCGATGGCAACGACTTCAACAGATTCTTGAATCGTTTTGGCGACAATGGAGTGCAGATTATGTAACATCGCTACATCAACGCAGTAAATGGCGTACGCGCACGGATCCCATACGTGTCGGACAGTTAGTCTTAATTCGAGACGAAAATGCACCCCCTACCAAGTGGAGGCTAGGTCGTGTAATACAATGTCACCCCGGCGGAGATGGGCTTACCCGCGTCGTTTCTGTACGAACCGCGACCGCTGTTCTTATGCGACCACTAGCGAAACTCGCGCTCCTTCCAGTTTTGTACGAAGAAGAGCCGATACCTTCGTCAAAAGTTTAAGCTGTAACCGGGCCGTTGCCGTAAATTCATAGCGTTTCGTTATAGTGTTAAGTGTGCCGTGTTTTAATTAGTATTAAGATTTAGTTAAGTTGTCATCCAACTCTAAATGTAGGTATGGCAACCGCAGCCGCGATAGAAGAATAAGTCGTATTAATTACTGGAAGCTACCTGAGGGAGTTCCAGAGCGGGCGCTATGTTTCGTATCGGCCAAATACGACTGCTCGCACTTTGATGTTGATAGGGCCGATCACGTGATTGTTTTTGTTAATTGCGACGGCACCCAAGGCGGGCACATTTTCGAAAAGTTCAGTTCGTTTTTGGCTCTCGGTCGATTACCTTATGCGCGTACAGCGATCAATTCCGAAAATAAGTTCACGACTGTTCAATTCGGCGTTACAAGTTCTTTGTTAATTTGTGCGATTTGCTAACCTATTAGTTATTAAGTATTTTTGTAATTATTAGTTTACGGTTTATGAGTACAATCTTATATCAAATGTAGCCGTGACATTAATAAATGTTGAGAAAAAGTGCAACGAGTTTCTTCATCGATTTCGGACCTTTTATCTTATTTCCGTACAATTCGTTACGGAACAACGACATTTACGTAAATCTGGATGCATTTGCATCGTGAGTAGTAAGTATGACCATACTTCTTCAATTTCACGTTCTGCAAACGTTGAGATGAAATCTATAGGTAGACTCGATGTCTTTTGTTTCCATTATTGCAAGATGATTCACTTCATAGTAAATTCTCATTGACCTTTGAAGAGATTCAGGCTAGTCTTGAAGATTTTCCAGTATCTAATTTTTAAGCATTTTAACATTTTGTTTAGCACACTCTCCGTTAAATGTATGATTTTCGCAATTTATCGACAATCGACGTTGTTGTTGTCCTATCGAGTTTCGGTAGAGATGGACAGGCTAATATGTCTATGTCGACAACATTGTCAGCGTCTAAAATTTCCTGTAACCTGTCTTTTATTTGTCGGCGCTTTTTATGTATATCTTGTGAGCACACGTAACTATGTCATCCAACGTTTCGTTGATTGCATCAAAGGGTATATCGCCCGATTCCCATCGTAGACCATGATAATTGTGCATTAACCAATTGTTTTACGTTCAAAACGTACTTTACAACATCACTGTCTGAAATATCCATAATGTACACTTTCTTCGGAATAAACCGATTACCAGGTCCGCGGAATCCTTGCACGTCAGCAATATGCTACATTTGTATTACCTAATACTGATTTGCTTGTCCCCTACATTAATTGACGCATCATTCTCTCTCTCACACACTCTTTGCCACTTCCACATATGGCGTGGTACCTCTAATTCATGGATATAATTCGTACCTTTGTCTTTAGATCGTAGTATCTCTTCGTCAAATCCTGTGAATTGGAAATCAAATCAGTGTAACAAAAACAGATTGTTTTGACGGTTACTAGATCCCTATCGGTATCATCCGATGTTCTTCTCGTGATTAGAATAGACGGTCCCATACGTGTCCATTGTCGATAGTTTGCGAGTTACGATACTCAGATGATGAAGAAGTTAAACGCAATCTTAAATCGTTTCAAGTACTAGCACCAGTATGATGGTCACCGCACTTTTACAATTGAATAAATCTTTTCTACGATATTCGATCTAATTGAAATGTGCATAGACGTATGAATACAAGTTTCGATCCATTCATAATACAATTGAGTGTGCCAAATATCTCTAAATTTTAAATAAAAAATCTTCAGTCATTAACATGACATTGTTTAGACAATTAATTTTTGTATGTATATTACATGGCGATGTACTACACTCTTAAATCAAATACATAAAATCATTACATCTTAAAGTCAGTCCATGCATAAATCTTATATGGTCTAAGTCATCTTATCTACCCTACACATTTCTTTATGTCAATGTAAAAACAAAACGAAAGACGACAAAGTATACATCATTAAGATAATAATAAATTTCTTCACATTAGAACCGTACATAATAGCCCACATAAGGTGACCTTTTTCCATACCGAATTTGACTTTTGAACTGTCGTGTTAATTGTCGAACATTCTCTCACTCTCTCTCTCTCTCTCTCTCTCTCTCTCTCTCTCTCTCTTTTCAGCTACCGATTTGTTACATCTATACGAATACTATTACAAAAAATCAAGTCGTGTGCACATTCTTGTGATGTAACATTCACACGAGTATGGAGTGAAATTCATTCTGAAAACCCAACATATAAACACATTGCACGAAACGTTGTTATATTGGACAGATTTTTGTTACTTCCACATTGTAATCGTAATTAGTTAACTAAGTTATTCACGTACGAATACTATTGTTATATGTATTTTGTTAAATACATTGGCATAAGGAGACTGTTCTCCTATCCATCGCACCTAGTGTAATAGTAGAAGACACAAGTCATTATATCAATAAATAATTTTCATAGTAATAAATTAACCTTTAAAAACTTCTTATGTTTTCACATCATGTACTAAAATTTCATATTATTATTATTAATATTGAATCGTTATAGAACTGATGTTTTCATACATTATCACTTAAAAAGACTGCTACCGTATATGATATAAAATACCAAACAACAATTCAACATGAAGACATGCATAGATTTAATCTATTTAAATGTAAGCATGTGATTCCGTAAAACATTAGTCATTTTGAAAGTAAAAGTGAAAAATTCTCAATGACCTGTCTGTAAAGCTTCTATCTTACTTCATGTTTCTTTTCGAACACATCGGTACACAAACACACTTTCAATAATTATTGAATATTTTCTTATATAAGGGAGTAAATATTCAACGATTTTTTCGTAAATAATGAAACAATTTAATATATACGATCACTACAATTTTCCTAAAACAAGCTTAATTGCGGTATTTTGGAAATGTTGGTGACAAAAGTTTGAATGTGCAATTAAATGAATAATGTAACACACGTATCTCTATAATTACGTTGAATTATATAATTTTTTAATATTATAACACGTACATATTTGCAATATTTGCAGACAGTACGTCAGTCTTTTCATTATCACGTGAAAATTCACAAAACGTGACACACAAAATGTGCGTCATAATTCACTCTTGCCCGTCATTAATTATAGGCATCTAGTACATCGGAGCTTTGAAACACCTTTACAAAATGTTGTATATTTTCTTACATCATGCATTCACGTTACTGATGACAATAACGCTTCTTTAGTTTCATCTTAACCAAAGGTGCAAACGCAACAAATTGAGATCAGTACCATTGCCAGTGTCTAAAATTTCTTACCCACACCTATCAAGGAGATTTCGTAAATTATAGGCAAAAGTATTCACAGTTATTATTATGATTCTTTATGAGTCATAAGTTTGCTGTCGACTAGATTCATAATAAACATATTGTTTAGTGTAGATCGGTAAGTATCTAATTCCTTATCTTACATTTAATTCCTCACAATATTAAATATGTACCTTTCAAAATATCGTGTTTTATTTTTGATTATTGCATCTTGTAATATATCTGTTTTTTTTTTATATTTAAAATATGAATATTACACGATTACGCCATAGTCGAAAGGTAGATGCGCGGTAATATTTAACAATTTCATATTCTTTTGCATGGCGATAATTAGGTTAATTGTCAACTAGAGCCAATTTTCAAGAACCTCATATTGAATTGTAATCGCTTCATAACCATTCATATCAGCAAGTGTATCATCGCAGCCTACGATGAATCCATGCATTTAAGAAGCACCCGCATATTTAATTCTGCGATACACAGATTCTGCAATCTCTTTAATCATACCAAAAGATGGCAGCATTATCACTTCCTTTAACTTTTTACTTAAAAGACACAAAACTGTGCGTAAAGATAGAAAGAAACTGTTCAATTTTACACGCTAATAGTATTAAGTAAAGGTTAATTAATTATATTAAAAGCAAGTCGATACTCGTATGTATCGCCATTTATGGGATGTCAGATTCATTGTTACGGTATAGTAAAGTCTACGGATAATTAACAGGTCGAAACTTGCATGGCGATATAGTAGGGGGTCGGCGCTAGATCTTTTGAACGTGTTGAGACTTGCTTAGCGGCTTTTCTACATTAATTTCAAAATGGTCTTAGCAGTTTTGGGACGGTTTTGTCTGTATTGGAGATCATTGTGATACACTAATTGATCTGTCAGCAGCTGTAACTCTCTGTACCGTGATGCAATGAATAATTGTCTCCAACGATATCTTCACCCCATTGGGAATGTGAGGATTGGGCCTTAATAAGAATGAATTGATTTGGTCAATCTTTTGGACGGATTTTTATTAAAAAAAAATAAAAAAAAGGAAATGCTGGCTTCATGCAAATGAAGTCAGTCTCAAATCTGTAAAACACAGAGAGCTTAAGATAGCTTGCGTTGTTCTAATATTCTCACAGGTCGAGAAAATACTTTAATTGGAACCGACAGTCTTCTCATTCAATGTAAACAGCAACATTTAATACTTTCGGTTAATTTATTTTACTATTATTATAATAGATTTTAAGAATGCTCAATACCATGCGACATGAATAAGTTTTCTAAAGTTTGGTCCACAATATTGGATCCGCCATCTTGAAGTTTGCAAATCCGTCTTCCGATTCATGATCAGTGACCTTCAAACCCCCTGACAACGAAATTTGGCGTAAATCGGTTGATTTTCGAAAAATATCCAAAAATGAGGACAAAAAAAAGGACAAAGGATAGGTAATTTTCCCCCGCGTTAATAACAATTATTAGCCTATTTGCGGGTCGGCTCTCGAGTGGAGAGGTACAAGCCAAAGAAAGAACGGTACATGACAGAACTAGGCAGATACACAACACAACACCCACCCAGAGCCAGTCCCCCTACCCCAATATCGGTACCACCAACAGATTCGGCGGTCTGTGCCATAGCGAGTACGACGCGGGGCTTATCCCAACTTTATCCGAGATAAGACCCACGACGTACCGACCGTGGATAAGGCGCTGACGGCACCGATAACTGCCGATGGGGGTCGGCAGCGGTCCCAAATTCGTACCTTCGCCCAGCAACGTTCCCCGGTTATTCCACATAGGCCCAAGAGTTCGTACCTTTGGTTCCCTGGGTACTCTTTGGACGTATGTAGAGAAAATTGCACGGACGGGGATTCGAACTCGGGACCTTCGCGACGTTCAGTTCGGGCAGACTAAGACTGACGCCTTAGCCTGCACGACCATCACGCCGACATAAATAATTTTTCAAATCCGAATTCAGAATAATGATCAGCGACCTCCAAAATCCCCGTAAACTAATTTTAGCATTTATCTGACGATTGTGTTCTTAATCCCGACTATTCCGAGGTTTTAGTCGCCATCTTGGATTTCATCAACCTACCTTACCAACTTTTTGAAGATGTCAGATAACAACAATTTGAGCTCAAACCCAAACGAATAGAACACCAATTCTCTTTCTTACAAGCTTTTTGATTCGAAGTCCTAATTTTTGTCTGGTTTGCAGCCTCCATTTTGAGCCTCCATTTTGAGCCGCCATTTTGAAATTTTCCAAAACGCCACTATGACCTGTAAAGGGTGGTCAATATGGAATATTTTAAGCCCTGGATCATTACACTCCATCGATTAGAAATTCGGGCGGAGCTTTGTTCCGTTTGACGCGGAACGTCCCATATAAAAATTTGACCATTTTATGGCACAAATATTTGTTATGAAAGAACGATAAAAATAAAAGAAATTTTGTAAGCAATGATTTCTTCTATCCTTCCCGAGTTCTAAACAACTGAATAAAATGTTATCTTTTTCTGAGAAGAATCATACATGCATTTACATAGATGTTCAATTTAAAAAGACGCATCGAAATGTATGACTATGGCATAAAGTACACTCCTTGAAGAAGATCCATGCATTAGTTCCAACCCCATAACGTTTCCTCATTTATTTTTTTTCGTTCCTTGAATTTTCGTACGTAAATTATTGATGACAGAGGTATGTAAATGTCGCAAGATGGAAATATTGTGTTATTTAACACTTGACTTATTTTACCAGTACAAATTGTCATTTATATTTTATTGATAACATCGCAACGAATTTATCCCTTTACATTATGCAATATTGTGCATTTTCAACTTGAAGGATATCTGATAGTTCGGATATCGTGATCTGCTCAAACCTGGTATCGGAATATATAAATCACATATGAGCCATTATCAGTGTTATAAACATGAAGAACGGAAATACCGGTATCAGAGAGAGAGGGTCGAATTTGTAAAATAATGAAGTGTTTATTGATCGAAGGATAATCAGAAGTGAATAAGTATAAATACTAGGGCACTGACTTTAACCAAACATAAACAAAAGATGTATTCAATATATAGTTTCGGAATATTGTAAAATGAGTATAAACGGGTAAGAGGATTTTAATAAATGATAATTTTCAAAAAAAAGGGAAAAGAGAAAAAAGATGATATAAATTTAAATGAAATAAATTTAATTTTCGGCCAGGGATTATGGTCCGCTGCAAATAAAAAATTTGTTGTTTTGCATGTAGTGTTCAGGCAAATGCTTCAAAAAGTAACAAAAAATAAATACAAAAAATAAAAAAATAACAAAAAAAATACATCATAAAATAACAACAAAACTAGATGCCTTCGCCCAGCAACGTTCCCCGGTTATTCCACATAGGCCCAAGAGTTCGTACGTCGTAAGAGTAGATGCCTTCGACCCGGATGCCTACACTTTTGGCTAAATTTGTATTGCAGTTCCCTGACGAAAGGCTGATGCTTCCGGGAATATTCCCATTTTAACACTGCCAGGAAAGAAGGCGGCAGAGGGTAGTTCTAGGATCGTTAGGTTCGAGTAGTTTCTATACATATACTGTAACGATATCTTGTTCCTTAAATAGAGTGAATATGCCAATGAATGGACGGCTAAGCATTTTTTACACTTTGATCGATTGTAACTTTTGAATTCTTTTATGAAAATTTAATTATGATACCACCATTAAAATCGTTAGACTCTGCTCTTTATGACCGTGTAGTTCAACCTTTGATTTTATTTAATTATTAACCTCGTCTTCATACGTTTGTAAAAAAATCCGCTAAACCCCAATGAATAGACGGGTTAAATCAAATGGGACGTTTTCAGTACCAGTTTTGGATGGCTTTAAAACTTTGCTTTGATTTTACAAAATAATAAACACTGGAAGATCAATAGTACTGTAAATATTGTTTTGAATGTTCAAAGAACATAAAAATATGTATTTTGTTGCATGTTGTGCATCATACATTCATAAGAAATAGAAATATGTAGAAAATCGTCCATTCATTGGTAGTCGTCCATTCATTGGCATATTCACCCTATATTAAAATTGAAAATGAGCATTTTCAAAACTTCGACCCCGACCGCAGGTCAGCCGAAGCACTGATAAATGAGCACGTCTTGTTCACACTGATGCTTAAAAAAACGCGCTTTAGTCGAGTTTTTGACAGGTCGGGTTGAAGGAAATAAATTTTTTATATGTGGGATACTTCGGTTTTCGTTCATGCGATCCAGTACATTAATACGTTTTTCTTCACGCCCTGGACGCTAAAGGTTTTGGCTCGATTCGTTATTCATAACTGAAAAACTTCCGAAATTGACAAGCTAGTTGCGTTTCGTCCTAGTTGCCCTATTCTATAAACCGTTATTTACCATAACGTCTACGGTATGTTCGTTAATAACAATATTCTGAACCACGTTCATTTGAAGTTGTTGCTACCGGCGAAGCCCCGAACCCCCCTCCCCGCTACCACCTACCCATGGCTACCCGACACCAACATTACAGTGAATATTTTTTAGGCCCCCCCCCCCTGATACCCGCCTCACTCCCCTGCTTCCTCTGTGTCTCTGTTTTTCATGTAATGTATATAATATACATACATATGCATTGCATATGTGTATGTACAATTTATGTTAATTTGCTTTTTACGGCATTATCGTTGATTTTACGAAGAAATGAATAAAACCTTTTTTGGAGAGAATTCGATGTTCTATATTTTTTGTTTGAAACATTTTTTTGTATGATTTGTATTTTTTGTTAAAAATGGAAAAACGTGTTTTTTGAGCGTTTTTCTGTTAAACCTCCCCATAATCTAGTATGCATTGTCTCCAAAAACTAATCAGATCTAAGTTTGGCCAAGAGAAACCCAAATCCGTTTGTACTTTTTAAATTCATCCTGCCAGTCGCGAGATATCGCGTATACAAAATTTTGCCCACGAACGGACGGACGGACGAACGGACGGACGGACGTACAACCTAACAGACACCAATTTTTGTATTGTTGCTTTGGGTTCCTTAGGGTCTGAAACGTCGACATTTAATGAAAAACTATAGGGTAATTTTTTGGCGGGAACTGGCCAAATTCAATACTTTGCCAGACCTATGGTCTGGGTCGAAGTAAAATGGAAAAAAAATAAAACAATGATTCTACACATCGTCTACCTCCTCGCGGTTAGAATCGGGCAACTTTGATTATTCAAAGGCAAAGGGTGAGTTTATTATATGACCACTAGTTTCAACAGACGAATAATTATGCTTTTTGACGCTCGACATCGAGAAAACAATAAAATTAGTTTTATCTAAAATTTGGAGTAGAATTACTTGAAATTTTTATATGTTCGACATATTGAATCTATCATTTTGAATTTTGAAAGAGTCACTTGGATTTGGAATTCCGTGATAGTCGAAACTATGAATTGATAAACTGAAAAGTGATAATTGTTCGATTATTTTTTGTATCTTCTGGATTATATAAGCCACCATCTTAAACAATGACAACAGGACTTAATTTGGTTTCGAGAAATACCAATAAACTATTCTAGATTCTACATAACATAGCTTATACGATTGAACTGTGTAGAAACCTACAATTGTAGCAAATAACTGAATTTCGAAAATTAATAGTTTCAGGCGGCACTTAAAAATCCACATTGACAAAATTGTACTCAGTGACCCTCAAACTCTAAAAGTAAATATTCTTAGAAACGCGTCTGTTTAAAATTCTTGTTCCAACATTTTGAATTCGCTACCTTGGATGTCGAAAAAATTGTGACTGGTTACATGACCGTATTCAGCGACCCCAAAACCTTCAAAATGAATATTTTCCACACAGAATATAATACTTTTAAAACATTTTGTCCGATATTTTGAATCCGCCATAAATTTGTGCACACATATATTCATACACGTTTACAAATATATAGTTTTTTTAACATTTCTATGTGAAGAATACAACTAACGAAATTCAGTTTCACAGCCCTCTTCGAAGTTTAAAGAGCTTCGAATTAAAAATAGAAATGTAAATCGGTTGCAAAAAGAACTGTGGAACTGTATGAACAAAAATTCTTTCTATTTTCCAAAATGGTTCGCCATATTGGATACGCGACTTTGAATTTTTAAAACATGACATCAGCGACCCGAAAAACCCCTGAGTAATCAGTTTTAACCGTCTTCGTTGCATTTTGCCAAAATCATCCGCCATATTGGAGCCTGCCCCGGACTAATGTCACCATTTTTTGGTTTTCGGGCGCTTTTTTATGTTGTTCACTTTAAATTTAAAAAAATCGGACTCACAGTACTCTTGGAAATTTAAAGAGCTTCAATTTAAAAAAAAAGAGTAAATCGGTTGAAAATTAAGACCTGTAGAACTCCATGAACCAAAAAGTTCCACCAATTCCATACAATACGCCGTGTCGGAGGCCATGCTTAACTTTTCCGCTTTAGTCTCCCGACCCAGGGACCTCTCCTGTTCGCGGCCACTTGTCTCGGATCCCTCGGGACTGACCAGGGAACTATCCTGGAAAACGACCACCTTCCCGAGGGAGAGATGGGCCTCCGCATTCTGTGGCGCTCCCGAAGGGGCCCAATCCCCTCCCCCTCTCGGGAATCACAACTGTTCAGCAGGTCTATTTGCTTACAGCAGGTCTATTTGCTTACATCGGCATTATTTGTTTATAAACGATTGTTTAAAAATGTACGCCGCGAGTTTCTAAAAGATGCTCTCTGTTCATTCACCTGCACTAGGTGAGAGCTAGAAAACGTATTCGATGGCTAACGGACGACTCAAAATTACATCCCGTTTATAAATTTGCGACATATCAGGGTCCTCAAGAAATTACATACATCGACTTTTACGAATTACATACTGGCAATGTGAGAATTAGCATGTTGATGTCCGCATTTTTTAATCACCCATTTTGATTTTTGCAATTCTGTGTTCCAAATTCGCAGTCAGCAACCGCGAAAACCTATATAAATCGATTTTTGTGAAATTCCGATTGACGATGTAACAGCTTCTTTATGTGCGCCATTTTGAATCAGCAGTTTTGAATTTTCCAATTCCGACTTTTGATTCGTAATTAGCGACCTCGAGGTATATTAACACGTCGATTATTATGAAATTCCGATTGACAATATAAGAGTTATCTTCTTGAGGTCCGTCATTTTGAATCAGCCATTTTTAATTTTGCAATTTCGTCTTTAGATTCGTAATCAGCGACCTTGAAAACATATATACCTCGATTGTGAA
Source organism: Trichopria drosophilae (assembly GCA_030407085.1). Lineage (NCBI taxonomy): Eukaryota > Metazoa > Arthropoda > Insecta > Hymenoptera > Diapriidae > Trichopria > Trichopria drosophilae. The sequence goes on from CM059587.1 coordinate 53,123,287, forward strand.
ATTCCGATTCATAATGTACGAGTTAGCTTCTTGATGTCCACCATTTTGAGTGAGCCATTTTGATTTTTGCATTTCTGACATCAGCTTCGTATTCAGCAACCCCAAAAACCTACGGAGACCCACTGTTGTTTATATGGATTGTTCGTAACATTCAGTTGTCCAACTGGTTTGTTGAAAAATATTATTTCTATGTTTGAACCGCCATATTGGATCAGCTGTTTCAAATTTTGCAATTCTAACTTCGGATTCGTGATCATTGACCCCTAAAACCCTGGGGCACATAGTTTCTATACAGAAAAAGTTTAATTCTAAGGGTTAAAATCGCGGAAACAAAATCCCCAGCCAGTTGCGTTAAGCTGTAAAAAAGCGTTTCCACCAGATTGCCACTTTGTGCTCTTCAGCACAAACTTTGCCCTGGACGCTATTATTTATAAATTTTGTAATATAATAAGCGTAATACCCGTTTCAATTTTTGGGGTTAAAATTTAAACGTGTATTACATTTTTTAGTCAAATATGAGAGTATAGCCCACAAATCGGAATTGCATTGAAATGTATTGACCTGGATTCAATTTTTCGTTTTTGAGTACATACGCTATTTGAACTTTTCGAATACATTCGAACCCAAAAATACCTTACTAATATTTTAATTAAAAAATATGAATCCAAATGAATTCAAATAAATTCCTAAATAATAGTGTTATCGAAACTACTAAAAATACGAACACAATTTAATACATGATTGTAATTGGAAAAATGTTGCATTAATACATACGAATCCATTTATAATTGACTCGAAAAAGGCAAGAGCCATGAATCCACCTGTATACAAATGACGATTGAAATGATAATTTTTTAATAGAATCGAATCAATGAATAATAATAGTTAATTACCAGAAATAATGAATCTATTTCAATACATACTTTAGCAAAATAATGCCTTTTTAAATCCAAATGAATCTAAAATAAATCTATTCAAAAATTACCGGGTAAACTTTTTTAAGTGTAACAACAATGTTCATTTATTCGTAACCAATTAACAATTTTTTCACTTTTCAGTAAGTGCACAATGCGATATTTTTGTTGATAAAATAAATATATTATTTTCAAAATTACGCAATATCGTGTAAACGGTATGAGACACGTGAAATCTGGCCAAATTTTTACATGATGATTCAATGCCGCCATATACAATTAAAAAATTTCATCATTTTAGAAATCGGAAATTTAAAAAATTTTCGAATCATGTATAGTGGCTTCGAATCATCGCATCAAGGTACCCCTGCTTTGGAAACTACGTCAAAATTTAGTCGAATTTCACGCATCTCGTAACGTTTTAGAGATATTGCGTAATTTAGAAAAAACTTACATTTATTTTATCAACAAAAATATGTACTATCTATATCCATTCTTTCTTTTCAAAAGTCTATAAGTAAATTATTACATAAATGTAGAAAATGGTAATAAATTGAAGACAGTTATTTTTATTTGCACAACGCATAAATACTCCATGTTTCAACTATTCGTTAGTTTCGCATAATTCAACAACAGCCAGTGTGGTCGAATGGTTACGGCTCGATGTTGTACGGGAGTCCAGGGTTCGATTCTAGGTCGATGCAATATTTTTTTTCATTAAATGTGAAAAATGGGATTATCTTTGGATTTAAATGTATTGCGATGCATTAAAAATTTTAATACATTTCAATCTTTTCCAATACTTTTCTAGGTTCAAATAGCGCATTCTTATGTATTGTAACGTGTTCAAAATTTTTAATATATTTCAATACATTTGCGATTGCTGGAAGATACACTCTCTATAATCATAGTAAGTGACCAATAATATTCAAACATAATTTCTCGACCGCATATAATTATAATAAAGTATTAATCTAATAGACAGTCACTATTCAAACGAAAGGTAAACAAAGGAGGAATTAAAAAATAAGCGTCACTAATGCTAGTGCACACATCGTATGTTAAATTAATGTCGTTATGTATAGTCAGAAAAAAATTATTCTACTATTGGGAAAAATGGAAGCAAAACCCCAGCCAGTTGCGTTAAGCTGTAAAAAAGCGTTTCGTATCAGGTCGCCACTCTGTGCTCTTCAGCAGTGCCTGACTATACAGGGTGTTTACGAACGACCGCAATCGAGACATATCCTGATGTAGGGAATATTTTTCTTAGTTGAATGGTAACAAAAAATAATTGTTTTGAAAGTAGGAAGTAGCTGTAATTGCATTATGAAAATTTAATTACTTTGGCGGTGATTGCCCCAATAAAACAACTTGCCAACAATGCAACATCGATTTCTGGCCGCTTCAGTTCGTTTACTGCAGGCAGTTGAAATGCAACTTCAGTGTTCCCACGAACGAGCATTCCCAAATCTTTCAAATATTCGAATTTGCTTTTATCGCTTTTATCGCTATTTGTGTTTAATCGTAATACATTATTAACCTCGGGTTTTACTCCCAAATAATATAATGAATACATTTAGGGGTGAGAGATGTATTTTCGATTGGCCATTAACCTAAATGGGGGTGCGACGAAAGGTTTAAATTTACTCAAGGAAGATAAAGAAATGACAAGATGTTTTCATCAAATATCAAACAAGGCGCGAGGAACCCTCAAATAAAAACTCGAGATGTCACATGTACAATAAAAATATTTTTGACATAAATCGTTCTGCGCTCATTGTGGCATCAACGTACAAGCTCACTTACTAAAAAAGTATTTTCAAGAACAGATTTTTTAAAATTATATTCATCTTTGCTGGATTCCCGTTTAGGTAATTCTTACCCAGGATATCTTATGTTAAGGAAAAATATTTAATAATATTACCTAAAATTAAATTTTTATTACGAATGATATTGATGCGCAGTTTAAGCATTATTGTTATTAAACAAAAATTTAAAGGTGCAAAAACCATTTGTTAAAAAACTTTTGATGTGGTCCAAAGTGAATAGATTTGAATGAATAACGGCTGATTTTTCGAGAACGAGATTCTTTAGCACTTTTTTACTGATCAAATAAATTATTTAGAAAGTATACAAACTGATGGTTCTTTTTTAAATAAATTGAGATATCTGACGCCAGCTTGAGATATTTGAAAAACAACGTTGGGTGAAATTTTAAAGATTCTTTTTATCGAAAAGATAAGCTCTCATTCAGATTCATTTATTTTTTTTTTAATTATCAGTTTCAATAACGAGAAATTTGTAGTCATTAACGCAAAAATCAATTTTGTGTTTGCGAATAGTTACTCTCCAATGATATCATTATTACTACAAACTAAATTCTTACGAATTTGTTCGACATTTGATTAAAACATCTTGTTATTTCTTTATCTTCCGCCAGTAAATTTAAACCTTTCGTTGCACCCCCATTTACGTTAATGATGAATCGAAAATGTATCTCTTACCCCTAAATGTATTCATTATTTTATTTGGGAGTAAAACCCGAAGTTAGTAATGTATTACGATTAAACGCGGTCGTTTTGTCTAAACGTTCAAAATTTATGAGTATACATTCTCGCCGAAATGAGCGAATTCGAATATTTAAAAGATTTCTGAATGCTCTTTCGCGGGAACACCGAAGCTGCATTTCAACTGTCTTCAACGAATGATCTGAATAGGCCAGAAATCGATGTTGCTTTGTTGGCAAATTGTTTTAGTGAGGCAATCGCCTCCAAAGCGAATAAATTTTCATAATGCAATTACAACTACTTCCTACTTTCAAAACAATTATTTTTTTTACATACGATGCGTGCACTAGCATTATAGTGACATTTCTTATTTTTACTTAATTTACATTCCTTTTATATAGTGCACATTTCACAAAATTGTAATTTATATGTTTGAAGAAAAAATAGAATAACTTCAATAGTGTATGTTTTTTAAAGTAAATCATATTCTGAACTAAAAATTTCGTTTTTTCTTAAAAATATTATGGCGTCTTACTTCGTTTTTTAGTGAAGGGCTCTTAAAGAAATAAATATATCTATATAAATACTACACATTGTTTGCACATTGTAAAAGCATTTAAATTAGATCTCTAAAATCTTGGATATATGAAACAGACTAGATGTACAATAAGTAGAAAATCGAATTCGAATACGCAGCCATAATATTTTTAATCATTTAACTGAAATAAAACGATTCTTTACAAAGACTATGCTCTACTGATAGTATAATATTCATTTCATACTGTTACCTTAAAATTGTTTGTATTTATTACAAATTACTATTTGTAGAATATTTTCATGATCTGGAAGAATAACACATTAAGAACTTTCATAAGGTTATGTTATATCATACATTAATTATTAAAACTTAAGAACTACCTGTCTTAGTAGTGGGAGAATACTATAATTTTGATGAAGAATGAAGGTAGTTAAGATCTTCCAGTATTTCAATAATTACCGAATTAATAGCAGAGGGTCGATTATTGATAACACTACCATGTCTGCCAGTTTCTTATCCATATCCAATAAAATTAAATGTACACAGAATTAATATACATTATTATAATATATTGTATTGTTGAAAATCTAATATAATCGAGTTTTATAATTACTGTAACTTTCAATGAAAGAGCAAATGATATACTACTTTTATAATATACACCTACGTATTTCAGATGAACAAGTGGAGAATGCACCTTAGTATGAATCAATACACGTATTCTGCAGAACCATTGCGTTTTTAGGAACACTTAACTTATCTGCGTCTGCGTGTGCAATTATGCGCGAGATGTAATTTTACATAATTTAATCCACCACATTCAAAATAAAAATTATAAATAATAATAATAATAATAATAATAATAATAATAATAGCGCCGAAGCTAAACTCACAGACACTTTTTCAGTGTGATGAAATTCTTGCGAACAACTGCGAAACTTCTGTACTTATTTTGTGTATCACATATTCTTTAAAGTATGTAAATCGGGTAGCTTATAGTGAGTATCCTGCAGAGCTGATCACGAATGAATAATAAAAAAAAAAAATTAAATTGCATATGTATATACACAAAATATTTATATTGTTATTTTCATAATTTACGATAGCTTCAATACTTTAATTATAAAAATAATTGTATTTGTAATGACTTTTTATACTCTCTTATTTGTTGATCGATTTCAACACCCTGTCGAGAACCGAAGGAAGTAAAACGAAGGGATCTGGAATCCGGAGAAAAATGTTAAATGAATATTCAATTAGTAAAAATACAAAACAATAATAATAATAATAATAATAATAATAATAATAATAATAATCAGGGGCCCAAAGGGAATGATGCGTAACACAATGCGGCTATGCAAAAAGCCGCATCTTAGCCTATCTTCCCAAATGGCCTACTCTCACCTCCACGTGTGCTTATTAGAGCCGGTGGGTCCTGGACTCTTAGCAACCTTGCCAGAGATTGGGTAACCAACCCCAGTGGATGGCGAGGTAAGAGACAAACGAGAGAGGCATAACAACGGGGAGTAGGGCTAACCACCCTACTCCCTGTATTTGCGGTTACTCATCAAATAATGCGCAGGGCTCCTGACCATCGGGCTGCTTCGGATGCAGCCCAGTCCCGAGGTGGAGGAGCCGAAACAGGTGTCCCGGGACGACGACCAGCTGATGCCCACGGACGATTTCAGTGGACGGAGGATCTCAGGCAAGATCTAATGCGCTGCTATGAGGAGAGCTGTCCGCAACAGAGAGGCTACATGGCGCGAATGCACAGTCGGTTTGCAGTAATGCATCCCGAACTGGCAGATCGCTTTTCTCAACAACAACTGAGAGATTATGTGGCCTATCTGAGGCGGACGGGTTTCGTTGTTCCCAGCAGTCAACCGGTACCGGATGTGCGGGCAATAACAACTGAGCCCGTACGCGGTGCTGGGAGAGATGCTCCACATTATGACAGCACGACACCCGTGTTTAGGAAAAATTTGACAACAAAAATTTTGCCTAAACAACGAGAAATAGACAGAGCAAATAGCCTACTTCTAGATGCTCTTCCAGATGACTGCGACCTGTGGCAAGTCAATTGTGCCGTTTACGAGGCTGCAAGTGATCTGGCGACTCCGCGAAATCTGACACAGATATCGGGGAGTCGGCAGATTACAAAACGCATGTCTCAATTGAACGGTAAGATTCGACTGACACGGAAACTCGCTTCCCGAATTCAGTGTGTGATCGACTATTTAACATCTGGCCGTTCATTTACAGCTAAAGTCAAGAAGTTCGCACAACAACTGCGGACGTATTATCACACACTGAACAAACTGAAGTTGCTCAACATCAAGCAACGTTTAGCGGATAAAATTCGGGTTATGGCCGATGCCAAAAAGAGGCTGCAAAGACGGGAAGAAGGAATTCGACAAAACTCAATATTTTGGACGAATCCTTCCAACCTCTTCAAACATCGTATCGCAGCCTCAAGCGAGTTTCCGTCGATGGCCGCAGTTGAGGAATTCTGGAGGAGCATCTACGAGAGAACATCTAGGCTTAATGCAGACACTCCAGGTATTGAAATCTTCACCGAGTTGTGCGACGAAGTCACACAACAAAGTGAAGATTGCCCACCCGTCAGTGCTTTAGAGGTGAAAAATGCCATCACAGGAGCGAGGAATTTCTCCTCGCCGGGCTGGGATGGAATTAATAACTATTGGTGGAAGATGTTCACTTCTGTCCATCAACACCTAGCCCGAATATTCACCTCTTATATAAATGGAGACCAACCCATTCCGCACTGGCTGGTGGAGGGCCGAACGACACTGATCCCAAAATCGGGAGACTTGTCCGATCCGAAAAACGATAGACCGATCACGTGTCTCAATACGTTATACGAATTGTTCACTAACATCTTGAACGTACGTATTGAGAAATACGTGAAACCGGTGTGGCAACGGATAGTAGAATAGCGAGGCTGCAAAATGGGTGTATCCGGCTGCAAGGACAACTTGCTTATCGACAGGTGTGTTTGTCAGGACGCAGTCCAGTACAAGCGTAACCTGTCGATAGCCTGGCTGGATTACATGAAGGCGTATGACTCAACATCGCACGAGCTTTTAAGCTTGTTGCTCAATCGCCTTCATGTCCACCCAAACATAGTGAGAATTGTAGAAGACCTGATGCCTCTTTGGAAAACACGCTTTGTCATGACATCGGGCAAGCGTCGAACCATGTCTAGACTGGTTCAATTCCAAAGAGGTGTCTATCAGGGAGATTCTCTGAGTCCTCTGCTCTTCTGCATCTCACTATTGCCTCTATCCGTTGCACTCCGGAAATCTCAAGGGTACATGTGTGGACCGCCTGGTGAACGTGTACATAAGATCACCCATCTTTTCTATATGGATGATCTTAAATTATACGCATCAGGCGAAGATCAATTACATCGATTTCTGAACATCGCCCTCACATACTCGAGAGATATCGGTATGGAATTCGGATTGGACAAGTGTGCAGTCGTTCATTTGCACAGAGGAAGGTCAGGCTCCCATAACAACGATATGGAGCTCGTCAACGGAAATGTCATCCGCCACCTTAGCGCCGAAGAAGCCTACACATACCTGGGCGTACCTCAAAGGCATGTCCAGGATGTGCAGGCTGCTAAAACCACCATCATTAAGAAATACCGACGCATTCTCCGTCAGATCTGGTCATCAGAATTGACCGGGAGAAATAAGGTGGCAGCCACGAATATGTTGGCCGTATCACCAGTGCTCTATTCTTTTGGAGCACTGAAGTGGAACGTTGACGAGCTAAGGGATCTTGACCGAAGCACACGGACGATGATTTGTATGCAACGCAGTTTGCATCCAAGATCTTCCGTGGAACGACTGTATTTGCCCCGAAATATGGGAGGTCGTGGCCTTTTAAGCCTGGAGTGTATGCATGACCGATTGGTTCTCGAAACAGCTTGCGACGTGATTAATCGAACGGAGGATCCCCTGATGATGCTAGTACATCAGCATGAAATTCAGGGGAAGGGGGCGTTTTTGTACAACGCGGCGGAACGAGCGGCGCGAAACCTCGGTCTGGTTTTCAACGTGGGACGTAGTGGTGCACAGGAGGCTGAATCAGTCATCAATCTGTGCCCAGTGCGTCTCAGGGCTAACATACGGAAGGAACAACTCCGTATGTTGGAGGGAAGGCATATCGACAAGCCGTTGCATGGACAATTCTTTCGAAATGTCCAACAAATTGGCTTGTCGGCAGAGATGACCTTCTCCTTCTTAAGATCAGCCGGCTTGAAATCCGAGACCGAGGGTTTTATCTTCGCGTGCCAGGATGGGGTCATCAATACCTTAGCGTACCGCAAGAACATCTTACACCAGGCGGTACAGAGTACGCTTTGTAGATTGTGTAGATGTCATGCTGAGACACTAATGCATCTTTTGGCAGCATGTCCAATATATGCAGTTTCAGCATACATCGAACGTCACAATGCGGCTCTTCGAGTGCTGTATTACCATCTTCGCAGCACTTATGGTATTGATGCAACCCCAGTTTTGCCGTACGTCCCCACTGATATTGAATCCGTAGTCGGGAATGAGTCTTGCCGAATATACTGGAATTACTCGTTCCCGACGAGCAGGCAAATATCAGCCAATAAGCCTGACATCGTCCTTGTTGACTTCGATGACAAATCCATCTTCGTCATCGAGTTTTCTGCACCAGCAGAAACAAATATAGTCAGCAAAGAGGACGAAAAACGGATGAAATATCAGGAACTCCTGTTCGAGATTCGCAGGCTGTATCGAGGATTCAAAATCAAGCTCGTCGTGCTGATAATTGGAGTGCTGGGAGGAATGAGACCAACTTTCCTCCAAAACATCAAAAGCATTCCGGCCTGTCGAGAACATGCAAATTCCATCGCAGGCCGAATGCAGAAAGCAGTGCTACTGGGAACTCTCCGTCTACTGAGGTCACACGAGATCCTGTAACCACTTACCCAATGGTAGAGGGAGTGGTTACAGTTGCAAACGAAATGGCCCGGTGCAGTCTGCAGCGGAGGAGATGGATATCGGAGCCACTTTTCTACTGCAGACTGCACACGTGGATTCTGGAGGGCCAAGGGAGGTTAGGGTTGTAGTCGGTAAACCTTGCCGTTAACATCAAAGGTGAGGGAGTCCGACACACGGGGGGTTACACAACATCTTCAACCCCTTATGGTGCCTAATGCATTTCCCCCTCCGTCAAAAAACAAAAAAAAAAAAAAAAAAAAAAAAAAAAAAAAAAAAAAAAAAAAAAAAAAAAAAAAAAAATAGGGGCCCCAAGTGATTAATCGAACGGAGGATCCCCTGATGATGCTAGTACATCAGCATGAAATTCAGGGGAAGGGGACGTTTTTGTACAACGCGGCGGAACGAGCGGCACGAAACCTCGGTCTGGTTTTCAACGTGGGACGTAGTGGTGCACAGGAGGCTGAAGCAGTCATCAATCTGTGCCCACTGCGTCTCAGGGCTAACATACGGAAGGAACAACTCCGTTTGTTGGAGGGAAGGCATATCGACAAGCCGTTGCATGGACAATTCTTTCGAAATGTCCAACAACTTGGCTTGTCGGCAGAGATGACCTTCTCCTTCTTAAGATCAGCCGGCTTGAAATCCGAGACCGAGGGTTTTATCTTCGCGTGCCAGGATGGGGACATCAATACCTTAGCGTATCGCCAGAACATCTTACACCAGGCGGTACAGAGTACGCTTTGTAGACTGTGTAGATGTAGAATTAAAAATGGCGGATCCAATATGGCGGACAAAAATGTGAAAATTGACGGAATTCGCTTGAAAAAAATTACTCGGAGATATTCGGGGTCGCTAAATATGAATCTGTTGTTAGTTTTCAAAAATTCAAAATAGCGGATCCAATATGGCGGATAAAAAATTGAAAGTCTACTTAATTCGTTTGAAAAGAATTACTCGGGGATTTTTGAGGTCTTTGAATACGACCGACAATGAGAATAGATTTTGAGAATTCAAAACGACGAATATATAAATGGAAGACGCTTATATATGAATTATGTACTTGTCCGATAACCTGTATAAAATGGAAGCCTTTTCATGCACATCAGTATTTTTTTTTATTTACAACCCAGGTAAAATAGATTATATATAATCATATACAAATTTATATGATTGTGTATACTTTTATCCATATTCATATGTAAAAACGTATAATTATATGTAGTTATATATGTCGTAATAATATTTATAATCAATTTTTGCTTGGAAAAAATTTCGCATTTCGCTTTTAGTTATTGAACCTAATCTTGCTTTTTTAACTCTCATATATGGGTAATTGTAAGGAAAGTGGTCTTTTTTTCGTCCCGGATTTTATTTTTAAATTCACGGTAAAAATTTCTGAATAATCATTCCTTACAAGAAATAGTTTTTGAAAACTAACATCAAATTCGTATTTAGCGACCCTGAAAACCACCGAGTAACTTTTTTCAAGCCAATTCAGTGAAAAGAAAAATGCGTGACTGAAAGGGTTAAATCTGCTCTGCATATTATTAAATATATTCTAATATTTTGTGACGTATTTCTTTTGTGAAAACTTTTTCGAGGTGCATCCCTGTTGCGGCTCTTCATTCTACATAAGTGTGGTGTTATCTGTTAAATTGAGCCATGGAGTTGCATTTCTTCACAAACGAAAATTTTCGAGGAAATTCGTTAAGAATTCAAAGCTGTCTCCACACACCGTTATGACGTCACTAATCAACAACGAAATTGACAACACCTGTGTAAACACTATCTATTTTAATCGCGAGTATTGAAGAAACTAAACTGCGTACTTCAGCTATTCGCTCAATCTTCACTTCGTTATATTTTTGAAGTATTTTTTTTGTAGAGCACTGCTTTGAATAATAATTTATACCTGAAAAAGTGTTGACAGTTTTAAATGTTTCGTTTTAAATCGCAGCAATTTCATGTACATCTGTGTGTATATTAAACGTAAATAAGCATACTAATTGAATATTAAAGTTTTGGTTGTGCGGGTATTGTTTACATTGCGTCAATCAAAGATTATATTCGGCACGCATATAATAATCAATGCTGCGTTTTCGAGCTTTCTTATGTTACGTTCCCGTAACTGCCACAATACATAGGAACTACCGATTATAAGAAACCTTACTTACCGATTGCAGTAGCCAAAAGAACAGATATTAATACTAGGAATTTACGCACAGCGATATCTATAACTTATACTAACAAACTAAAAACGCCCTTTCACCCGCTAGATAACTCGACTGAACACAGAAAAATCTGACGTATCGACCCCAGCCGATAAATCCCGGCTCAACACATTTACCCATAAGTGCGCTATATTACCGACAAGCATACATATTTGTAGAATACCCCGCCGTGTTAAAAAGTTTGGCTTCTTAAAAAGAGTATATCAGCAAGTTCCCCTCGGTTTCCCAGAGTCATAAAAATTCCTAAACCATCGACAGCTAAACAAAGAACATAGATATGAGAACTCACACAAACAAATATTCTTTCAAAAATTATACAACGTAACCTTCGAATATATAAATATTTAATTTAAACAAAAGCCAATAGAAAATACTAACATCCGACAATACAATACGATGCAACATAATTTTCTGCACATTTTGAGTACAAACAAAATATAATCAAAACCATAATTTACTATAACAAATAATTCTATAAATAAAACAGAATAATTAAATAAACATCTCTTTCTTTAACTAACAACTCAAATTAAGACAAAAATCATTTCCAACAACATACGCCAGAATTTATCAACAAATAAATTGTTTTTTTTTTTAACAAACTTATCCACATGCACGCACACAGGCCCCCATACAACTGCACACCCGAGCCATGCCCAAACTATATATTAATTTATATATAAAATAATAAATAAACATAAACACGAGAAAAAATATTATTACTCGTAATAATTTTCTTTACATTTTTATATAGAAAAACCTCTGAAATAATTAAGAGAAACCCCTGAAAACAAAAAAAACAATATTAACTAGGACAAACTAATTCCAATGCTTAACTAACAAATCCTGCATGTATTATTAACAATAACAAGTATCAGCAATTCTCTTTACTTGCGTACAGACATATATTTTTTTCGAATTAACTATTTAAGCAATAATGACGATGATTAATATCTGTTCTTCAAATATGTTAATTTATAAGATAGTCTATTTGCACAATAATCAACGAACTACATGGCTCTTTGTACATTAAAATACTTAAAAATAATTGCTCATAAATAATTAATAACCGACGCGTTAATTAAGTCAATTTCACGATTGTTTAAAATATATCTATCAAGATCAAAACTAATTTTGCGAATTATTCCACTTCTAAACATGCTACGAAGTTCGTTCATGTTTGTGCAAATCACAGAATGCAGTTTGCAAAAACTTCAATTGTCAACCAAACTACATTGTCAACGGATCATTGTTTTTAACAAACTTTGGAAAATATGGTCACGAAAATCTCTTATCTCTGTTCCAACCTTCAACCCCTCCATTTGATCCAAAAAACATAGAGCCAAAATCATATAAATAGCGGCTCCAAAACTACAGAGAGCAGTTCAAGACAGTATCTCGTAAGCTGAAGAAGTTTACCGGCAAATCGACGACGACGAAGAGTACGGGTCCCAGCCTTCAACCAAGGAGGAATCTTCGGCCGAAAATCAACCCGCCGATTCCCTCTCAGGCTCAGCTGAGTCACCGAGGTCAATAACCAGGGTTTCAAAAGTGAGTATCAGCTTCACCCTCTTTCTCCTTTTTCCTCTCTCCCCTTCCCCTTTTTTTTTGGATCGACGGGAGGTACTGGCTACCGAGCGGCGAACGTTGGTCTTCGACCACGTCGAGCTTCTCCGTGGTGAGCCTCCGGTTCGATCCACCTGGTGCCAGCCCAATTCTGGCCCCGCAGGATATCCCTTTTTTTATTAGGGATCGATAAAGGGATCGACCTCCGAGCGGCGAACGTTGGTTTATGACCACGTCGAGCCACCCCGTTGTCGGCTCCCCGAATCGATCCACCCCTCGGTCGATTATGGAATTGGAGTCAACACGCTCTGATGCATGATCGTCCCATAGGAACCCTTATCTCGCTCACGTGGTAGGTCATTTTTCCCGGTTTTCCACCGTTCTACATATCCAACTACCAATCCTCAATACCCTCCCCCGTACCACCTTTTACTTCCATCCAATCGGTCTCGGTCCGACCACCCACTAACCACCATTTTCGTTTTGTTTATAGTGAAGGGTGCCCAGCAGCGCCGTAGGCTAAGGCGGGCCCGTCTTCGATTACAGGCCCAGTGGTCCGTGTGAGGCGCCCATTTCGCCAGGGGACTTGACCCAAAAAATTTTAAAACAATCAATTCACTCCTTAGGAGATTACGAGAAGTATATGCCCCAGCAAGCTCCTTGACGGAAGTAAGACAAGAGTTAATAGGAATGCATCAGTTAGACTTCGAAAATGTAGTTTCATACGCCAACCGAGTTAGGGAAACATCAGATAGGATTTTAGAAATGTATAAAGCATTAAGCGAAGACGGAGAAATAACTGACGAAGAAAAAGATCAAACGGATAAAGAAGTACTAGAAGTATTTGTTAACGGATTAAAACCTCACATAGAAATTAGACTGGCATATTTAGAATCAGAAAACTTATCGGCAGCAATTCAAAAAGCAATACAAATCGAGAAAAAAATAAAAATATTAAACAATATCAGAGGAGTTGAAATAATTGAAAAACCAGATGAGAAAAAGAAGACCCTAAGAATACAAACTATACATACTGATAAAATAAAATGCCAAATTTGCAAAAAAATCGGTCATGAAGCAGCAACATGTTTTTATAGAAACCATAACCAGTCTCAAAATGCACAAGCAGAAACAACGCATTTTCAAAGCTTTAGAAATAACCCATACCAAATTAACCAACAACATTTTCAAACACCAAACAGTCAGAACTATAACCATCAATCAACTTCAAAACTTCAGTCAACCTCAAAACTACCAACAACCACAAAAAAATCAAAACTACAACCAACCACAAAATTATAGACAAAATCACAACCTACCACATAATTTCATACAAAACCAGAATCACAACCAACCTCAGAATTATAAAGAGAATAAAAATCACAATCAACTACAGAATTATAGGCAATGCCAACATTACAGCCAATCACAGAATTATAGACAAAATCAAAATTACAACCAATCACGAGATTACCTTCAAAATCGACTAAGTCAAAATTACAACCAACCCTTCAACAACCAAGAAAACAATGTAGTTACTGCAAAAATATAGGACATTTTTGGCGCGAATGCAGAAAACTAAAATTTCAAGAAAAAATGAGAGCTGAATATGATTTTGGTATGATACATCTAATGATAAGAAATCAACAGATCCGACACTCGATTATAATACAAATTATAAATTCTATACTTACACTGAATTCCTAAAAACAAATAACCACAAGTTTAAACCAAACGAACACGTAAACATATGTAATACAACTAAAGAAACGAAACGAGCAGAAAAAGTAAAAAAACTACTACGGATCCAACATTTAAACAATGAAGAAAGAGAAAGCATAGAAAAAATAATAAACGCAAACGCAGACGTTTTTCATTTACCAGACGAACCCTTAGGATTTACTCCATTAATCAAACACAAAATAATCACAACCGATGAAACTCCTATAAATACTAAACAATACAGATTTCCTCCAATTCATAAAGAAGAAATTAATAAACAAATAGCAGAACAACTAAACTCAGGAATTATAAAACATTCAAAATCACCATACAACACACCTCGATGGATAGTTCCAAAGAAAAATGACTCTCAAGGAAACAAAAGATGGAGAATGGTACTTGACTTCAGAAAATTAAACGAAAAATCAATAGGAGACTCATACCCGATACCTAATATTGTAGACATCTTGGACCAACTAGGAGGAGCCAAATATTTTTCAATTTTCGATCTAGCATCTGGACTTCTGCAGATAAAAATGGATGACCACGATGCACAAAAAACAGCTTTTTCCACACCACATGGTCACTACGAATTTGACAGAATGCCATTTGGATTAAAAAATGCACCCGCCACATTCCAAAGATTAATGGACATTGTCTTATCTGGATTACAAGGCAGTGAACTTTTTGTCTACCTTGACGATATAGTCATCTACGCATCATCTTTAAGAGAACACGAAATAAAATATGAGAAACTTATGAAAAGACTAAAAGACGCAAACTTAAAATTACAACCAGATAAATGCGAATTTCTGAGGAAAGAAGTTTGCTATCTGGGACACATAATAGGAGAAGAAGGCCTAAAACCTGACCCAAACAAAATTATTTGTGTAAAAAAATTTCCAACACCAAGAAATCAAAAAAACATTAGACAATTTCTAGGTTTAGCCGGATACTACAGAAGATTTATACATACATTTTCAGAAGTTGCAAAGCCACTGTCGGAACTTCTAAAAAAAGATGTACCTTTTAAATGGGAAGAGGCAGAAATAAATGCATTTGATACACTAAGCGAAAAACTATGCACCGCACCAGTCCTGCAGTACCCAGATTTCGACCAACCGTTTATAATAACGACGGACGCATCAGGATTTGCAATAGGCGCAATCCTATCACAGGGAGAAATAGGAAAAGATAAGCCAATAGCATACGCATCACGAGTTTTAAACGAACACGAAAAAAAAATACGATATCTATGACAAAGTAGCACTGGCAATATACTACGGAATCTTACACTACAGACCATATATCTACGGCCGACATTTTACAATTATAACAGACCATAAACCTCTGACATCATTTAGAACAAAAAAAGATCCTAATTCTAGAGTAGCGAAATGGATGTATAAATTATTAGAATACGAATTCGACGTCCTCCACAAGGATGGAAAAGCAAACGTAAATGCAGGTGCATTATCTCGAAACCCAGTTGAAATGTTAAAAATAGAAGATTCAATAAATAAAACTAATCACAAGAAAATAATAAAAATGATGCAAGAAATGGGTTGGAAAAGGTCCGGCATAGGCAAATATAATCAAGGAATCCAAGAACCTATTAACTTAAAAATACAAACAGATAGAAGAGGACTAGGGTACAAGTGGAAGAACATCTTAGAAGGTTATTATTACTCGGAAAATATCAAACCACACATTGAATTTGTTAAAAGTAAAGAAATTTTTAAACCGAAATCAATAAAAGAAACAATACCATACAATTCAATATACAAGATAGTAGTTGCAAAAAATAATACGAAAATAAATTACACTGGTTCGAAATACTGTCTACCAGCTAAGGTACCATTTTGCACAAAATGCAATAAATTAAATCATATTAACGATAAATGCAGCTTTACACACGAAGGAAACATATTAAAAAACAACGAAATAATAACTATCGCACACATACAAAAGGATGATAATGAAGTTCCATTAAGAAGAAGCGTAAGAAAAACTAAACCACCAGAAAGATTTCGAACTAATCAGGAAGAAAAAGAAATTACTCAAAAACAGGAAGAAAATAGAAAAAATAGACCCCTTAAGAATAGGCAAAATCTAGAAAAAGCACAGAACAATATTAATGAAATAGAACAAAATAATAAAGATTCGGACAACCTAACAACACACTTACCATATAAAAAGAAAAACCAACAAAACCACTCAACTAATTCAGTTACTAATGACAACGATACAACTTCAATATATGCCGAAGACGCTACTGATGAAGATAAAGTCAACAGCAACAAGACAAGCAACAAAAACAAAAACAAAAACATACTAGAAGTAAAAAACCACTTGTATATGCAAAAAGACAATTTAACCTATTTTCTGACAACTGCAGGACAACCTTGCGACAATGGCGCATTAACACTACAAAAAAGAAACGAACTACCAAAATTTACCAACTTAGAAATAAATAAAATAGCAACCATCAGGAAAAATAATAAATATCACATTGCACTCCCGGTAATTACAAATACAGGAGAAAGTCAGCTGACAATAATAAACAATATTCAGACACTTCTTAAATCATTAGAAACGGAAACAAACAACCTACAACTCAAAAGTATTAGCATTTCAAAAACAGATGAAGTAGCCGGAGTAGAATGGAGTAACATAATCAAAATAATAGAACAACTATTTAAAACCTCAAATACAACGATCCTAATTTGTAATGGAAAAATAAATCACGCGGAAATAAGTGACAGAGAATCAATCATAAAAGAATTACATACCACTCCAATCGGTGGACATAAAGGAATAACCAAAACTGTGAAGAAAATCAAGCAAAATCACTATTGGGAGAACATGAAAACAGACGTCGAAAAATTTATCGAAAACTGCAGATTATGCCAATTAAAAAAATTAACTAGAGTTAAAACAAGGCAACTTATGATAATATCAGACACTCCAAAATCAGCGAATCGACTATTTAAGCAATAATGACGATCATTAATATCTGTTCTTCACGTATGTTAAATTATAAGATAATCTATTTGCACAATAATCAACGAACTACATGGCTCTTTATACATTAAAATACTTAAAAATAATTCCTCATAAATAATTAACAACCGACGCGTTAATTAAGTCAATTTCTCGATTGTTTAAAATATATCTATCAAGATAAAAACTAATTTTGCGAATTATTCCACTTCTAAACATGCTACGAAGTTCGTTCTTGTTTGTGCAAATCACAGAATGCAGTTTGCAAAAACTTCAATTGTCAACCAAACTGCATTGTCAACGGATCATTGTTTTTAACAAACTTTGGAAAATCTGGTCACGAAAATCTCTTATCTCTGTTCCAACCTTCAACCCCTCCATTTGACCCATAAAACATAGAGACAAAATCATATAAATAGCGGCTCCAAAACTACAGAGAGCAGTTCAAGACAGTATCTCGTAAGCTGAGGAAGTTTACCGGCAAATCGACGACAACGAAGAGTACGGGTCCCAGCCTTCAACCAAGGAGGAATCTTCGGCCGAAAATCAACCCGCCGATCCCCTCTCAGGCCCAGCTGAATCACCGAGGACAATAACCAGGGCTTCAAAAGTGAGTATCAGCTTCTCCCTCTTCCTCCTTTTTCCTCTCTCCGCTTCCCCTTTTTTTTGGATCGACGGGAGGTACTGGCTACCGAGCGGCGAACGTTGGTCTTCGACCACGTCGAGCTTCTCCGTGGTGAGCCTCCGGTTCGAGCCACCTGGTGCCAGCCCAGTTCTGGACCCGCAGGATATCCCTTTTTTTTATTAGGGATCGATAAAGGGATCGACCTCCGACCGGCGAACGTTGGTTTATGACCACGTCGAGCCACCCCGTTGTCGGCTCTCCGAATCGATCCACCCTTCGGTCGATTATCGAATTGGAGTCAACACGCTCTGATGCATGATCGTCCCATAGGAACCCTTATCTCGCTCACGTGGTAGGTCATTTTTCCCGGTTTTCCACCGTTCTCCATATCCAGCTACCAATCCTCAATAGCCTCCCCCTTACCACCTTTTACTTCCATCCAATCGGTCTCGGTCCGACCACCCACTAACCACCATTTTCATTTTTTTTATAGTGAAGGGTGCCCAGCAGCGCCGTAGGCTAAGGCGGGCCGGTCTTCGATTACAGGCCCAGTGGTCCGTGTGGGGCGCCCATTTCGCCAGGGGACTTGACCCCAAAAATTCAACTAATCCGGTCACCAGCGAGCGACTAGCAGAGCTTTGTCAGCTCCCGGCGGCTCCTCCTCCTCTTCCTCCTCGTCCGTTCAAGAGCACTAATTTGGGACGCAACACTTACATTTTACTACATTTAACTTCATACTTGTAAGGCACGGCTCAGATACCGTTGTGTGTGTGTGTGTGTGTGTGTGTGTGTGTGTGTGTGTGTGTGTGTGTGTGTGTGTGTGTGTGTGAGTGTGTGTGTGTGAGTGTGTTTGTGTGGTTATCAACGCTCCTGTCAAAATTTTGTTGTTGTTAACGGGAATACCTTTAATATGTCTCTTGCATTACCCAGTTGCGCAGGATGCAATCGTGACATAAAATCAACTTCAGTCACATGTGTTAAGTGCAAATTGCCTTTTCATCTAAAGTGCACCAAATTTAGTAAGGTCAGATGCCACGAAAAATCAATCTCGGTATGTAGTTTTTGCATAGAGAAGACAAATTCTAACTCACCTATGGTTCCTCGCTCCCGTGCATCATCCACATCGTCCACTTCATCGGCCATTGCTACTATGTCACAACTGCAGAGTGATAAATCCCAACCAGATCTGGGGACACTTCTCGAAGCTATTCAATATGTCAACGCAAATTTTATCACATCAACACAACAACAAGCGTCTCATAACCAGTCCATGGTGGAACAGTTTGCAAAACTCTCGTCTGATGTCCAGAATAGCATTCAAGATCTCAAGACCGGCCAAAATGAGCTTGTGGAACGGTGCATCACTTTAGAAAAAGAAAATACCACATTAAAAAGTGATCTTCAACAACTAAGTGGCAAACCTCGTAAAGTTGAATACCGACAAGAGCAGTATACATTGCTTCTCTCAGGTCTGCCAGAATCTGAAAATGAACATCTAAAAGAAAATATAATAAAAGTAGCCAAATTTTTAGGAGTTGACCTTTCTCTAGCTGATTTATCGGAGGCCATACGTATACGTCCGACCGGCCAAAATGATGCTACAAAACCTAGATTGGTCAGACTTGTTTTTGAGAGAATATCTCAGCGTAATGGTTTATTTGGGGCTTCTCGACAAAAAGGTCGAATCTCGACGACATTTTTCAGGATAGAGAAGAACGTTTTCTCCATCTAAATAAGTGGCTTCCATCTGATTCTTATGCTCTACTGAAACTTGTGCGGGAAAAAACTAGAGAGATAGGAATAAAATATGTATGGCATAAAAACGAAGATATTTTTGTAAAACGTGATGTTAACCCAGCCATGTAATCAATACGTATTCTCAATATTGACGATGTTCTCCGTAACCCGAGTGCTGACTATCGTCAGGGAAACAATTACCTCATCAAACTCTCAGTCAACGCCTAAAATCGATAAATCTATGTTGACGTCCGTGACTCCTTCGCTACCGGATCATCTGCGCTCTTCACTTTCTAGTCGTCAATCACAGCCGGATGTAATTTTAAAAATATAAACTCTAATGTACAATGTGATAAACTCGAACTTTCATCCTACTTGCCCTCTAAACCGACTTCGGGATACCTCCGTTTATGCCACCTAAATACTCAATCTCTCCTTGCTGCAGGTCGTATGACCAGCCTCAATCCCTATTTTTGTTCACATATATATCAAGCCCTCTGCATCTCCGAATCTTGGCTAAACGAAGTTACCCCGAATGAAATGGTTGAACTACAAAATTTTGTTATTTATAGATCCGATAGATATCGTAAAAGAGGCGGAGGTGTAGCTGTATATGTTCACGATTCCATCCTGTCACGTCACATTCTTTCATCATCCGATCTGTTTCACACAAATCGTCATTCTCAAACAGAAGTCCTATTTATCGATCTCTCCTTTCAAACTTCCTCTCCTCTACTATTATTTTTTGTCTACCACCAAATTCTCCGATGTTTAAAGAGCTGGCTTCAGAGCTCTCTAAACTAATCCATCAATACTCGAATATAGTAATTATGGGGGATTTAAACATTAATCTTTGCAAAGAGGACTATGCTTCTAAATTCCTACGAAACTTTTCATCATCTTTTAATTTTTACATAGTTAAAACCACTTTCTGAAACCCATTTTACATCAACATCAGCGTCATGGATAGACCACTGCCTTATTGATGATAAGTCTAAGCTCAAATCCTTCAATCAATCAAATGGCCCGTCTATCTCAAACCATGATCTTATCTCTATCACTTATAATTTCAAAGTCCCCCCACCTTCATTGCATTTTACGCATCGTAATTAAAAACGCTTTTCGGCAGAACAGTTTACTGCTGATCTTGCAAAAATTGACTGGGAATCCCATCTGCCCATACAATCAATGGATGATAAACAGCATAAAATATGTTTATTATTTTATTGGCTACCGGCTCAGTGAGTTTGGGAAAATTTTGCTGCTGGGTTTGTAAAAATGCGTGCAAAAGTTGGGTACCGAGTAGCAGGTTAGAGAACCTGTCACTTTACGTAATGCCCGGATTTTTTTTCAAAAAAGCCGAGATGAACGAATGGAAATTGCTTCAAAAGTAAAATTATTTGAAGTGAGAATATGTAAATATGTAATAGAAAAGAAATAGAAAACTGTGTAACGAAGGAAATATATGTAATATATGTGTTGCGATCGGTAGATCTACAATTATTGTATTCTGTAAATAAATGCAATATTTGCACTTCGCCAACTTGGGAATATGCACGAGGTGCATATTCGCACGGCAAAGCCGAGCGACGGAAATGCACCATCAGTATATTCCCACAGTTTGGAAGATATGCGAGGACGAGCTCCGATGGGTTCTCGTTTCGAGACCGCATCGGAGAAGTCCGTCAAGAGTCTGAGAGCGACCTTTACACTTAATCCGTCCCAAACTCATATTTTATTCCTCCCCGCCCCACCGCTCGCACTGTTGCGTACCATTAGGTACCTAACAATATGTAATAATATATGTAATAATTTTGAATTATAATTTCCTTTTTATTTCTTGTAAATATCTTTTTTTATAATTATTTTCACAAGTAATTTTTGTCAATATTTTGTAATTTGATTTTATAATTATTAGAATAACTATAAATATATACGGAATGCATGTGTAAATATTATAAATATGAATTTTATAAATATTTTTTTTTGTAAATAATACCTATTTTGAATAATAATTTCATGCTATTTTCTTGTAAATATCTTTTTTTTTTATAATTATTTTCATAAGCAATTTTTATCAATATTTTGCAATTTGATTTTATAATTACCCCTCGTTGAACTAAGCGCAGACGGTGAGAGTAACCACGCCAATCACTTCTGCCATGATCAGCACCGCAACTTGGACATAATAAAAAAAGAGGAAAATACCAAAAATACAAAAAACACCAAAAATACGTACATTCGAGTTTACATGCATTGAGGGTAGAACACAAGCACACTGACACGCGTATATACCCTAATTTCTCTGACAGTTATGTGCACAATAGTATAAAGGGCGAATACAATTTCATTGTTTTTCTATTTATTGTAAATCGTATCGTCATTACGTTACCAGCCGTACTCAAAATATGTGATGCACATTCCACTAACCTCTAAAATAGAAACATATGTTACGATTATGAAGCGAATAATAGAATTCATGAGAACTGTATGTACAATGATCAGTTGATACTAATATTGCTCTTTTTTTTCAGAAGTATGATTTCAAGCAGCGTGGGGGCCGACATGTCAGGGAGCGCCAGGCACGGGCACGGGCTCGTCAACTAAGAAACAGCTACATGGCGGACATGGCGTCATTTTTCAGAAACACCTGGCAGCCTCCACGGGCTCCGAAAAAATAAAAATAAAAAATCGGATTTTGTTAACAAAAAAAAGTTTGAAAAAATGAAGAAAAATAAATAATTTTATAAAAAAACAATAAATAAATAAATAAATAAAAAAAAAAAAATAATAATAATAACAATTATAAAAAGAATAGTACTTTTCGATACAAGTGCGAAAAAGTTATTTATTCGCATAAAAAACATTTTTGTACATGTGACGAACAATATTATTTGTTGCAAGAATGTGTAAAGTGCGACAAAAAGTCAGCAATATGTAAAATAGCATTTTACGCATACTGTAACAAAAAAATTGATAAAATGGTGATTTTTTGGTGTTTTTGGTGTTTTTGGTATTTTTGTTATTTTCCTCTTTTTTTATTATGTCGAAGTTGCTGTGCTGATCATGGCAGAAGTGATTGGCGTGGTTACTCTCTCCGTCTACGCTTAGTTTAACGAGGGGTAATTATAAAATCAAATTACAAAATATTGATAAAAATTGCTTATGAAAATAATGATAAAAAAAAAGATATTTACAAGAAAAAAGCATGAAATTATTATTCAAAATAGGTATTATTTACAAAAAAAATATTTACAAAATTTATATTTACAATATTTACACATGCATTCCGTATATATTTATAGTTATTCTAATAATTATAAAATCAAATTACAAAATATTAACAAAAATTACTTATGAAAATAATGATAAAAAACAGATATTTACAAGAAATAAAAAGGAAATTATAATTCAAAATTATTACATATATTATTACATATATTTGCTTCGTTACACAGTTTTCTATTTTTTTTCTATTACATATTTACATATCCTCACTTCAAATAATTTTACTTTTGCCGTAATTTCCATTCGTTCATCTCGGCTTTTTTGAAAAAAATCCCGAGCGCATTATATAAAGTGACAGGTTCTCTAACCTGCTACTCGGTACCCAACTTTTGCACGCATTTTTACAAACTTCCTAGCAGCAAAATTTTCCCAAACTCACTGAGCCGGTAGCCAATAAAATAATAAACATTTTAGTAAAAAAAAAAATCTGATAAACAATCTGCAAAATTTTCTCGCCTCCGACCCTGACGTCATAGGCGGGACGCGCCTCGGCACGCTCGTTAGACAGAGACGCCCGCTGTGAAACTTTCAGGCATGTTCTTTCCTATTTACACGCAATTAATCCTTTTCATATTACTTCATTTCCTAATCCTCGTTGCAAAGACGCCGTTCCTGCAAAAAAATCCTAAAAAAAGCCTCGAAAATCGCTAAATTAATGGCGCAAAGTTTCCTTGCTTTTTTTAACAGGCCACGCCCCCGATTTTGGAACACTCGAGGGCCCTTAACAAGTATTTCTGCTCTATTTCTAACAATAATCAGTCTCGCTTCTCCCTTGATCTTTCATTTCACCTTGTTAATTATACAGATACTCCAGACATGTTTTTTTTGCCCACAGTCACACCATTGTCACTAAATTTAGCCTTCCACTCGATAAAGTCGCAGTCAGCTGGGTATGATGGAATCAATTTTCATTGTATAAACGCTGCCTGGTCCAAGATTGCAAGCTCTCTTCTCGATTTGTTTAATACCAGTTTGCAGTCTTGTGTCATTCCTAAGGAATGGAAGAAAGTTATTCTAAGCCCATAAATAAGATACCAAATCTCCTGCATTCCTATCCGATTATAGACCTATTGCCATTCTTTGCTCGAGCGGCTTGTTAGTGACGCATTTATTATTTATCTCAAACGTAATAACTTCCTAGACCCCAGGCAATCAGGATTTCGCAAAGGAAACAGCACCCAGATAGCTCTCACTTTGGTTACTGATTACGTGCGGGAAGGTATTGAGCACGGTTTGGTAACAGTCCTAATCCTATTTGATTTTTCCAAGGCATTTGATACAGTTGACATTATCACTCTCCTCAATAGACTTAGAGATCTAAATGTATCAGCAAATGCTCTAAGATGGTTTGCTTCTTACTTGACCGGTCGCGAGCAAGCAGTCGCGGAAGTGGATGGAGAGCTCTCAAAATGGGCGGAAGTGGTTGCAGGACTTCCTCAGGGATCCATTCTGGGTCCCCTCCTTTTCTCCATCCTAATTAATGACAATTCTAGAACCCTCTTATACACCAGTCATATGCTTTATGCCGACCTCCAAATAATGTTTCAATCTAAGCCATCAGATTTGTCTACCGCCATCCGTCGAATAAATTCTGACATAGATTCGATGTTGCTGTATGCTGTCGAGACAGGCCTCTCTCTGAATTTCTCAAAGACCAAGGCCCTATTGCTAGGATCATCAGTAAAGCTTCGTAGCGTAGAAAAGTTCGATCTTCCTAACATAGAAGTAGGGGACACGCAGTTCCCATAGTAAATTACGTCATAAACTTAGGGCTTCGTTTAGACTTATCGCTTTCCTGGAGTAAAAAAATTAACTATATATCAAGATGTGTCAACTCTACCATATATCACTTGAAATATAATAAAAACGTTCTATCTACGCATCTTAGGAAACAACTTGTCGTCTCTCTAATCTTTCAAAGGTTTGATTATTGCTGTGTAACCTACTGCGATATATCCCGAACACGCAGGGATAAATGCCAACGGTTGCTAAGCCAGTGTGTGCGGTTCATATTTAATCTAAAGAGAGACTGCCACGTCACACGATATCGTAAACTTAGTTGGCCCCCATGAAATACAGACATCTGTACTTCATTGGTAGTCTTAGGTACAACATCCTAAGTTGCGGTGAACCGCAGTATTTGTACTCTCTCTTTTGTTTGCGTGAATCGGCAACACGACGCACCACAAGTGTAACCCAGGGTGATCTTCTTGTTCCCTTTGCGAGGACTCGAGCCTATTCCAAATCCTTTATTACGGTGGCTTCCAGATTCTGGAACATGCTATCGCCCTCCATACGTTCATCCCATTCCTCAGAAGTTTTTAAATCACACCTCTTCGCATTTCTTTTGTCATATGATCAATCCTCACCTGACAGATCAATTCTATAAATTGTCATTTAATCAGCTCATCACCCTACAATAATTCATCAATTTTCATCATCCCACTCCGAGCTTTTAATACCTTTTTTATGCTTATACACCTACACCCAATTATTATTCTCAAGTCTTTATATCCAAATTTCACTTTTCATTACTCACTTCGGGATCACAACTGAACATCAGTCCGACAAATAGTTTCTACACAGCTGTATACGTATCTTATTAACTTTATGTACATTCTTTTAAAAATTTTCTCCGCGTCATAGAATCATATACTGTAACATACATACATTTATATATATATATACATTTTTCTGTATTTTAGCCATAAGATAACGCGATTATGTATCGCCATTAAGGCTTAATTTAAAATAAATACAACAAAATACAATTGTATTACAACACTTGTAACATAAAGTAATATTTTCTACGTCTGTAAGTCACAGAATTTACTCTGTCTTGCATACAATAAACGGATGTCCCGAGACGACGACCCGCTAATGTCCACGGACGATTTCAATGGACGGAGGATCTCAGGCAAGATCTAATGCGCTGCTACGAGGAGAGCTGTCCGCAACGGAGGGTCTACATGGTGCGATTGCATAGTCGGTTTGCAGTAATGCATCCCATACTGGCAGATCGCTTTTCTCAACAACATCTGAGTGATTAGGTGGCCCATCTGAGGCGGATAGATTTCGTTATTCCCAGCTGTGAACCAGTACCGGATGTGCGGGCAATGACAACTGAGCCCGTACACGGTGCTGGAAGAGATGCTCCACATTTTTAAAGCACGACACTCTTGTTTAGGCGAAATCTGATAACACAAATTTTGCCTGAACAACGAGAAATAGATAGAGCAAATAGCCTACTTCTGGATGCTCTTCCGGATTGCTGCGACCTGTGGCAAGTCAATTGTGCCGTTTATGAGGCTGCGAGTGATCTGGTGACTCCACGAAATCTGACATAGATATTGGGGAGTCATCACATTACAAAACGCATGTTTGAATTGAACGGCAAAATTCGACTGACACGGAAACTCGCTTCCCGAATTTTGTGTGTGATTGACTATTTAACATCTGGCCGTTCATTTACGGCTAAAATAAAGAAGTTCGCGCAACAACTGCGGACGTACTATCACACACTGTACAAGCTGTACACACTGCACACGTTCCGCACTGGCTGGTGGAGGGCCGCAGGACACTAATCCCAAAATCGGGATACTTGTCCGATTCGAGAAACCATAGACCAGTCACGTGTCTCAATACGTTATACAAATGGTTCACTAACATCTTGAACGAAAGTACTGAGAAATCCGTGAAACCGGTGGGGTAGCGGATAGTAGAACAACGAGGCTGCAAAATGAGTGTATTCGGCTGCAAGGACAACTTGCTTATCGATAGGTGTATTTGTCAGGACTGAGTCCAGCACATGCGTAATCTGTCGATAGCCTGGATGGATTACATGAAGACATATGACTCAACATTGCACGAGCTTTTAAGCTTGTTGCTCAAACGCCTCCATGTCCACCCAAACGTAGTGAGAAGTGTAGAATACCTGATTCATCTTTGGAAAACACGCTTTGTCATGACATCGGGCAGGCGTCGTACCATGTCTAGACTGATTCAATTCCAAAGAAGTGTCTATCAGGCAGATTCTCTGAGTCCTCTGCTCTTCTGCATCTCACTACTGCCTCTATCCATAGCTCTCCGGAAATCTCAAGGGTACATGTGTGGGCCGCCTGGTGAACGTGTACATAATATCACCCATCTTTTCTATATGGATGATCTTAAATTATACGCATCAGGCGAGGATCAATTGCATCGATCTCTGAATATCGCCTTCACCTACTCCAGAGATATAGGCATGGAATGCGGATTTGACAAGTGTGCAGTCGTTCATTTGCACAGAGGAAGGTCAGACTCCATTAACAACGATATGGAGCTCGTCAACTGAAGTGTCATCCGCCACCTTAACGTGGAGGAAGCCTACACATACCTGGGAGTGCCTCAGAGGCATGTCCAGGATGTGCAGACTGCTAAAACGAACATCGTTAGGAAATAACGGCGCCTACTCCATCAGATCTGGTCATCGGAATTGACGCAGAAAAATAAGGTGGCAGCCACGAATATGTTGGCCGTTTCACCAGTGCTTTATACATTTGGAGCACTTAAGTGGAACATTGACGAGCTACGGGGTCTTGACCGATGCACAGGGAAGATGATTTGTATGCAACGCAGTTTGCATCCAAGATCTTCCGTGGAACGACTATATTTGCCCCGAAATATGGGAGGTAGTGGCCTTTTGAGGCTAGAATGTATGAATGACCGATTGGTCCTCGAAACGGCTTGCGACGTGATTAATCGAACGGAGGATCCCTTGATGATGCTAGTTCATCAGCATGAAATTCAGGGGATGGGGGCGTTTTTGTACAACGCGGTGAACGAGCGGCGCGAAACTTCGGTCTGGTTTTCAATCTGTGCCCAGTGCGTCTCAGGGCTAACGTACGAAAGGAACAACTCCGTATGTTGGAGGGAAGGCATATCGACAAGCCAATGCCTTCGAAATGTCCAGCAACTTGGCTTGTCGGTAGAGATGCCCTTTTCATTCTTAAGATCAGCCGGCTTGAAATCCGAGACTGAGGGTTTTATCTTCGCATGCCAGTATGGTGTCGTTAATACCTCAGCGTACCGCTGTCAGCTTGTCCAAGATATGCAGTCTCAGCATACATCCAATGTTACAAGCGGCTCTCCGAGTGCTGTATTATCATCTCCGCAGCACCTACAGTATTGACACGACCCCAGTTTTGCCGTATGTCCCCACTGATATTGAATCCGTAGTCGGAAATGAGTCGTGCCGAATATACTGGAATTACTCATTTCCGACGAGCAGGCAAATATCAGCCAATAAGCCTGATAATGTCCTTGTTGACTTCGATGACAAATCCATCTTCGTCATCGAGTTCTCTGCACCAGCAAAGACAAACATAGTCAGCAAAGAGGACGAAAAACTGATGAAATATCAGGAACTCCTGTTCGAGATTCGTAAGCTGTATGGAGGATTCAAAATCAAGCTCGTCGTACTTATAATTGGAGTGCTGGGAGGAATGAGATCAACTTTCCTCCAAAACATCAAAAGTATTCCGGCCTGCCAAGAACATGCAAATTCCATCGCAGGCCGAATGCAGAACGCAGTGCTGCTGGGATCTCTCCGTCTGCTGAGATCAAATGAGATCCTGCAACCACTAACCCGATGGTAGAAGGAGTGGTGGCAGTTAGCATCGACATAGCCAGGTGCAGTCTGCAGCGGAAGGGATGGATATCGGGGCCACTTTTCTGCTGCAGACTGCACAAGTGGATTATGGAGGGCCAATAGATTTAATTCAATAATAATAATACAGCTATTTCAGTATTAATTTTGATAAAGAAGTTACACTATTTTCATGTGTAATGAATTTGTAAGGATTTAAGACATACAATTGTATTACAACACTTGTAACATAAAGGTGTAATGTTTGCTACATCTGTATATCACAGAATTCACTCTGTCTTGCATAAAATAAAATAACGATTAAATACCATATGTTCTCTTAAACTCGTTGCAACCCATTTCTAATAATTATCTAATAATAATTAATAATTAATCTAAAAGTTTAAGAGTAGGGGTGGCGGGAGTTTTACCGCTCAGTGGGTAATACCGATCACCATCATTTCTCAAGGTCCTCATTATGAACAAAATTTGTTGGATATTTTTTTATTGAAAATTATTATACCAATAGCTAATTTCAATAAAAAATTTAAACTATTTATTGTAAAATGTCAATTAAAAAAATCATAATAGTTTTTTAACGCAATTAAAATAAGAATTGGACTTTACAATATAAGGTTTTCCAGCTTTTAACTAGTTTTCAGTGGGAAACGTAGTTTGTGAAAATGTAGTTTCGTAGTACTTTTAGTTGTGAAATGGTACTTCGTAAACTGTTAAAAAGTAACACATTTTTTTATTTTATGGTTTAGAGGTATTGGTGTATGTGCAGCTTAAGGCTGATTTTTAAGACGTTTAGATTTTAACATGGTAACAGTTCTTTGAATGAAGGAATCCTACTTATTCGTTCGACAGAGAACGACCTGTTCTTTTGCGATTTTCGAGTTTGCAGTTGGATCTTTGCAGTTTCGGTTTTGTATAGGTATAGGTATCTTTTGAGGCCGGTATGGTAGGTTTTACTATTTCTATATATGTGCATTATAGTTCGAATGTATTGCGTCGGCGCCGCTAAATTCCCATGTAATCGGGGATTCCCAAAAATGAATTTTAATCATGATCTCCTAGTTTATGGGACGTAATACAGCCTTTGGCTTTTTTTATTTTGACACTACATCCTTATTTCGATATCTACAAAAGAAAAGTAATTGTATATGGAGTGTTTAAAAAAAATTTATATTTTACATTGTTCATAATGTACACCCGGAACCGGAATACATGCATTAATACGTTTTAAAATTTTTGTTGCACGGCCGCAAGGGTCTCTGGTTTTATACCATGGATTGTCATCTCTATTCCTAATTTGACCTCATTTGCATTTTCAGGCTCCTTCAGGTATACTTGTCCCTTGATGTACCTGCATAAATGAAAATCTAGGGGCATTAAATCTGGTGACCTGTAAATTGTCTCTTTTAATGAAGAGGTTTTTCATTTTAACTTTGGTGTAAAAAGTTCATAATGCACATGTCGAAATTAATTAAATATTAAAGAAATAGTCCAGTATTTTAAAATCTAATATACTTGATTATGTAACGCCCTGAAGTCGGATAGATCTCAGAGACGGGACAGAATAGATATATAATCTACTTTGATCAAGATGAGCATGCAACAACTTCTTGAGATATTGTTATTATACATACGGAGCAACACGACTTTTCGCACATAACAATGAGACAGATGTCTCGGAATCCTGAGAAACGCGTAAATATATCGTAGCGGCATAAGCTAATTCGGAGGCATCCGCGAACCCGTGGATCTGAACTGCGGCTGCGCTCCGATATCCTATCCAACGTGGCACGAGAAGTGAACTAATGGCTTGGATATCTAAAAGCAAGGACTGCCATGCGAGCTTCACATCTGAGGGAACGGGTTCGTCCCAACCAAACTGCAGTCGCCATAAGTGCTGTATAGTTCCTTTCGCGACCACGATTATCGGTGACACTAATCCGAGGGGATCGAAAAGCTTAGCCACTTGGGATAAAATAGTTCGTTTCGTAAGTACTGGGTTTTCGACTATTGAATTCGAGAAAATGAACTCGTCTGCATTCGGACACCAATTCAACCCAAGTACCTTCACTAGGTTTTCCTCCTGGAACGATTTGAGAGGTGTGATATCACAATGAGCAGCGGGTAAGTCGGAAAGCAATGCGGATTGGTTAGCCTTCCACTTTCGTGAGGGTAGGCAGCCGGAGTCAGTCAACGCAATAATTTCGTTTTGCAAACTAAAACAGTCTTGTAAGGAGGACGCTCCAAACAAAACATCGTCCACATAAACATTTCGTAGGAGTTCCACTGACGCGCGCGGAAAGCGCTCCGCCTCATCACTAGCCAATTGTTGTAAGACCCGTTGAGACAGATAAGGTGTCGGAGCCGGACCGGACGTGACGGTATTTAATCGGAAAGTCTGTATGTCCAAATCGGCTGCAGGTCGTCATAAGATTAATTGGTAACGCGTTTGTTCCGGATTGACAAGAATTTGTCTGAACATTTTGCTTACATCGGCGCTACAGACAAACGGGTATGAGCGCCATCTAAGACCGAAGCGAGATCCTGGTGCAGCTTAAGTCCTACATACAAGTTATCGTTTAGTGATAACACATTTGTCGTCATACACGACGCATTGAATACAACGCACAACTTTGTCGAAGTGTTCGACTCTTTGATCACCGGGTGTTGTGGTATATAGCACACCTGGCCTTCGATGACGCTGTCACATTTCGATATGTGACCTAACTTTAAGTAGTCTTTCGAAAATGCAAGATAAGACGCAGATAATTCGGGGGATCTCGCAAGTCTAGTTTCCAGTCTTTTATGGGTCTTTAACGCGATAGCGAAAGAATCGCCTATAGCTATCGGTGGAGTTTCTCTAAAAGGCAAATCTACACAGTAACGACCTCGATCGTCACGAACTGTCGTACGGACGAATACGTGTTCACAGGACAACTCCTCATCTGTGAGAACGCGAGTTTTTGGCACCTCCTCTAAGGCCCAAAATTTGTCAAGCGAATCATACAATTGCACGTTAGAATAAACGACATGCAATGACGACATGAGTTCATTAATTTGTTTGGAGGGATCTAAACTAGCGATAGTCCCGGAAAGAATCCACCCGAAAAGTGTTTTCTGAGCTACCAGGCCATTAGGACCACTCCACATGCCGTCATGAATGATAAGTCCGAATACATCTGCGCCGAGAATAAGGGATATCGCGTCAGAACCCGTAGGAGCACTATCCGCGAGCTCCAGATCTGCCAAAAACTGTAACGAAATAAAATCGCTTTTCTGTCGCGGAGTGTATATCGTAAGTTTTGGAAGTATCAAGGCATGCATAAACATATGATCCGCATAATTGAAACATGAACTTACCCGAATCTTGGTCACTTGACGCACATGACCTGACGTCGTACTCCCGATACCGCTAATCATCGCTGAATATGGTTGGCGCGCAACGCGTAAAAATTGAGCAGCCGTTTCAGAAATGAATGAACGTTCCGAACCCTGATCGATTAGAGCTCGGAGAAGCATCATACGTCCTTGAGGCGTGGTAACGCAAACCACGGCTGTCGCGAGCAAAACGACATTTTTTTTTCGTATCGGACGGACCTGCAAGATTAGCCGAAAGTGACGGGGAATCGTCTACTCGCATAGTGGGTGCAGTCGAAATTGAAGAGGGGATATACTCTACACGCGAATAAGACATTTGTTTGTTTGACAATGCTTCATGTATGAGCGGATGGTGCCTTTTTTTACAAGTTTTACACTTCGCTTTTCGGGAGCACTTCGACGGAGAATGTCCGGGATTTAAGCAGTTACAACACAATCTATTCTTCCGAACTACTGAAATACGGCCCGTAGGGGCTAGACTCTTAAATTCCGGACATGAATGCAATAGATGATTCGCTTTACACATGACACATGACTGTGATTGAGGAGTAGCAACGTGAGACGAATGCTTGGGAGGGTTCCCTGATCCTGGTCGGTTGGCCGTATTACTGACTGTTAAAGGTTTAAACTCTGCAATACAAAGCGAATGAATTCGCTTTACTAAATACTTCTCGAGTTCGGCGAAAGTCGGAAACTTTAGTCGGATTCGCAATTGACAATTCCCAATCACGACGCGTAGCTACATCTAAACGTAGAGCGGTCATGACAACTAATAAAGTACTCCAACTATCCGTAGGCTGACTCGCTCTCTTTAATGATGCAATAGCAGCTGATGTTTTATCCAATAAATTACTTAATAAGGCGGGTTTAGCACTTGTCACGGGTCCAATACTTAATAATTAAGATACTTGTGTGAAAATTGTCAAATGCGTGTTAAAATGCCTAGCTTTTAATAAATCCCAAGCAACCTGGAAATTCTACTCATTCACAGCAATGTTTTGAATAACTGTTAAAGCTTCGCCAGATAAAATAGTTTTTAAATATTGTAATCGATATACATTACTCAAAGATCGGTCGGTGATAACTAAACATGACAATTAATCCGAAAAACTCTCCCATTGCGTGATGTCTCCAGAAAAGCGCGGCAAGTCGACCGTAGGTAAGACAGAACTAATTAGTTCATGGGCATTTGCGTCGTGACAGCCGTCACAGGATTGACAGGGTTAACCCCAGCAGTACAAATCGGTACCTGTGTCCTTCGTTCTCCGATGCCTGCAGGCAATTCTTCCAGAACGTTAAAATAAAGCTCTTCGTACTCAATCAGGACCTCTCCTGTGAAATAAGGCTCCTCAGTTCTCTCCTCTGCGGGCATGGTAGAGTCCAACGAAACAGTTTAAATAGCTTTCCATAAGGTACGAAAAGTATCTGCTCGAGATTCAAGTGAGGCAATGGAAAGATCACCAATGACACCGCGCCGGGAGCGAGCGACGAAACGGTAAAGGACTCAAGTTGATTCCATTGTTGTATAATGGAAGGAGAAATAGGTCCGGAAGAACGAAGTTGTCGACGCGACGGACCCTGTTCGGCCATGACGATCACAGCAAATAAACCCCACGGACTCAGGTCACAAAATATATACGGTAGAGTCCAATCGCCGAAGCGAAAATAATATGACTAGCACTGAAATTTGAAGTCCGATCGCGAAAACAAAAAAGGCTTCAAACATGAAAACTTGCCATCCGTGTGAAGAAAAACGAAACTTCTTGTCCAGTACGGAAATCTTCCAATGCAAGACGAAACCTTTACCGAAAAACAAGAAATCTTCCGATGAGAAAACGAACTCAATCTCGAATCAGTGCAAACCGGAAATCTTCAACACGATTCGAAAATCGCGACCGAAAATCTCGAACTGATAAACGGAAATCTTCAAACCGAAGTGAAATTTTCGAACCAAAAACGGAAATCTTCACACGAATCGAAAAGCGCGATCGAAAATCTCGAATTGTAAAATCGGAAATCTTCAACATGACGCGAAATGGCGACCAAAAATCTCGTACTGGAAATCGAAAATCTTCAAAACGAAGCGAAATTTTCGAACCAAAAACTGAAATTTTCACACGAATCGAAAATCGCGAACGAAAATCTCGAATTGTAAAATCGGAATTCTTCAAAACCCGAGATCGGAGATCTTGAAAGCGAAACGAAAATTTCGAAAATCGAAAAATTTTCAATATCAATCCAAATTGTCGAATGCCGAATTAACCCTTTAAGTCCCAAATGTGCACAATTTGCACATGGATTTCAGCATCGATTTATGTATAAAATAAAAATTAAAAAAAAATGGAAACATCTATATCCGACTAATTTTGAGGTCGCTCTTTCGATTGGCGCTATGAAATTTTCGAAAAATGACGTTTAAACAGTTTTTTTTTTAAATGCATTTTTAACTATGATACCGGTTTTAGATAACCTTCTAATCTGTCAGAAACGTGTTCCCGATTGTTTTACTTCAAAACTATACATTCACATATTTGGATTTATTTTGTTTTTCGTTTCAAAATGGCGTCTGAACGTTGAAAATGATTGAAAGTGAACAGGCGGTTAACGCACTGGACTACGAAGTCGTAGGTCGTGAGTTCGATCCCCGTCTGGTCAACAATTTTTCGATTTCGTTTACAAGCAGCAGTTCGCTGGAAATACGAGCCACATTGTTTGTGTTTACGTTTCGAAAGTATTGTTTATCTGGCGGAAATCGACTCATGACCACCGCTGTACTTGGTGTAGGTTTCTGCAGTCTTACATTTCATACACAAATGTGAAGTATGGCGCCATCTTTGTAAGTCGTTCTGCAGCTCTTGCAAAATCTTACAATACAAAATACGGCAACAATTGAGTAAAAAAAGGGCGATTCCGCCCGTTAAAAAAAAAAAAAAAAAAAAGTGAAGAAAATGCTATTATTTTGGATCTGCTAGGTTTTCTTTGTAGTAAAATCGTACAAATAAGTTATTACGAGTTTTGTATGACCTATTTTGATTTACGGAAGCAGTAATATCCCATAAAATCCAATTTCAAGATGCGACTGTCATGTGCTCAGTAGAAATACGTGTATTTCGAGACAACCAAAATTGGTGTGAAATTTGCTAATTACCATCTCATAGGTTTCAGTCATCGCTAAACTCAAATCTTGAATCAGTTTACCGAAATTCAAAATGGCGGATCCAATATGGCGGACCCGTTATGTAAAATTTCACATTTCTGGAATACGATAAATACTATCATATTCCACTCATATTTTCAAGTAAACGTTATTCTTAAGATTTTTTGATTATATAAATGGTTTTTATGAAAAAATTATGAGATGATGAGGCTTGCCGACATTATTCGTTTCAATTTCTTTTTATCAGCCGGTCCTTTCCCTTTGAATATAACAGTCAAAGTTACCCGATTTTTTTTTTACTTTTAATTTTTTATATTCTTTTTTAATTTTTTTATATTTTTTTTTTATTTTTTTATATTTTTTTTTTTTATTTTTAATCGTTTTTATATATTTTTTTTTTATTTTTAATTTTTTACATATGTATTTTTTTCTTATTTTTATTTTGTATATTATTTTATTCGTGCATCGTTTTTAAAGGGTGTTTAGTTGTGATTGTGAGATTTTTTTGAAGCATGGGTCACATTAATGCAGAGAACATGTGTTGCAAAATTTTCTGGTTCGAATTTTACAAGTTTTGATACTACAATATCGAGGAATATGATGCTGCTCTACTTCATGCGTAGCTAACTCAAGATTATTTCTTCTGCTCAAGTAATTTTTTCCCACACTCATAGCAAAATCTTTCATAGTTTTTGTTGATCTCTTACTTTCAGTACAAGTGTTATATAAAATTGCAGCATTAGTTAGGGAAGTTTGAATAATCCGTGAAAATATTATCCATGTCCATTTCTTGGATCTTACTATTGGCTGTATTTTGTTACAACGTTGATCATGCAGATCAACGCCACCCATGAATTGGTTGTAAATTATAAAGGCTCTTGGAAAGCAAGTTCTTTTTTCTCTTTTTGACCCTTTTGACCACGTTTCACAATTCACAGTGGCGTTACGCCAGCAGCGGTAGATAACATGCAGAGAGGTTTGGAATCCATAACAGAAATAAAATTAATTCCACTTCTTTTATCGTGCTTTACATCATATTTTCCTCGTTTATCTTTACGTTGAATATTATGTTTGAAACCAACTCTATTTTATCTAACTGTGCCCGTAGCATGAATTCCATGTTTTTGTAAATGAACAAGCAGATCGGGGCTTGTGAAAAGATTGTCAAAATATACATGCAGGCGATCTCGGTTACGTAATGATGTAGTGCGAAATACTTCTTGCAGCATGTTCATTACTACACGACTACCAAGAGCACAGTTAGATAATTTTCCATCTTTATCAGAATTTTTTCCGCAGTATATTTCGAAATCGAAGAGGTAACCACTGGCACTACAAAGGGCCCACATTTTTATAACAAATCTCACAGGTTTGCCCCTTATGAATTGTTTTAGAACTGATCTCCCATAAAACTTCAACATCATCTTATCTATCGATAATGCTGTTGGAAAAATTCCAAATCGCATCAAATTTTGTCTAAATATTTCTGTCAGTTTCCTGACTCGGTAAAGTCTGTCATCATTATTTTGATTTTCCGGATTATGGAATTTTATTTTTGACTTGATCTCAAGAAATTTATTACGAGCCATTGCTCTTGCTGCAGGTTCAGCTCTCAGATGAGGATCTCGAGACCAATAGTCCTTTTGAGATAATCTCTTATTATACATCGTGAATATAAGAACACCAATAAATACTTCAAGATCAGTAACTGACATTTTATGATCGTTTATCATTCATATTATAAAATGTATTATTATCATGTTCACCATCGACCCACTCATACTTGTGATCAACTTGTTATAATTTTCATACACGTTATCATAAGATTGAGGAAGGAACAAGGTGTTACAATTTTGCTCATTATTAGAAGAATTTGATTCAGAATCGTCGTTTTCATCTTCCGAATCATCTGAACCAGATTCACCGGAATCAGTAGCAGATGGGATAATACTGGCGTCTATAAAAGTTTCACGCTCATCATATTCGACTGAACCGGAATACGAAGAATTGAATATTCTCCGCCGATTCTTTGAAAGATCATTTTCCTGGACCGTTGTACCTGATTTTCTTTTAGGCATTATGTGAACACTTTTTCTATGAAATTTTTAGAATATCAGATCACGGCTGTTTTAGAAATATCGTTCTCGATGGAACCAGCCAAACTGCTTATGTATACATAGAACTCATTTCTACAGCGAGAACAAAAAAGTGGCGAGAGTCACGGCGAAGCCCCTCCGGACCCCCCATAATACTATCCTAACCTAACTAAACCTAGGTCTAGCCTAAACTAGATTTTTTCATTTTTGACGCCAAGGGTCCCCCTTTGCGTGCTGTCTCCGAAACTGCCATTATTTCACCGTTTCAGTCCCCAAAGAAACTATCAGACATATTTATATTTATATGCACTTAGGCGTTCGTATTGAATTACTTATAAAGTGACATGTTATGACGCATCCCGTAGTGTGCATGCAAAACATGACTACGTCACGCGTCGCCAAGTGTCCGCTGTAGCCCAAGGGCGCCTCCTTGTCTCGTTCGGACGCCGGTCTACCCGTAACGTGGTCTGTGTTCAGAAGTCTATTTATAACTTATATAATGAATATTAATACACACTTGACACGCCATATCACTAACACTGTATATTATACTATTGGACATTGTGTTGCCTATGTCTTTGTAAAAATGCATTTCTCAGTTTCGCTACTCCATGGAGATTTCACTATTGACACTTCCATGGAACAACCAAACATGACGATTGTTGTGAATAAGTCTATGTATCATAATTGAAATACATTTATGAGAATTATAATTGAAATAGTTGTTGAAATACTTATATGTATTATAATTGAAATATTCATTGAAATTGTGATGTGTAGTGTAATTGAAATGCTTATTGAAATACTTATTGAAACACTTATGTGTATTATAATTGGAATATTCTTTGAAATACTTATGTGTAGTGTAACTGAAATGCTTATCGAAACACTTATTGAAACACTTATGTATATTATAACTAAAATACTTATTGAAATACCTATGTGTAGTATAATTGAAATACTTGTTGAAATACTCGTATGTATGATTGAAATTTCCAAAAAAATTTTGATTTGAATATTATCCCTAAAGGTTTTGTTAAAGAAGAAAAATCTTATATACGCAGAACTTCTGTATCACCTTCTTCGTGTATTCTTAATATAATCACATCCTAATTATCGTTTGATAAGAATAGAAAATAAAAAGTAATTTCTATTTTTTTTGTACAACTAATGGTATATGTAGACGTTCCCCTAGTTGTGGCAGATTTTGGATATCTGCGTTCCGTAGCAAATCTTTATACCCTGGGTTATTTGGTGTATTTATTAACAAAAGAAAACTTCCAAATTTTATATTCAGTACATCAATTGTGTGTCGATATATTGAGGGGGAATAAGGAAGGGGTGAAGATCATAAGGAAACGCGTGCGCGTGTTCCTCCCATCCTGCTTATTCTGTTCTTCTTAAGTGTGTTTATTCCTGAGGCCCACCCTGCGAGTTTCGTTTTCCCGGCTTATCGCACCTTACGATAATGTTTGCTGGTAAGCTGAGAGTTTCAAGTGTTTATATGATTCTTTCGTTTTTCTACATGATCCGTGTGGTGGTCCTAGATAATAGAGTTTCTGTTCTAGAAATAGCTTGTTTCAAAAATTTTATATTTCCACTTGAGCGAAGCAAGTGTGGATTGATTCGGTATCGATAGTCTGGTAGTGTTGCATTTTCGTCTTCTTACTTTTCGATTTCGTCCAAATCTTTCATTCAGTGCTTATTGTGCTTTCTAAGATGATGCGTCGGCTGGCTATCACCGTGCCTACCGAATCATCAGCGCTCCCTTGAGTACGGATTTCTTCCGAATGTGTCGCGGAGAGCGGAGTGAGAGGAAGTGTTCTCCTTAAGAAAAAAAAAATAAAAATGTTTAGTGATATTTAACGAGGGTTTTTCTATTTGTTTTTTGTCGTGTATGATTCTTCCCGTGTGTTTTTGTCTTTATCCTGTTATCTTTCTCTTATCTTGCGGGTTTTTTTTTCGTTACCCTTTCACCGAGTATCTACCGTGTGTGAAGGTGGTTCGTTCCGGGGCGGGCGTTGATGCCCTCCCGGCGTCGTGATTTTGTTTCAGTGACTATATTATGCTGATCTGCAATCGCCAGCTGATATCTCCATGGATTCTGTGACTACATAATGGAGGAATGATGGTAAGTTTCAAAGATGCGTAAAAATGTAGTGCACCCTTTTATCAGGCTTTCATTTCTCCAATGTTCGGCGTTTGTGTCTCTTTTACGTATGGGTTACCCAGTTGTCCACGATTTTGTTTATTAGTAATTTCTATGTTAATATATATTTTTCTTCTTTTCGTTCGGGCGCGTATAGCGCAATTCTTTCCATGATCTTACAACTTTCTCTTCCTGCGTACTGCGTTTCTTATCAACACTTGTTCGCTAAAGTGCCCATAAAGTTAAAATATTTTAATGTAGACAAAAAAAAATTTTTGTTTATTATCGTTTCAATATATATTTTTCTACATCTTATATTAATTTTCTATAAAGAAATATCCATCAACGGATCATGGTTTTTTACTTTATCAATGTGTACTATTTTGTTTTTTCGTGCATTGATACGTAATTTTATATTTCGTGAGCCACATTGTGACGGGACTAGGGCCGCAGTAAGAAATAACTCATAAATGAAAAAAAGAGTTTATTAATTAATTATATTTACTTACAAACTTAGAACCTTCAATGTACTCTTACAACTTACTCTATCACTGTAGCGAATTGTTCGCGCGCACAACAACTAACTAAACTTATTGCGGGGCCGCGTTACGCAGAACGCGTCGCCCCCACTCTTACTCTCTCTCTCTCTCTCTCTCTGTAACGGTCCGTTACACCCCCCCCCTCTCTTCGGCCTCTCTCTCTCTCTCTCTCTCTGTGTGTGTGTGTGTGTGTGTGTGTGTGTGTGTGTGTTATAGTTCTGTCCAGTCTATCAAATCTGCTTCGATTTCTTTTTGTTCTGTCATGTCTAGTTTTATTTTAAAGATGTTTATGTCGTCTTCTGCCGTTGTGTTGTGTATTTCGTTTTGTGTATTTGTGTTCGTAATTGTGAAAATTTCTTTTATTTCTTCGTAGTTTTTGTTTGTCTTTTGTTCGTTTTCTTCCGTGTCAAAGTCTATGAGTTTGAAGTATGGTTCTGTATTGTATAATTGTCTTAGTCTTTGTATGTCGCTGTGTTTTTGTTCTTTTTTGGTTGGTGTTTGTGTTTTATGTTTGTTGCAGTGTATGCAGTTTTCTGGGTGTCCTTCGTGTAATTTGTTTAATTGTTCCGGTGTTAGTTTTTGGTGTGTTGTCGTTATTTTTTGTGTAAATTGTTGTTGTGTTGATTTTTTTTGTATTTGTGTTTTTGTTGTATTTTGTTGGTGTTTTTGTTTTTGTGTGTTTGTGTATAGTGTGGCGTTTGGTGGGCCTCTTGGCGTTGGTAGGAGGCCTGGCCTTCCCAACTTTGGGTAGAGGTGTCTGTTCGGTGGTATTGCCGGGGTCGGTAGCAAACCTTTCCTTTGTTTTTCCATTTTTCCTGTAATGAAATTATTTATGTTAGGTATGGTTTGAGGTCTTTTATTGCCCATTTCCCTATGTTTTTCCCCGTTTCTGTTTTTAGTATGTATGTTGTTGGTGATAGTTTTTCTTTTATTATGTATGGTCCTGAGTAAGGTTTGTTTAATTTAGCTGATGTGTAATTTGCTGCTGATGATAGTGTATAGTCTTTCTTTAATACTTTGTCTCCTATATTGAATTGTATTTCTCTGTGTCGTAAATTGTAGTTGTGTAGTTGTTTGTTTTGTGCTTGTTGTATGTTTTTATGTATTTCATCTCTGTATGAGTTTATTATTTTTAATCTGTCTATCCAGTCTTGAGGTGCGTTAGGTATTATTTGTGTGGTTTTTTCTATTTGGTTTCTTGTTGAGTGTATTGGTTGTAATTCTCTTCCTAAGTTTAGGAATGCTGGTGTGTATTGTGTTGATGTGTGATAAGATGTATTTAGTGCGAATTGGTAGTCATGTATATTTATGTCCCATTCTCTGTGGTTTTGTTCTAGATATGCTTGTATCATTGTTTTTATTGTTCGGTTTGTTCTTTCTGTTGGGTTTGCTTGTGGGTGATATAGTGGTGTTGTATCGTGTTTTATTCCTAGTTGTTGAGTTATGTTTTTTATGATTTTGTTAATGTATGGTTTTCCGTTGTCTGATAGTATTGTTTTGGGTGTGCCCCATCTCATTATTATGTGTGTTAGTAGCGTTTCTTTTATCGTTTGTGCGTTAGCTTTTTTTATTGGTATTAGTTCTACCCATTTCGTTGTTATATCCTGAAATACCAGTAAGTATTGATTACGTTTTTTTGATAATGGTTCTGGTCCCATTATATCTGTTGTTATTGTTGTCCATGGTTCTCCTATTTGTCTGTTTGTCATGTGTCCGGCTGGTCGTTGTTGTATTATTTTGATTTTTTGGCATATGTCGCAGTGTTTTATATATTTTACTACGTCTTTGTATAGTCCTGGCCAGTAATATGATTTTGCTAATTTTTTGTATGTTTTTTCTATTCCCATGTGTCCGGCTTGTGTGTCGTCGTGGTTTTCTTGTAGTATTTTTTTGTGTTGTGAGTCCGGTATTACTAATTTCCATGGGTTTGGGTCTGGTCTAATGTTGCTGTGTAGCGGGTCTGGTATGTACCTGTAGAGTTGTTCGTTTTCGAATTTCCATTCTGGATATAAGTCTTCATTGTTTTGTACTGTTGTTTTTTGTTTGTTGTACCAATTGTCTGTTTGTCTTTCTGACAGTGGTGATAGGTGTTCTGTGTGTTTTGTGTTATGTGTTTCATATTTGCGTGAGAGTGCGTCCGGTATG
Organism: Trichopria drosophilae; assembly: GCA_030407085.1. Classification (NCBI taxonomy): domain Eukaryota; kingdom Metazoa; phylum Arthropoda; class Insecta; order Hymenoptera; family Diapriidae; genus Trichopria; species Trichopria drosophilae. The sequence goes on from CM059587.1 coordinate 53,165,529, forward strand.
TAGTTTAGTGTTCCTTTCCTGTACTTTATTTCGTAATCGTATTCGAGTAACTCCAGTCCCCATCTGGCTAGTCTGCCTGTTGGATTTTTTAAATTGTGTAGCCATTTTAATGATTCATGGTCTGTGTATATTTTAAAGTGGTATCCTTCTATATATTGCCTGAATTTCTTTATTGCCCAGACTACTCCTAAGCATTCCTTTTCGGATGCTGAGTATTTTTTTTCTTGCTGTGTGAGTGCCCTACTTATGTAAGCTATGGCGTGTTCTTTTTTTTCTACTATTTGAGATAGTACTGCTCCTAATCCTGTGTCACTTGCGTCTGTACTTATGTGGAATGTTTTTGTAAAATCTGGTCGTATTAGTGTTGGTGAAGATGTGAGTCTGTGTTTTATGTAATTAAATGCGTTTTGTTGTTCTTGTCCCCATTGTAGTTTTGTGTTATTTTTTAATAGTCGTGTTATTGGTTCTGTTATTTGTGCAAAATTAGGTATAAATTGTCTGTACCATGATGCCATTCCTAACAGTCTGCGTATTTGTTTGAGTGTTTTGGGGATTGGGTAGTTATGTATTGCCTCTGTTTTTTCTGGATTAATCTGTAATCCATGTTTATTTACTATGTAACCTAAATATTCTACTTGGCTTACGCCAAATTCACATTTTCCCGTGTTTAGAATTAAACCTGCATCTTTTATTGTATTTAGTGTTTTTGTTAGTAGTTGTTTGTGTTCTTCAAATGTTTCTGATACAATTATAATGTCGTCTAGGTATGCGAATATGTGAGGATTTTCGTCGTGTCCTATTATTTTGTCTAGTAATCTTTGGAATGTGGCTGGTGCGTTTGTTAATCCGTATGGCATTCGTTTAAATTGGTAAAGTCCTTTTCCTGGTACTATGAAAGCGGTTAGGTGTTTGCTATTGTTTTCTAGTGGTATCTGGTAGTATGCTTGGCTTAGGTCTAGTTTCGATATTATTTTTGCTGTTGGTAATGTTTTTAGTATGGAGTCCATTTTTGGTAGTGGGTAAGCGTCTTTTGTTGTTACTGAATTTAATTTTCGGAAATCTAGACAAAATCTGTATGTACCATTTTGTTTTTTTATCATTATTATTGGGCTTGACCAATCGCTTTTTGATGGTTCAATGATTTCATCTTTTAGCATTTCCTCTACTTGTTCATGTATTTTTTTGTTAATAATTGGTGATACTGTGTACGCTCGTTGTTTTATTGGTTTGTGATTTTGTACGTCAATTGTGTGCTCTGTCAGTCTGGTTAGCCCAATCTTTTTATTTTCTGTTAATTTGTGTACTATTGTTTGGATTTCGTGTTGTTGTGTTGGTGTAAGTTCTATCAGTCCTGTGTGTGTTTTTGTACGTGTTTTTTCCTGTATACTATATAGTGTTCTATTTGGTAGTGTGTCTGGTGTTGGTAGTAAAGGTTTTTTTTTGTAAGTGTGGGTTTGTTCTTGGTTTTTCATCGGTTGAATGTTTGTCGGTGTTTCTTTAAAGAACCATGTTTCCTGTTCATAGTCTGGTATTATTTTTGCTTTTTTTATGTAGTCTATTCCTAAGATGCATTCTATTTTTATGTCCGGTGCTATTCTTATGTTTGTGTTGAGTGTTTTATTTTTTAATGTAATTGGCAGTTCTACTATTCCTATAATTTCTATATTAGTGTCGTTTGCTAGTTGTACTTTAATATCGTTGTTTGTAATTTTAATAATTTTTTTTTGTATTTTGTTTCCTAATTTTTGTATGCCTGTTTGTCCTATGTATGTGTTTGTTGCACCTGGGTCAACTAATGCAGTAATTTGAGTGTTACCTATTTTAATTTGTGTGTACCAACGAGGGTCGTTTTCTATCTCTGAAGCTAAATTGACCCATTCTTTTAGTCTCAGTGTCGGTTTCCCTGTTCATTGTTGTTTGTGTATTGTTTGTATGATTGTTGTTTTGGGCATTCTCGTTTGTAGTGTCCTCGTTGTCCGCACTTGAAGCATTGTTCTACTGTATTTTGTGTTTTTTCTTTTTCTGTCTGTTGTCTGTAATTTTTGTAAGTTGAGTAATTATTTGTTTGTGGTGTATATGTTTTTGGTTTGTAATATCGTGTTTTTTGTGTGTAAGTGTGTGGTGTAGGTGTGAATTCTTTTGCGTAGATGTTTAATGGTGTGTGTGTTTTTGGTGTGTAATTTTGTGTGATTTGTTTTTCTCTGTTTTTTTGAGTTAGTCTTTCGAATTCTGTCCCTATTGTTTGTAATTCTTTGAATGTGTGTATTTCATAGCGTCTGATGTGGTATTGGTATTCTTGTCTTAAGTGTTCGTATGTTTTATCTAATTGTTTTTCTAGTGTGTATGGTGGGTGTAACTGGTTTAATAATGTCCTATAGTGTAATATAAAATCTATTATTTTTTCTGTTGGTTTTTGAAATTTCTCTTCTAATTGTTTTTTTATATTAGTTCTATATGATTTATTTTGAAATGTGTCTAATAATGTCTCTGTAAATTGTTCCCAATTATTCCATTCGTTTTTATTTAATTTATACCAGTCGTATGCATTTCCTGATAATAATATTGGTATTGTTTTGTATAATTCGTCATTTGATAAATTATATCCGTTTTGTAGTTCTGTTAGTCTTTCTAAGAAGTCATATATGTTTTCATTTTCCTTTCCTTCAAATTTTAATTGCCAGTTTTGTACCACTTCCATAGGTGTTTTTTTTGTATAGATTTGCCATGGAATGAAGTTTTGATTTTGTGTGTGTAAATGTTGATGTTGTGTATATGTGTTTTCTCTTTCTGTGTGTTTGGTTCTGTTCTTGTCTGTGTGGTGTATTATTTTCCTCTTCTATTTGATCGTAGTTTTGTGTTTGTCGTAAAGCGTATGCGTTGTTTCTTTGTAAATGTGTGTTCCTACCGTTTTCTGAGTATTCGTCTAATAGGTTTCGTACTCTTATATTTGGCATAATGTGTTGTGATTGTTAATTTGGATTATTTATTGGTGTGCCTTGTCTGTTTGTGTTTGTATGTAGTTCTTTATTTAGTTCTTCTATTGTCATGTCTAATAATGATTTGTTGATGTTATTGTCTGAATTGTTTTGATCTGTTTGCGTCTCCTCTATGTTTATGTTTATCGTCGCGCCTGCTCTTGCTGGCGTGAATGCCGGCGTTCGTAGCATGTTTATAGATTTATTTATTATCTCTAAATTTGTACTTGAAAATAATGATTTATATATTTTTTTTTTGCAATAAGTGTTTTTGTCTGTAATGTTTTTAAGTTTGGTGTGTAAAAGTAAGTTGTGTGATTGTGTTGTGGGGTATGGTTGATTTTTTTTTTTTTTTTTTTTTTTTTTGTGTGTTTTTGTTTTGTGTATTGTATGTTTTATGTATAATTTTTCTATTCGTTTTGTGTAATATAATGTATTATTGTTTGTTGTATGTGAGAGTTTTATGTTTGGTTAGTTGTGTAATGTGTATCTATGTATGTGTCAATTTTTCGTTTTGATATGTTAAATTTATGTGAGTTTTTCACGTTGGCGCCATTGTGACGGGACTAGGGCCGCAGTAAGAAATAACTCATAAATGAAAAAAGAGTTTATTAATTAATTATATTTACTTACAAACTTAGAACCTTCAATGTACTCTTACAACTTACTCTATCACTGTAGCGAATTGTTCGCGCGCACAACAACTAACTAAACTTATTGCGGGGCCGCGTTACGCAGAACGCGTCGCCCCCACTCTTACTCTCTCTCTCTCTCTCTCTCTCTCTCTCTCTCTCTCTGTAACGGTCCGTTACAACATATTTAGATAATTTCATAGGGCCCAGTGATTTCGGCGGCTACCTTACCCTTCCGGGGTTCTTTTAATAATAATACCATTTCACCTTCGCGAAAATGACAAATATTAAATTTTCGATCATAATATTTTTTCGACCGATGTTTCATTTGTGAGAGATTTATCGCGGCTAATGTGCGTGCTTCCATGACTTTCTCGGTTAATTCTGACAAATAATCGTCGTATGTAATGAGCTTCTCGCGGGTGGCGTGTGCACTTGGCAATCGTGCGTTTGTCCCATATACAAGCTCGCGTGGCGAGTAGTTTGTCCCTTCGTGAACGATCGTGTTGTACAAAAACATGGCAAATGGAAGCCAAATGTCCGAATTCAAATCGTTTTCTCCGATTTCGTTAGGCGTAACGGGGATTTCGTCGAGCTCCATCGACTCGTCGAGGATTTTCGTTTCGTCCCAATTTCCGGGCCGTTCCTCGGTGCTCGGGTGAGCGTGTCTCTTTCCGTCGACGGTAAAATCTGCGCTTGCGCGTAAGAACTATTTTTAGATTGGCCCTTCCCTTTAGGTGTCGAATGGGGAAGTAAACGTATGGTTTCTTCGGGCGGGTCGAGGGAAAAATCCGACGACCATGAATCTTCTAGGTTGACGTGGGCCGGTAGGGAATCCTTCTATTTCCCTCCAACGGTTTCGAACATCAGCTAACCGTTTCTTATAGTTTAAATTCGTTCCTGCTTCGGATACCACTTTATTTTTTATTATTTTGGGTTTTTCTTCTATCTGATTTCGCTAAAGCTGTAGAGTCAATTTGCAAATAATCCGGCATTTGTAGTTTTTCTACTTCCGTTATGTATTGTTTTCTTTGTTTTTTCTTCACGGTGTAGGAGGTTTCTTTGAAGTTGATCCGTCTTGCTATCTGGACCGAGTTTTTCCTTTATAATTTCCTAATTTCAGGTAGGCTGGCAATTCGAGTTTTTCGACCTCGGTTATGTATTTCTTTCGAACTGTCTTTTCAAATCACAGCATTTCTAAATTGGAACTCTGGCTCTCTTTGTCGCAGTCAGTCACGTTGTCTTCAACATCTCAATACGTATCGGTTTCTTCATCCAAATCCTTACCACATTTTTTCGGAGCAGGATTTCCTGACCCGTCAGCACGTAAGACACGTAGTCTCTTAGCGTTTCTTGATCGTTTTTTGTTTTCTTTATCATTTTTACCACCTTTAATTGGCATACACAATTTTTCAGTTTTTCGTGCGTTTCTTAATTTTGTAATCGTTTTTTTCTCTTTATTTATTTCATTATAGACCAAATGTATTTCATCGTAATTTTCATTTTCATTTTCGAGGTCGGATCTATGGATTGGGTGGCGCGATAATGCGTCCGCGTTGACATTACGTTTCCCCTCTTTATATACCACATCGTGTTCGTAATCTTCTAATTTTATGCGAAAACGGTGTAGTCTCAAATTCATATCCTTCATAGTTTTAAGGAATCTCAGCGATTGATGATCCATTACAAGAGTGAATTTCCGACCATACAAATATGGACGGAACTGTTCTACGGCGAATACCGCATCTAGAATTTCCTTTTCCGTTGTAGTGTATCGGGTTTCTGCTCGTTTCAAACTTCGTGATGCGTAGGCGACTGGTAGATCCTCACCAATCTTGCCTTGCGATAAAATAGCGCCTAGTGCCACTCCCGAGGCGTCCGTAGTGACAACGAACGGCTCGTCGAAATTTGGTAACTGTAAGATTGGTGCATTGCATAAGAGAACCTTTAGTTTCTCAAATGCTTCTATCTGCTCGGCACCCCATGTAAACTTGACATCCTAACGTAATAAGATAATTAACGGGTGGGTGATTTTTGAGAATCCCTCAACAAATCGTCTATAATATCCCGCTAGTCAAAGAAATTGTTTAACGTTTTTTCGATTTTTGGGACCGGATATTTCCTTACCGCTTCGATCTTTTTCGCATCCGGCCGGACTGTATTATTTCAGATAGTGTGCCCCAAGTACGCGGCTTCCTTGCGTAGGAACTGACATTTATCGGGCTCCGACGTAAGATTTGCATCTTGAAGTCGTTTCATGAGGCGTCTAAATATAACCTCATGTTCATACCAATTTGTTGCGTAAATAATTATGTCATCGAGATATACTAGCAGCTCTATCCCTTGTAAGCCACTTAATACTAGATCCATAAGTCGCTGAAAATCGCTGGGCCCTTTTTTATTCCCATCGGCATCCTTACATATTGATAGTGACCGATTGGGGTCGAAAACGCAGTTTTATGTGCGTCGCACTCATCCATCATTATTCAAATAATACATCAGTGGAACCCAGATTTAAGGTCGATAGTTGTAAAATACACGGACTGCCCTAATTGATCCAAAACATCCGTAATATTCGGAATTGGATAAGCATCCCCAATTATTTTCTTATTGAGATCACGAAAATCGATAACTATACGCCATCGCTTTTCGCCGTTAGGACTTAGTTTCTTAGGGACAACCCAGGCAGAAGAGTCGTATGGAGATGACGATGGTTTAATCAATCCTGCCTTGAGCTGCTCTTCCACTTGTCGCTGCACTTCCGTTTTTATAGCGGGTGGGTGGCGGAAACGTTTGGTGACGTAACGGAAACAGTGAGCAGACGCTTGATAATATCTTTCTCCGTGACCTCCTAGCATAGGATCGGATCCTGCGTCTTTCGCGCTGTATTTTTCAGTTAGTTTTCTAGCGTGTTCTACGACAGCCTTGAGCGTATCTGGATTCAGCTGCGTGAGACGTACTTCCACAGGGCCTTTCGCGCAGTAAATGAAATGGTCCCTACCGTCACGATTTGCCAAAGTTAATAATCTCTAACCGGCAACTGCGTCAAAATCTCTCGACCCATTTATGGCCTTCTCGGGAGCGCGATAATCGTGTAATAGACGGTAACCAAAATCTTCTACACTTTCGCGAGGTCCGGGGAAAGTATTTTTTAATCCCGCTAGCAATTTGAGCGGATCACTAGAAATGCCGAGCAGATTTAGATCGGCAAGAAAGGCTTTGTAATAAAATTCAGAGTTCCTTAGATATATATTGTTCAATTTGATTGCATCTATTTTATGTTATTAGAAAATTATACTTGTTGGATTTATTTTTTTGTTTGTTTGTTGACAACTCCAGAGTTTTATGTAGTGTTTAATTATATCACATGTACATATAGAAATAACAAAAAATATATCAATCTAAATGACCTTTTAAAAATTGAGTCCTACGCAAATTAGAAGTTTAAAAAAAAAGATGGCACAAATTATCTTTCAAGCTAATAATTTATTTTTGTAAAAAAGTTGAACCAGTAAAAATGGGTGTCCGAAAGACAAGAAATTAGCACTATGATTTTATTCATATTCAAACATATTATTTATTAGAACAAAAATAATGATAGAAAACTACGCGAATACAATTCCTTCGTTCCGCCATGGGACACAACTAATCACATTAATAAATTTTTCTGTCATAAAATAATCATTCATTTTTACGCATTATTACAATAATTACAGTTAGCAGAATAACTGACTAAATGTTTTTAAATAAACAAAAATTCTAAAAATCTGATCGAAAAAAAATCAATTAAGAAAGTTGAGAGATTTGATTATGAAACAAATGTTCGCTTACGGTTGAAGAGTGCACTCTTTTCTTCGTAACCTCGATAATCTTCATTTTTCTCCGATCGATTTTACTTCCGTCGAATGGATTCTTGAAATTATGGCCAATTTTTTTGTATTTTCTTGATACTTGCTCAATGAATGTAATTTTTGGATACGATCCTTTGTCGACATGTGGCTGAATCAAAAAATGCTTTTGAATTGGAGTCCCAACGAATTCAATGGCGTCGTCTATTTCTTTTCATGTGAAAGCAGGTTTCCATGAACACTCGAATACTTTAGACCTGCAGCGGAGTTACGAAATTAATATAAAATAATTTCGATAACAAAGCTACCTCATTACTGAATTCGAAAAGATTCGATATCCCGAGATGAAGCGCGCTGATTGGTCCGATGCAGCTGTGAGGAGAGAAGGCATATTTTCGGCATTTACATCTCTTTTATTTCGTTTGATCATTAATTTTATTAAATGAATAAATATCTTAGCAGGTAAGTAAATTCGTTTCTCAACGTGAAAACCGTTGCGGGTAGAAAACAATAACAAGCAGCGTTGCGCGGCAGAGGTCACAACAACACAATACGGAATCATAACAATTGGTCGTTAAGACAAAGCGTAATTTTATAACGAAATAATATATGAAGATTAAATTATTTCGTTATATTAAATATCATCAAAGCTGTTTGATTAAATTTAAGTCATTATGCTATGATCTCATTCTTTAAACGAAATGTATCTCGTCGCAGTAGAATTTGCACGAACGAACGAAATCTTAATGTTAGATCGTAAAAATGAATTCGTGAATAATCGCTAATGCGAAACAATAGAAATACTTTGTAATCAGATAATTATTTCGTATTGAAGAAATAGTTTCTAAAAAAAATTCGATTAGAAACGCGTATTTTTTATCGAGCAATTCCCTTAGAATCGCGAAGCGCGCGGATTGGCTGAGCGATTCTCGGCATCAAAATCGCGGTATTCACTGATTGGGCGCGGCAGGGCACACGCCTCTGCTATAAAAGACGGCGTATTACCGCAACAGGCACTCATTCTTCGGCGAGACAGCGAGATAGGAAGAGCTCCAGGACGTTTGGGACAAGGCTAGGCGAGGACGACTCCAAGGCCTGTTCACCGCAGAGTCCAGGGTAACCGTTTGACGGACAGGAGGTTTCACTTCCGACGACCGGGTCCAAGCAGGTGGCCGCTCCCCAGGACACGAAGAAGACGGCAACAGCAGAGAGTGAACAACTTGTCGTTATTAAAACGCAGCGATTCACTTATTCGTACCAGCCCTTCTCAGGGCTTTCCTCTGATTGACTCATTCGTATCAGTCCTTCTCAGGACTTCCTCTCCTCTTTCTCCGTACAGCTACCAAGGGGGCGAACACCAGCAATTCAGAGGCCTTTAGACGACGTCCGCAACGGGCAAGACGTTTCACTCTGTTGCGGTAGAAAGAAGTTGCACCACCCAGAATCGACCCGTTGGCCAGCTTCTCACCGAAGAAGGACGACTACCAATCAAGGGAACAAGCGCAGTCAGTGCTCTGCTGATCACGGCCGCGCTTTCGAGACGTGGCTGGTCTGTTGACCAGTAAGACGTCGCTCAGCACCAGATTGAAGTTCCTGGCCAATCCAAAGACGACGACCAGGTGACAACGATCCAGGGACACCGAGCGACGGTCTGCTGACCGACGTACCCACGGGGATACGAACTTGGTTAGGAGAATATTGGTTAGGACCAATCCTCGCGACCGATCCCGAAGATAACCGTAAAGGGGATCCTCCGACGTGGCCGTTCCGTAAACAGTTAACGCGAACTTTACCGTCGCTCAGCTGGCAGCCCGCGTAGTCGAGCAAAAGCTATCGCGTCGAATTTAAAAAATTAGATGTAGCGACGATTAAAAAGCTAGAACGGAAGCGCGCCCGCAACAAAGCTAAGAAAATTCGTCGTTCTCATCACAACGAGAAATCGACCAATCAGGTCTAATCGAGCGATTAATCTTTTGTATTGAAAATGTAATTTTAGTTTTTAATTCCTTTTTCTTCTTAAAAATAATTGACATGGAAAATAAATTTAGATTAGATTTATTACTATTGTAATTATTTTCGTACCCAGTTGGATCTTACTTGCTTAAGAACACGTTAATTTAAGTTCGGAAGGTGTTCGTAATTTCGCATTCGTTATCTTGTGCTGCTCTTTTCCGCTTCGGACCACTCAGCGTGCAGCATTTCGTTACAGTGACGTACCTCGATCCCACCGCTGTCACACACCACGCGACAGACCTTCTTCGAATGATTCACGGATTAAATTAAAACTAGAATGCTTCCTTGATCAAAAAACCAAATTTAAAACCATGTCGAAAGGACGAGGTCAGAAGAAGCTTTTTTTTTGACGTGTCTTTCTTGCAAAGCGAAACAGTACTGTTTAGAAAAGGTCTTCTTCCACATATTCCGTATTTTCTTGATCCTTGCTCAATGAACGTAATTTTTGGATACGATCCTTTGTCGACATGTGGCTGAATCAAAAAATGCTTTTGAATTGGAGTCCCAACGAATTCAATGGCGTCGTCTGTTTCTTTTCATGTGAAAGCAGGTTTCCATGAACACTCGATTGCTTGAGACCAGTACTAGCTAGAAAAGGTCTCCTTCCACATAGTGTGTTCCGAAAACCATGCACACTAGTGCCACTCAATCGACGAGGGATTCGTGCGTTCTGATTTGTGAAAATTTCAAATTTCACTAACTTATCTCTCTCTCTCTCTCTCTCTCTCTCTCTCTCTCTCTCTCTTGTATTATTATTATTATACACATTTATGTATACGCACATGTAATAGACATTGGTATATTCGAAATTGTCCATTACATTGCCCCCCTAGATTGAACATGTACCAGACATCATGGGCAATCTAAACAATTTCGCATTACAATGTAATATGTTAAAAGAACTTAAATATTAATATATACATACAGTTTCGACTTGAAATGAAATGAGCTATCACTGAAATCACGCGTTTTTCTCGTCATCTGTATAATACTTGCGCAAGGAACAGCGATTATACACTCCTTTCCTCTTTGAGGTTTCCACATTTCCCAACTCATAAGCATAATTTTCCAATGACTTCGTTATCACATATGGCCCTTCGAATAAGTGAAAAAAATTTTTAGTCACTTTATCTAAACAAGGGTTACTTTCGATACACCTTTTTGATTATTTTTTCGTTACTCAAACTTTTCAAATAGTCGATGTTTTACCATTATCAGCTTAGAATCATGAGATAATTCATCAAATGATGGGTAATCGATCAAAGTGCGAATATGATCTTGTGGTTTTATTCCGAAATGCAACTCCATTGGACTACACCCGGTACTGCTATGTGTAGTGATGTTCAAAATAAGTTCTATTTTTCGTAGATATCGTACCCAAGATGTGTGTGATTCTGATACAAAAATCCTAAAAAATTTTCCCAATTCGCGCATAATTCTTTCACTCGGATTACTTTGCGGATGACGGATCGATGAATACGTTACTAGAACGTCTTGTTCCCTCAACGTGTTTTCCCATCTTGGAGAAACAAATTGTGATCCGTGATCCGAAAGTATTATCCTGGGTTTACCTACAATTGGTATATATTCCTTTATGACACGATTTAATGTTGCAGCCGCAGTTGCTTTTTTCAAGGCGTACAATTTCACGTATTTAGTGAACACATCGAGGACAACAAATATATACTGAACACCACCAGTGGACACGGGCAACGGACCATAGTAGTCCACAGCTACTAAATCTCTCGGACCCTTAGATTCCACCATTCGGTACGAGCCCTCCATCCGACGATTTAAATGTTTGACCCGTTGACATAAGTCACAACACGATACAAATTTTTTGATAGTGATTTGCATACCTTTCCAGTAATAGTACTGGCGAATGTAGGAATACGTTTTATAGTAACCAAGGTGGCCTAAGGATGTATGGATTTCGCAAACTAAAGACCTAACCAAATTCCTTGGGATCACCAATTATCTCATTTTTAAAACTGGATCTACGCAGAAAAAAATATCATTATAACTTCTAAAATTTTGTAACTTGTCATGTTCACATCGCTCTCGGATTTTCAATACGTCTTCATCAGATTTTTGCAGTTCACCAATTTTTCGAAGTTTCGACACTATGTCACTATCCACATCAAACAAACTAAACCAAAATGTTTTTTTTCTTATCGAATCGGATTTCATGAACAAAAATATCGTTAATTACAGAACCAACCAAAAAACCAGTGGTATCTTCCTTTGTAAATTTATCATCCGGATTTCTGCTAAAAAAGTCAGCAACTAGATTATCTTTTCTGGAACAATAGTCTACAGAAAATTGGAATTGTTGCAAAAGAAGACACCATCTGATTATACGAGCATTATGATATGAAGTACTGTCCAAAAAAGTGAGTGCTTTATGATCCGTTATAACTTGAAACTTCCGACCGTATAAATATGACCGCAACTTCATAACTGAATAAACAATTGCCAAAAGTTCTTCTTCGGTTGCAGTATAATTAATTTCAGCCGAAGATAAACATCTGCTTACCATTGATGTCACATGATGCATTCCTTGATCATCGACCTGATAAAAAATACCGCTTATTCCTAAATCCGATCCATCGGTTTGCAATACAAACGGCCTATTAGGATCTACACGACTAAGCATTATTGAGTTTACGAAATTTTGCTTAAGATCGGCAGGCGTATTGGTATGTTTCGCCGTCCATAACCAAGCGTTCGATCGAAGCAAATCCCGGAAAGGCTCAATAAAGTTAGCATGCTTCACACTAAACTGCCGGTAGTAATTGCAAACTCCGAGGAACTTTTGCAATTGTTTTAAATTTTGTGGCTGTTCGAAGTTACGAATAGCATCCAATCGATCTGGATCAGGTCGCACTCCCTTCGTGGAAAGTTCATAATCAAGAAATTTAACGGTACTAGCAAAAAATACAGATTTATCAAAACGTAATGTAAAGTTATTTTGCTGTAAAATTGTAAACACCACATCTACATGATTCAAATGTTCATCAAAATTTGGTGATGCAAAAATCAGATCATCGATATACGTTGATAAGTAACTATAAAATTTATGAACCAGCACTAACGACAATGCCCGTATAAAATCAGCTCCTGCGGTTTTTAATCCGAATGGGATTCTTCGGAATTGATACAATTCGTTACCCATAAGGAAAGCAGTATACGGTCTTGAATCGGGATGCAATTCAATTTGCCAATACCCATTTGCTAAATCTCTAGTTGTAAGGTATTGGGATCCGTAAAATTTTTGCACTAGGTCATTAATTATTGGTGAACACTCTTGATCCGGTTCGATCTGATCATTGAGGAAACGTGCATACAAACAAATTCGCAGCCTCCCGTCTTTCTTTTTTACGATTCTTAACGGATTACAAAATCCACTATCCGACCTTTCGATTATACCCGAATCCAACATGTCCTGAATTTCTTTAAAAACTTCATTTCTCAATGACATAGGTATCGGATATGATCGATTAACATTTGTCTCAGGATTTTTCAATCGGATCTTATGTTGATAATGACCGGCAGGTTCTTTTTTATATGAGAACAATTTTTCAAATTTTTGCATCATCTTTACGAATTTGTCGCGTTTCTCAATATTCAGAAAAATCATAGATTGCGCGATTGATGTGACGTCTTTAAAATAATCTTTTTCATCGTGTTCTTTATACAATTGTGCTATATATGGAAGATGGGTTTCCGTATCATTATGTACAATATAAAAATCCTCTAAAATATTAATGTTGTCAATTGCATCTTCATTGTCAACAAAATTATCATAATCATTATCATTGTCAATTTTAGCATCAACATGAGCATCATTAAAAAGCTTATATGACTGTTCATCAATACGTACAAAATTACTATCGTCATTTATATTTTTACATGTTTTTTTTTACAATTGTCAATATTTATCATTTCCATTGACCTATCATTTACTCTCTCAATATTTATTATTTCAACATCATAAATATCATTTATTCTATCAGACTGCATGTTTACTTTAGTAATAGTCTTATCTTCTAAATGATTCGCATGACTTAACTTATTATTTATAATATGCTTGTTTTTTTTTTAATTTATTCCTCCATCCTTATTTATTTTATTTATAAGATCTTCGTAATGCTGCATGTTAAATATCTGACTACAACAATCATAAGCTCGATCGACACAGTTATTTTTATTATTTATATTAACTTTTTTTATTTCTACATTTGTATTATTATTAACAAAATTTGGATTATTAGATCTTTCATTTTCACATTCAGATGGTACTATTAAATGAAGAACCATAATTTCCTCTTCCTCTGAGGTAATAATTTTTTCTGGGAGTTTTTGGTCATATTGTACATTTTCTGGAGAAATTAATGTCTCCCAATAAAAAATTGTAATTTGCCATAATCCAAAATGATATTGTTTTTTAACAACCAATCATTCCCAATTATCATAATAGAAGTTAAGTGGGGAATTACCAAAAAAATAGAAGGAATAATCAGAGAATCTACGTTTAAATTTAACATAATCTGTCGTTTTACTGTTGTGGGTTTCTCTCCAATTGAGGTTAATACGATCAAATTGGTTACTGGTAAACCATCAATTTGATAATAACGCGATTAATATTCGAACATTTCTTGAGAAATACACGTAATCTGACTGCCCGTGTCAATCAATGCAGATATAGGTATATCATTATATTTAACAAGTAGTCGAGGACAATCAGCAATTTTTTTACGTTTTCTACATTATTCGATTTTTCAACAGTAAATTCTTTATGCAGATCCTCGACAAAATCATAAGGTGAACACCTCGACGTACTGCATTTCAATGCATCACTATTTAGTTTAAATTAATGGATCCCTGTATACTATTATGGGTCGCACCGAATGGTGGCGGAGGAACACTAAAATCAGGCACAATTATAGAACTATTGGTTATACCACCATTATTTGATGGCAATGATCTATGGTGCAATGGCAACAATCCACATAAGTGACCACCTACTTGGGAATTCAGTGCATTTATAGAAATTACATATGGCTGAACCTTTTTATCATTATTATGTTTACTTGCTTTTATTTTGCGAACTTGCGCACTCTGAGATCGATTATTAGGATTAGATGTAGATTGATTTTTATGATAATCATTATTTCTCTCTTGATCAATTAAATCTAAAGTACAGAGAGCCTGTACTACTACATCTTCCTCCGCACAATCAATAAATGCCAAAGTTTCACGTATACGTCATGGCAACTGTTGGATAATATGATAATGTAATGCATATGATGAAAAATGAGGTTCTAAATAACGAGCTTTTTTGACCTGGTCAAAAAAATAATCCTGTAAAGCTCCATCTTTTTTAAAATCAAATCTACGTGCAAGCCATGTACCAAGTATTCGAATTTGTGTAGCTTCATTATAAAATTTAGAAAGGTACAATTTTTTAAAATGAGAAAATGAAGCGCAAACTCTCGATTCGAACCAGTGTCGCGCTTGTCCATTTAACAATGTTTCGACAAAATATATTTTCGTCTCGTCATTCACTTTTTTCATTGCACAATACCGTTCAAATTTATCGAGAAATTCGCTCGCATTTTCACTTGCATTTCCATGAAACTTTGGAGCAGGGATATCAATATTGACTGTATTAAAGTTTTTTAAAAAATCTACGATGCTGGAATTATTTTCGATATTATTTTGATTCATAGAATTTCCTTGCCTATTTATATTTTCTTGTGTTCGATTCATTAATTTGCTCATTTCATTTCTTAACATAATATTTTCGTTTCGCAATTTTTCCACGGAATCATTTCGCGTCGAACTTGATTGATCGTGAACATTACCTGTATGTAAACTATTTAAATTTCGAATATTTACACTTTGTTTATCACGCACATATTTAAGAAATTCTGCGAACAATATTTGATTTTGATAATTGTTTTTAGTATGCATGGGCTGCGTATTATCGGTATTTGTTCCATCATTTACATTATTTTGTAATTGTTCAATTTCAATCAAATTTTCCTCAGACGTTAAATCCGGATTATTCTGAGAATTCATGGTACTATTTGCCATCGCTGTATTGTTATCGTTGTTTATACTATTTGAATTGTCTATTTCCTTTTCCTTCGACTGTGACCTTGTTTTCACTGGTGTTCGATTCAGATTGGGCATAATCAACCCATTAAAATATTCGAAATATAACTGATTTTTCAAATTTAATTTCAAGTTTATTATATTATATATTTTTATACGATTAATTTTTAAACTTCAATTATGCTGTAGTCCCTGTTCGGGCGCTATTGTCATAAAATTCAGAGTTCCTTAGATATATATTGTTCAATTTGATTGCATCTATTTTATGTTATTAGAAAATTATACTTGTTGGATTAATTTTTTTATTTGTTTGTTGACAACTCCAGAGTTTTATGTACTGTTTAATTATATCACATGTACATATAGAAATAACAAAAAATATATCAATCTAAATGACCTTTTAAAAATTGAGTCCTACGCAAATTAGAAGTTTAAAAAAAAAAATAGCACAAATTATCTTTCAAACTAATAATTTATTTTTGTAAAAAAGTTGAACCAGTAAAAATGGATGTCCGAAAGACAAGAAATTAGCACTAGGATTTTATTCATATTCAAACATATTATTTATTAGAACAAAAATAATGATAGAAAACTACGCGAATACAATTTTCTTCGTACTTGAAAAGTTATTTTTGATGTTCACCAGTCACTTGCGGATCCCACAGCTGCCACCATTTTTTATGTTACGTTTTTTATGCTTTCGTAATTTATTGAATTCTTACAAGGATCAAGTGTTATAAGATCGATTCTCGGTAGCTGAGAATCGTTTTTGGGATCTTCCGCATAAAGGGGATCGACACCCCAAGTGACAAAAATAGCGGTGAATTTAGGAATAATAACTTTATTATTATTGAGAGGAATGCCAACCGTAGGTCGTACACTATCAGAATGAACGGGTGTGTAGGAACTAAGTCCTGTGTTGATTCGCGGAGAGTCGCGGATTAACGTGTCGTGAAGTCTCTAAGGTCTCCCGAGTCTTGAACCGATTTCGTCGAGCTATGTGCTAAGTTACGTGCGCAGGGCGACTCTGCTTCAGAGATTCTCTTTGGATCGTACACGGCGCGACTCTGACTCAGTACACGGTGCGACTCTTTCGGAGATCTTCGCTTGATCGTACACGGTGTGACTCTGCACCGAGATCTTCACGGCGTCATTCACGGGGCGACTCTGATTTCGGGCAATGCGATTGCCCTTTTTATATGGTAGATGTCGATGAGATCATCGTCCTTCGCGATGGACACCTGCACTTGTTGTTTGCCACGTGCCATCTTCCACGAATCGCTCACCCCTTGGACCTATTGGTGACCTCGGCCATTCGGGGCACGTGTACTATTGTATGGGTGTGTGAGTCACAATCTTATGGATTGTCTTACTTCGAGCTTCGGCGTGGCACATTCCTTTCTTGACCGATTGGACTTGCAGCTGGAGGAACCCGTAGTTCCCCGTGTGAGCTGTAGCATGTGTGCAATCTATGTGCGACGCCGAATCGGGCCCTTCGGTGTATGTGTGTGTGTGTGTGTGTGTGTGTGTGTGTGTGTGTGTGTCTTGTCGATCTTACAAAGGCAAGTATTGTCTATGTTACGAGTGGTATTATGTGCGTAGCCAGCATCCGTAACATTGGTAATGGATTATTAAGAGTGATAATTTATTGATGTTAACTCAATTAAAAAAAAAGGTAGTTAATGAATACTTGTTAAATAGATGGGGCAAAATTTCTCAAGTGGGCCAGCCCAAAAATAGAAGTTATATAATTTGGTCCAAACTTGGTCAAGTTGTAGTTCTATATGGTAGTACTTCACACACCAAAAATTTTTCCATCCTTCAAATAATGGCCAAGGTAGAGAGGGTGAAAATGTTAGACTTCTGACGGAGGAGGACTATTTCAATCGCACGTAACTTTTATTCGATTGCATTAATCAAAATAGTGTCCGCAATATTTTTTATAGATTATTACATGGTCTTTCAGACTGTTATAGTAAATTATTTCAAAAGTCAAAATTTAATAATTTTTTACTGAAAATAATAATTAAATCAACGTTTTCTTCATGTTCCGCCCATTTTAATGCTTTGAAACTATTTTTAAATGAAAGCTGAGGTCCAATTCTATAAGATCATTAATTTTCAAAGATGCTTTTTTTTTTGTTTTCGAGTAATCGTAAAATGAATGAGTTCCTGCGCTGTATCGAGCAGAGTAAGTCGCACGTGGCGCGTCGTCACGTCACATCGTACCGTTAACGTCAGCTTAGATGTTAAATATTCTCTGCCGCTAAATGGCTGTTATTCTCACAGAAACATATGGTTCCTCTGTACTAGAATTGTCATTACACTTTGCGGCCAACAGAATGTGATATGACAATATTTCAATACGATTGCTGTTCTTATTGATACTCTTGACCACACGTTAAATTTATATGTATTTTTCTGATTGCACTGGTTTTAACTGTTTATATTTTTAAGTTATAAGTTCATGCCGTTTATAATAGAGTAAATCTAATTTGTAAAATTTTTTTCTTTTTCATTGTTTATCTTATACATTTTATTTGATACTTTCAATTTGTTCAAAATGCCTCCACAATGTTGTGCCTTAAAGAAAAAGAAATGCATTAATCCTTTAAAAAAGAAGAAACATAACACAAGTAAAATTACGCTTGTTTCTGACAGCTTGAGAGACAAGTTTCCTACTCTCATACCACAGGGTTCATATATTTGCATTTCTTGTCGATGTTGTCTTGCTAACATTACGTCAGTGGTAACACCCTCGGGATCAGATAATATTACAGAGCATGTTAATGACGTTCACGTGGACCGAACAGTTATAACTCCGGAAGATCATGAAATGATTGATGACATTAATGAATTAGATGGTAATCAAGATGATTCTGATTCGAACGTGAACAGTAACTTAGAATATGACAATGATATTCGTTTAGCGGGTGCTGAGGTGTTTCATCAAATTATACAGAAATATAAAACTTCCACAAATGACAGTGAGAAATTCCAACTTTTATGCTTGCACCGAAATCTTGGAGCTGCAGGAAATTGAAAACGTTTAATATTTCGAAACGGAAAGCTCAAAATGTTAAACAATCAGTTGCCGAGCATGGTATTTTGACACTGCCAAAACCAAAAGGAGGAAGATCATTGACTCTTGAAGTTATTAATCGCATAAAAAGTTTTTACGAGCGTGATGATTGCAGCCGCGTAATGCCAGGGATGGAGGACTTTGTTTCTGCAAAAAATAGTGATGGAACTCGTTCGCATATTCAAAAGCGATTACTTCTGTAATATTAATGAGTTATATTTACAATTTAGAACCGAATATACAGACGTCGACATAAGTATTTCTTAATTTACAAAACTTAGACCACCACACTGTGTCTTGCCAGAAAGTAGCGGCACCCACAACGTTTGTCTTTGTGTGCATCGCGAGAATGTCAAGTTAATGTTGAATGGAATTGACATTCAGGGTTTAACCAAAGATACTGACCTATCATTAACAAACTATCATGACTGCTTGAATATCATCATGTGTCCTGAACCTACGAGTTCCTGCTATTTAGGAGAATGAACTAGTTGTCCTGGAACCGACAATTTGAAAACTCATTTGCTAAAAATTTGTGATGACCGCAGTATACGGGATGTAACATTCGAAATGTGGTTATAAACCGACAGATGCAATTTGAAAACTTTAATCACAGATACTGATGAATTTGTAAACGATTTATGTGTACAATTGTTACAATTAAAAACACATCATTTTATTGCAAACGAACAGTCAGCATTTTTCAAAAATTTGAAAAACAATTTACTTTCAGATGAGTTCTTGATTTCGTGCGATTTTGTAGAAAATTATGCTTTTGTTGTACAAAATGCAGTGCAATCATACCACTGGAATAATGACCAGGCAACTGTATACGCAGTAGTAATATATTATCAGCAACATGGCGAATTACAGCATAAAAGTATTACGATAATATCTGAGAATCTTGCTCATGATACGGTGGCTGTTTATGTATATCAGAAAATAGTGATAGACTTCTTAAAACGGAACTTTAATCCAAAGAAATTGTACTATTTTACAGATGGAGCTCTCCAACATTTTAAGAATAAAAGCAACTTTTCTAACCTCCTAGCTCATGAAAAAGATTTTGGTATACCTGCAGAGTGGCACTTCCATGCCACTGCGCATGGAAAAGGTGCGTGTGATGGCATAGGGGCAAATGTAAAACGTCAAGCAGTACGATACAGCTCACAATGCTCCCCAAAACACCATATACTCACTCCTCGAGAATTATATGAATGGGCAAATATTAATTGCAGAGAAACGAAAATCTTTTTTAGTAGTAATAAAAGTTATCAAGAAGCCACATACCTTTTAATGCCCAGATTTGAACATTCAATAACAATTTCTGGCACTAAAAAGAATCACGTCTTTATCCCGACTGAAGAAGATAAGCTTCAATGGAAAAGATTTCGAATTCTTTGACTAACGAGATCTTTCCGAATACGAAAAATAGGAACTCACGACATACCTGTTCGAAAAATATAAAACGAGAATCTATTAAAAAGAAGAAACAAATTAATTCAACCAAAAAAGAACAAAAAACATAAAAAGTAAAATAAAAATTAAATAGATAAAAAGCAAAACAAAAATAAAAAAACAAAAAAAAAAAATTAAAAAAAAAGGAGTTACACCATACTCTCTACGTCCACGTTGTTAGCTAAGCCAAGGAGGGTTAAAAATTAAAAAATCGAAATATTTTGCTTTTTTTGTAGAAAAAGGATGACAACAAAATTATTTCACCTCAAATGGCAGCAAGGTTATGTGATATTATGATGTGATGCGACGAAAGATGCGCGACTTGCTCTGCTCGATACAGCGCAGGAACTCATTCATTTTACGATTACTCGAAAACAAAAAAAAAAGCATCTTTGAAAATTGGTGATCTTATAGACCTCAGATTTCATTTAAAAATAGTTTCAAAGCATTAAAATGGGCGGAACATGATGAAAACCTTGATTTAATTATTATTTTCAGTAAAAAATCAATTTTGACTTTTGAAATAATTTACTATAACAGTCTGAAAGACCATGTAATAATCTATAACAAATATTGTGGACACTATTTTGATTAATGCAATAGAATCAAAGTTACGTGCAATTAAAATAGTCCTCCTCCGTCAGAAGTCTAAACTTTTCACCCCCTCTACCTTGGCCATTATTTGAAGGATCGAAAAAATGTTTGGTGTGTGAAGTACTACCATATAGAAGTACAACTTGACCAAGTTTGGACCAAATTAGATAACTTCTATTTTTGGGCTGGCCCACTTGAGAAATTTTGCTCCAGATCTAAATATGCATTTAAATTTAATAGAAGCAATTATCGGGTCGAATAGTGATTTGCTGTGCTAAACGCATATTGGAAACATTTCCCGCTAAATAATTACTTGACATGATAACTGACTATTTATAATTAAAAACATTTTGTTTTAATTCATTGTTTATGATACACATATAATATAATTTAAAAAAATAACAATAATAACAATATCAATAAATTTTTACAAATTAATAATTTTTTTTTTTTAATTATTTTCTTTAAACTATATATAAATATATAAATATTTTTATTAAACATGTCTAACCAAACTGATAATATGTCCTTTTTTGACTTATCTGTTACTAATAAAATGATGTCAACAATGATGGAGTGCATGTTGCTGCAAAATGCGTTAACAAATGTTTCGTATTTTGATGAGAAAAACATGCCATTAAAAAATTTGTTCAAGATATCCAAAATGCAGCTGCCGTAATCCCTGTATAGTCAGAGAAATCTTTTGTTAAAGGGGCAATTTCGAAATTACAGAGTTCGGCTAGGGGTAGTATTTATGGAAAAGATTTTTTAATAGTAGATGAAATTATTAATCATCTTAAAATTAGATTTGCACCTGGTAAACGTATCCGTTTTATTTGCAAGAAATTCAGAATTATTACATGAAAAATGGTGAAACAAAAACCGAGTTTTACGATAGACTAAATGTACTAGTTAATGGAGATGATATAACGGCATTGAAAGATACATGTGGGTTAAATGCAGAAACTATAATAATTCCATTAAAATATTGCGCGTTAGAAGCATTTTTAAAGGGTCTACCAGTCGATATATCGAGTTTAGTTTTGGCTCGTGACCCTAAGGATTTAGATGAAGCTTTGAAGGTTGCATTAAGATTAGAATTAAGACGAAAACCTGTAAGACCTAATTTAAATTCTGTTCAATCCTTCGAATTATCTGCAAATCTTAGTTTGTCGTCGTCTTTTAATACGTATCCCATAGTAAAATCCGATAAAATTGTAAAATCTCCGATGAAAAATCAGGATTTAAAATCAGAAGATAAGAAACTATTTTCAAAATCAGTAATTTTCAATAAACCAAATTTTAGAAATGATCAAAATCGTGAATATCAACCCTATCCTTATTATAATTCTTTTTATCCGCCGCCATATTATATGTATCCTCCACCTATGCCTATTCCTTATGTACTAAATAATTTTTCAAATTATCCGCCTCCGTTCATGTATCTTAGTGTACCGTTTCAACCTTATAAATCAAGATATCCTTTTAATAACATTAGTCAACAATTTTCTATCCGATTTCCGCAACATCCTCAGCCGTTATCATTACATAACAATAGTGACCAAATTGAGAATTAAAATTCTCAATTGGCTCGTTTAGGAGATGCGTCAACGAGTCAGTTGGAGAACAAATCGGTTCCAGCGACAGTAAAAATTTTAGAGAGATCCCAACAATCGGAACTATAAAAGTGAGTGATGGTGCATTGAGAGTACTAGTATCGGGTAAATCATTCAACGATAGAGTTCAGGAATTCTTAGTAGATACAGGAGCCGAAAACTAGTTCATTAGATTTGGATACTATAGTTTATACAGACGAGAAAATTTCTCTGAAAGGGAAAACTAATGAGGAAATATTGACATTAGGCACGGTTGAATTAAAAATTGTTAGGAAAAGCTATATAAAATTTTATATAGTGCGTTGTGCAGGAATATTAGGGAAAGATTTTTTAACATCCGAAAAGGCGGAAATATCTTTCTTTCATAATGCCTTATTATTGTCCAGTAGTCCTATTAATCCTATCCCTTTAATGCGAGAGGATCTCAAAATTGCCAAAGAGCGACGGAATTCAAGTCCCAGGGTTTCTGGGATCTCAAAACAATCAAAGCTGCCGATTAAAATAGTTGTAATCAATGCTGAATTGAAAGAGGGATATTTACCGAAATTAGACGGGGTTTATGTTGGTAGAGCAGTGGTAAAAATAAATAAAATGGGAGTTTGTCGAATTTTTGCGATTAACACTTAAGAGCAGGATATTCAACGCCGCAAGAATTAATACCCTTTGAATATTGTGAAATAGAGGGAGAATATCAATACTATGATGATGAATCCGATGGTAATGATGATGGATTAAAGGAAAATATTCTAGAGTTGACAGAATTCTTAGTTTATTGCGTTTAGATAATTTAAATAAAGAAGAGGAAGCTCACATTACAAATTTGGTAAGAGAATTTCCCGAAATATTTTACTCAGAAGGAGATAAGTCTTTTGCGACTCCTTTTATGTAACATCAAATTCATTTGACTGATAATTTACCTATAAACTCTAAACAATGTCGATATCCTCAGGTACACAAAAATGAAATAGAAAAACAAATAGAGCATACATTAAAAAATGGCATCATTATGCCATCTAATTCACCATATTGATCACCTCTCTGGATAGTAAAAAAAAACGGATAATCGTGGAAATCTTAGATGGCGTATGATGATCGATTTTAGGCAATTAAATGAAAAAACTATCACTCATGCATATCCACTACCGAACATTACAGAAATTTTGGACAAATTGGAGAACTTTAATATTTGAATAGTCTTGGTATATGTCGGTCAACTTACTAAACAAAATTAAGTTAAATTGATTTTAAGTGTCTACTCGGTTTTCGATGGAAAACACATTTGACATATTAAATGTAAGAAGCCGGGATTTGTGTAATTATCGCCGACAAAATCTCTGTTTAAAACATTTTTGTTGCCCTCTAGCGATAATCAATTGAACTAATGTCTATTGTAAATATTTTGCGTTTCGTCCCGAGATCTCGTGATGGACTCTTCAGTAAGGCTAACACGAGAATCTCTGCCTTAGACGCAAAAATGGTTTTGTAAATAATTTGAACTTTAAATAAAACTAAACAATGAAGGAAATGTTTAGAATTATTGTAAGCAAATATGCGTAATTATTATGGTAACGGGATGTCGTTACACAGTACGCATATCCGTAATATTCCCAAAATATGAAATTAATACTTTGATGCGAAAGCATCCAATAAATTTTTCGACCGCTTGAAAATATAAATTTAATATTTGAATAGTCTTGGTATATGTCGGTCAACTTACTAAACAAAATTAAGTTAAATTGATTTTAAGTGTCTACTCGGTTTTCGATGGAAAACACATTTGACATATTAAATGTAAGAAGCCGGGATTTGTGTAATTATCGCCGACAAAATCTCTGTTTAAAACGGGCTGTATAAGTACGTATAAAATAATTAATATTCATGGATTTTGTTGCCCTCTAGCGATAATCAATTGAACTAATGTCTATTGTAAATATTTTGCGTTTCGTCCCGAGATCTCGTGATGGACTCTTCAGTAAGGCTAACACGAGAATCTCTGCCTTAGACGCAAAAATGGTTTTGTAAATAATTTGAACTTTAAATAAAACTAAACAATGAAGGAAATGTTTAGAATTATTGTAAGCAAATATGCGTAATTATTATGGTAACGGGATGTCGTTACACAGTACGCATATCCGTAATATTCCCAAAATATGAAATTAATACTTTGATGCGAAAGCATCCAATAAATTTTTCGACCGCTTGAAAATATAAATTTAATATTTGAATAGTCTTGGTATATGTCGGTCAACTTACTAAACAAAATTAAGTTAAATTGATTTTAAGTGTCTACTCGGTTTTCGATGGAAAACACATTTGACATATTAAATGTAAGAAGCCGGGATTTGTGTAATTATCGCCGACAAAATCTCTGTTTAAAACGGGCTGTATAAGTACGTATAAAATAATTAATATTCATGGATTTTGTTGCCCTCTAGCGATAATCAATTGAACTAATGTCTATTGTAAATATTTTGCGTTTCGTCCCGAGATCTCGTGATGGACTCTTCAGTAAGGCTAACACGAGAATCTCTGCCTTAGACGCAAAAATGGTTTTGTAAATAATTTGAACTTTAAATAAAACTAAACAATGAAGGAAATGTTTAGAATTATTGTAAGCAAATATGCGTAATTATTATGGTAACGGGATGTCGTTACACAGTACGCATATCCGTAATATTCCCAAAATATGAAATTAATACTTTGATGCGAGAGCATCCAATAAATTTTTCGACCGCTTGAAAATATAAATTTAATATTTGAATAGTCTTGGTATATGTCGGTCAACTTACTAAACAAAATTAAGTTAAATTGATTTTAAGTGTCTACTCGGTTTTCGATGGAAAACACATTTGACATATTAAATGTAAGAAGCCGGGATTTGTGTAATTATCGCCGACAAAATCTCTGTTTAAAACGGGCTGTATAAGTACGTATAAAATAATTAATATTCATGGATTTTGTTGCCCTCTAGCGATAATCAATTGAACTAATGTCTATTGTAAATATTTTGCGTTTCGTCCCGAGATCTCGTGATGGACTCTTCAGTAAGGCTAACACGAGAATCTCTGCCTTAGACGCAAAAATGGTTTTGTAAATAATTTGAACTTTAAATAAAACTAAACAATGAAGGAAATGTTTAGAATTATTGTAAGCAAATATGCGTAATTATTATGGTAACGGGATGTCGTTACACAGTACGCATATCCGTAATATTCCCAAAATATGAAATTAATACTTTGATGCGAAAGCATCCAATAAATTTTTCGACCGCTTGAAAATATAAATTTAATATTTGAATAGTCTTGGTATATGTCGGTCAACTTACTAAACAAAATTAAGTTAAATTGATTTTAAGTGTCTACTCGGTTTTCGATGGAAAACACATTTGACATATTAAATGTAAGAAGCCGGGATTTGTGTAATTATCGCCGACAAAATCTCTGTTTAAAACGGGCTGTATAAGTACGTATAAAATAATTAATATTCTGTAACGTTTCGACTATTTGACGTTAAAGAAATTGAAGTGGAAACAAACTCCAGCCAGAACGGCAATTCAATGAATACAGAAAAAAATCAGCTCCGACCGGCGCGGCGTCAGTACGCAAAGAAAAGTATTCACGACCGCGGAGAGGGATCGGGATCACGACAAAAGCCACCAGGCAGCACACAAAAAAAAAGACACCATTAATCGAGATAATCGAGATGTATTCAAAAAAAAGAAAATACAGATATCAAATAATTAATAAGGCGAATACACACGATCATCCAAGATTCCTGCACGCGCCGGTCACAAAAGGTACGAGGCGATTTCGCGGAAGAGAGAAAGAGAGCAAGGTAGAGCGGTACTTACATTTTTCCTTTTCCGCTCGCTCGGCTTAATACAATGTGGCTCGCACACACTCATGCACGCCACCCGCTACCGAAGCTGACAAAAAAAAACACAAGAAAAATAGAGACACTCTGTGTTACTCGTAGATCGCCAACCTGGGCTATATCGCGGCGCGAACAAAAAAATGCAACTCGTGCTAATCAATGACGTAGCTCGTCTGTCTCTCAATTCGGCAATTAGCCGTCAAGGAATCTATTCGCGGGTCACGTGATCTCGCGGACCTATCAAGGGATATTCACGCGGTCTCTCTCTCTCTCCATATATCGATGCGTCGCTTCGCTCTCGTGCGCTGTAAATAATAGATATACATATTAATGCCCGAAGGAGGCCTGTAATGTTTTCAGGAACGTTACAGCTCCCCTCCCCCAGACGCTGGGTAGCGTGGGCGTACCAGCTCTCCAAAATCTCTCAGAAGAAAAGATCAGGGAAAAATAAAATAAAAAAAAATATTAAAAGCAATATTAGAAACATAACTTGTGTATGACATCCTACTCTATAAATAAAACTTCCAAGATATGATTTTTACATCCATTTATTATTTTCCGTTGGTACAAAGGATTCTCTACGGCTCAGTAAGTCCTAGTAACTTAGTAGCGTTTACCGACCAAGGAATCGCGCCAATTGGCTTTATCGGCGATACGCCGAAGGTGGTATCAATGGGTGCAAGGTGCGCTCCGGACATTCATGGCCCCGTGCCACGTTTGGGTGTCGGCACACATAGCAGGTGCGATACGCCTTCGTGGCTTCTCTGGGATCTTCTCCCTGTTCGCGGGCTATCTGCCTCGCGATTTCTCTCAGATCGCCGCTAAGCTTTTCGGCCTCTGCTAATTCGGCCAACGCTGCCGTTGTGGCCTCCTCCTGGGTCCGTTGGGCCCGCTGGAGTTTTTTCAGGGCGTTGGCCCGTTTCGTCTCCAACTGGAGTTGGATATTCTCCCGCTGTTCTGCCAAGCTGGCAACTTTCCGGCGATGGTTGGCTGCCTCTCTCCTGAAATCTTCGGCCTCGCTTTGGTCCGCCCGATAGTTGGCAATTAGGCGCGTGTATTGCTCGCCGACTACTGCCTGGAATGGCTCGCCAAACTGCTCTATCAGCCAGTCATAATGGCCAAACACCTGCTCCTCTTGCTGCTGAAGAGCCCGTCTCTGCCTCCGTAACTCCTCCATTTGCCCACGAAGTGGCTCCCAGAGGCGGCGATATTGCTCCTCGTCGCGACTCTGGACAGGCCCTGGAAGGGTAATTGCTAGTGGCTGGTCCTCCAGCGATGGTTGTCGCGCTCGAACTATCAGCGCCCCCTCGTCCATGGGTTCTTCTATTATTGGTATTGGTTCCCTACATAAAAGATAATAGTTAGGATAATATCCTTCGGCTCTGGGCTCTTGTCCTACCTATCACTACATCATCGGGATTGGCCGAACTCGGCTGAGCCTTCGACCCTTTTGGTCTTCCGCGTTTCCTGACAATCCGTAATGGCTCATTCGAACAAACGTTCTGCACGGCACGCGATTGTCGTACTGCCGGCGTCGCTTCGCGATGAACGCACACGCGCGTTGTGCAAGGTCGACCGCGTTTACCGTTCGCGTTAACAATTCGATCAGGCGGATTAAGCATTTTACGCTCGCGGAGGACTGGGCCAACGGTCGGCGAATCATCTTTTCCTGACGACGACTCGTTGCTTGAAGACGATGAATCTTCGGCTCTTGTGGCCACTTCGGCTCTTGAAGCCTTTTCAGCTCTTGTAGCCTCTTCGGGCATCGGCCGAATTTCATCCAGGTCTTCTGCCATCTCCTCATAAGGCTTGAGATCCATCACGTGCATGGGTCCACTTGGCTGACCTTTAGCGTCTTCCAATTCATAAATATTCGCGCCAGGTCGCCCAACAATTGTGTATGGCCCAATATATTTAGGAGCCAGCTTGGCAGTAATACCTTGAGCGGCTGAGGACAAGATCCGGTTTCTTTTCCATACTCGTGTACCAATCTTGTACTGCACATCTCGATGCTTTGCATTGTAGTATTTGGCTCGACGCTGATGCGCCTCTCGGCTATTCTCAGCAACTTGCTCATATAGCTCAGGTAACTGTCCCATACGATCATTCCATCGCACTCTGGCTGCTTGAGGCTCACTTGCCTTGGCGGACAACTCTTCTTGTCGTCGTTTTAGCCGAGGTGGCGGCAACTGACGACCGTACGTCAACATGGATGGACTAAAACCAGTTGACTCATTAACAGCCGTATTAAAGGCAAAAGTGAACTCATTCAATAGAACATCCCATTTGCGATGGTTCTCCTCAGTAAATGACATAATCATCGTCTTTACTGTGCGATTGACGCGTTCTACAGGATTAGCCTGTGGATGATACGGTGGCGTGTTTTCCTGTACAATTCCCGCATCTTGTAGAAATTTGTCCATTACTTTGTTCTTAAATTCGGACCCACGATCGGACAGGAATGTCTTTGCGAACGGCAACGCAACGGCGAACGGCAACGCACTCAATCCAACGAGTGAACAAATCTTGAAAAATTAAAATATATTCGTAGCCTCTTGCAGTTCTCGGCAGGGGTCCCGTAATATCACCAGAAACGATTTGTCCTGGCTGGCTAAGCTCTCGTGTTCCTAATAACCCGGCCGGTGCTGATTGCAATACTTTGCACTGTTGGCAAATCTTGCAATTTTTGACGAAACGTCGAACATCACGCCGTATGGTAGGCCAATAATAATAAAGTTGGACACGTTCTCGTGTTTTCAATTGCCCCATGTGACCGGCTGTTGGCTCTTCATGACACTCTGCCAACACGGCTTGACGTTGCTCTTTAGGTAACACCAGCTTCCAGCCATCTTCATCAGACAACACTTCTTCGATTCTCATGTCAGGACGATAAACATAAAGATGACCACCCATAATTTTCCATTCCTGGCATTCATATGGTCGTTGCAACACTTTCTGCCTTTGGGCTAAATACCACGCATCCTGGGTGTCTTCAGCCACTTCTATGGCTGCTAGCGGTGCACCTTCACTGTTTTCATACAGACGCGATAAAGCGTCGGGAACCGTGTGCAAGGACCCTTTGCGATGCTCAAAATAATAATTGTAGCCTTGCAACCGTAATACCCAGCGAGCAAGACGCCCCGTCGGGTTGTGCAGGTTTTTCAACCATTGAAGGCTACTATGATCGGTGACCACTTTGAATCTATAACCCTCAACATATGGCCTGTATTTTTCAATCGCCCAGATAACGGCTAAACACTCGCGCTCGGTGACGGAATAGTTCCGTTCGGCAGAACTCAAAACACGACTTGCAAATCCTAACACTCGTTCCAATCCGTTAATTTCTTGAATAAGGACAGCGCCTATACCAGTATCGCTGGCGTCTGTCTCAATGACAAATTCTTGGCTGAAATCTGGCCTCTGGAGTACAGGAGCTGAAGCAATTAAGCTCTTTAACCGCTCAAAAGCTTGTTGTTGTTCGTCCGACCAATGAAATCGAACGTCTTTCCTCGTCAGCTTCGTTAGCGGTTCTGCTAATGTAGCGAAGCCTTCCAGAAATTTCCTATACCAGGAAGCCATACCTAGGAATCGGCGTACTTGCTTAAGATTCGTTGGCTGCGGATAATTCAACACTGGTGCGATCTTATCTGGATCCGGACGGAAACCAGTTTCGTTTACCAGCACTCCCAAATATTTGGCCTCGCTCTGACAGAATGAGCTTTTCTCGCGGCTGATGGTAAGTCCCGCCGCTTGAATTTTCTTTAGGACATGTTCAAGCCAATGCAAATGATCCTCGAACGACTCTGAGACGATAATGATGTCGTCCAGATAGCAGAATGCATGTGGCTCTAGTTCGGGGCCAATAAGGCTATCAAGCAATCGCTGAAAAGTGGCTGGAGCGCCTGATAAGCCAAAAGGCATCCGGACGAACTGAAACAATCCCATCCCTGGCACTGTGAAAGCCGTGATCGGCCTCGCAGCTTTGCGCATCTTTATCTGATGATATGCGCTCTTGAGATCCAGGGTAGAAATATACTTAGCTCTCTGCAGCTTACGCAAGATATCATCCATATAAGGAAGTGGATAAGCATCTGTCTGCGAAACCGCGTTGACTTTACGAAAATCAATGCAGAATCTTACCGAGCCATCCCTTTTCTTAACAAGTACGACAGGGCTGGACCAGCTACTCGTTGACCGTTCTATTATACCATTTGACAACATTTCTTGAACGTGCTCATGCATGATTTCTTCCATCTTGGGTGACACTGGATAATATTTCTGCTTTATTGGTTTCGCAGATCCAACATCAATATCATGCTCAATGAGCGTAGTACAGCCAATTTCGTTCGAGCCAGTTGGCAAAACTCTGTCCAACAGTTTACTCAGCTGACGCGTTTCCGCCGTGGACAGTTTAGCTAAGCCAACTTGCGGCTCTTCAGAATTCTCCGTCGAAAGAGCTGCAACTTCAGCCACTACTGGTTCATTCAGCCCATCAATCATTACGTGGTTCTTGCGTGGATGTAAAATGGCATTAAATTCTCGCGCGAAATCTGCGCCTAATAAACAATCAGCTTTTAGGCTAGGCATAATCAGTACTGAGAGCTTTTTTTGTACTCCACTAATCGATATGGGAAGTTTAGCGACACCAGTCACGTAAGATGATCGTCCGTCAGCAACACGAACTTCCTCACGAAAAGGATGCAGAATTTCGCCGCAAGCTGTGGCAATTTGGACACCGACCGGGCCCATTACTGTTCTGGCTGCTCCTGGATCAAACAGCGCTTTTAAGCGAAATCCAGCCACATCCACTCTCAACCACCAACGAGGGTACCTTCTACTTATTAATTTTTCCGGCCCTTGCGCCAATTGGCTGTTTTCTTCCAGCCCTGCGATTGGCCACCGGTGTTGCGATTGTTTATATCGCTTTGCACCGATCGAGGTCTGGCCATTTCCGGGGGCGATGATGACCTCTCTTCTTCGCTCCCGTAGCCGTTTTTCGCGCAATTGGGACAATTATATGTCCTGTAGCCTGGTAAATGGCACCTCCAACACTCTATCCGTCGCGGCGATCGGTTGGATTTGGGCGAACTTCCTGAACGCGGTTGACCCGACGCGGATGCGCGTTCGCGATTGAAGAACTCGGACGAAATTCGGTCCCTCGGCCAATCAGGAGCTCGACGCGTCGCTTGAGCATCAACTAATTGGGGTCTCCGGTATTCCGCGTTTTTCCGCAGCCACTCGTCCAGTTTCTTGTCGATCAATTCCGCAACCTCTTTTGCCGTGAGCGCTGTTCCTACACTGGCGATGGTCGTTGACTTAGCTACCTTTGGTGCGATTCGATTCGCCACCTTAGATGTTTGGTCGCTAATAGGCGAGGTTGCTATTGCTGCCACATGCGGCTTCCCGATAGACTTGCTGGATGGACCTCCCTGTTGTAACCTGGCCGGGTTGAACGCTGAATCCGGCATCACACTTGCCTCGACTGTAGGTGGAGGTCGATATTTTTGCCTCAATTCAGCATCTCGCTCAACTTCCATGGCACGTCGTAGCAACTGGTCGCAAGTGCGTACCTCCGTTCTTCTCACAGCGCTCTGGATGTCCGGTCTTAAATTGCGATATAACAATTTCATCTGATCTTCACCTGTAAGTTGTGGTACACATCGACTCAAAATTGTCAGTAAGCAAATGACATAATCGCGAACTGGTTCACCTGGTCCTTGTGTCCGCGCTTTCGCTTCTTCTAGCAATCGCTGTTGGAGATCGGGATCGGCTCCATAGCAATCGCGTACGGATTCGCAAAAGTCTTGCCACGTCTGCCACCCTGGCTGAGATAGGCGACACCACTGAAGCGCCACGTCGCACATTAAATGCGGCATTGCTAACAGCATTTCTTTATCGCTAAGATTAGCTAACGCACGGCATTCTTCAATACGGATGAGGAATTCTTCGATGCTTTGGCCTTTGGCACCAGAAAACTTAATTCTCCAGCGACGCACAATTTCACCCACGTCACGATTTCGCGGTTGTAACGCTTCGTAGGCGGGAAGAGAACGACTGGCATCCCCCCTCCCCCTAGGGTCGACATATCCACTAGAACCGAAAATTGTTCGATTAGGAATCGAAACGCCATCGTTTGCTTCGCGATCTACGTCCTTGTGAAAATAATTAACGTTGAACGTGTCGCGAAAATTGACTTTGCTACTAGAAGATTTTGATCGACCGCTGGCGTTACCCTCTAGTTGCAGAATTTCGCGTTGTTTCGCTTCTGACCGCATATTATTCTTTAATTCCGCGACTTCCCGACGACTTTCCTCGAGCGCTTTTTCTAAATTCGCAGCTCGCGACTCCGATTTTTCCAGAGCTTCTAATATGCTTGCCAGCATTTCGTTTCGGCCCTCCTCAACGTTTTCTGACGAATTATATTCGGAAATGCGATCAAAATTATTCGCGATTCCTGCATTTTGCTGCGTATGCGCCGTGGTTATTGTAGATGTCGCGAAAGTTGTCGTTGGCGCCGCGGTTGTCGCATTTGGTAGCGTTGTAATTGGCGAAAAACGCGATTCGATATTTGCCCGAACTTGCAATTCTTGCGGTACTTCTTCCGACTTATCCGGCGACGACTGGGAGAAACTATTTTCCGATCGTGTATCAGCGTCCGCATTTACTATAATTCCATCTGAACGGTTTAGGAAATTATCCCGTAAGGTGTCGCGTAGAATCCGCAAGGTGTCCGGATTTTCCGCCATTGCAGTTGGCACGAAATCGGCTTCTGAGTAATTTCCACATAGGCGTTGGTACAGTCGTTCCATTCGAACAAATGGCGTACCAGATGCATTAAGTTGGAGTTCATTTAATGCTGACTCCAACTCACGCTCCGTGAGTCCGAAGACCCAGTCCTCTAGAGGGCGCAACGATACGTCACGGTTCGCGTTTGCCGAATGAGCCATTTTACAATGTGGATGTACAAATACAAAAATACACGTAAAATATGTAAAATATCCCGCTATATGTACATAATAAACTATTACTTTAAATAATATTAACTAAATAAGTGTCATTGCCCAATTTAAATTACACATGACAATACCGACGAATAATTAAATAATTCAATACGTAAAACAAATTTAGTCACCTTGTGTCAGTATATATATCTAAAAAAAAATTCTTCTAATTAAGTAGATAAAAAACCATTAAATGACAACAGTCAAATAAATAAATAAATATATAAGTTCATAACTAAATAAGCCCGTCCGTAAATAATTAAATAAATAAAATATATATAAATTAATAACCATATATAAAAAAAACTTCAATAACAAAACAAAAAAAAAAATAACATATAAAAAATTAAAATCACAATAATCTAAAATTAAAATAACTTAAAGTTACTGTAAAAAAAAAACTTTGAGTAACATTTAAATTAAAATATCATTCAATACAGAAAGTAAACAAAAAAAAAAATTAAAAACAATTAATGTCAATAAATAAAATCCATAAATCAAAATAAATAAAATAAATAAAATAAATAAAATAAATAAAATAAATAAAATAAATAAAATAAATAAAATAAATAAAATAAATAAAATAAATAAAATAAATAAAATAAATAAAATAAATAAAATATATGTCAATTAATTAAAAAAAATTATTGACACACATAAAATATTAAAATCTTGTCCGTCAAATTCACTACAATCGTTAAAATATAAATAAATAATAAATAAATAAATGACAAATAAAAGCGAACGGATAAAAATCACTCATGAATAGACCCATAAATAAATAATTTACACAAATACACTACCATATTATATAAAACACAATTAACAAAACACAATTAACTTAGTAGATACATTAATATTTAAATTGAGCAATGGAGACGAGCTACAATAATTTTTATTTTATTCTTCCCAATCATCTTAAAAACATTTATTCACTTTTCAATTTTCATGAAATTCTATAATTCGTTTATTTTACTTTAAACGCTTATTCTGCCTCGTATCTGGTTGACCGGTGTAAACATAAACACGCGAGGATTTTCGTGAACTGTCCGGCCTTTGCCGTTACTTCGTTCGAAAATTGATCGAATTCAATTTTGAAATTTATTTTTCCCGATAAACACGTTTAGGGCGCCATTGTAACGTTTCGACTATTTGACGTTAAAGAAATTGAAGTGGAAACAAACTCCAGCCAGAACGGCAATTCAATGAATACAAAAAAAAATCAGCTCCGACCGGCGTCAGTACGCAAAGAAAAGTATTCACGACCGCGGAGAGGGATCGGGATCACGACAAAAGCCACCAGGCAGCACACAAAAAAAAGACACCATTAATCGAGATAATCGAGATGTATTCAAAAAAAAGAAAATACAGATATCAAATAATTAATAAGGCGAATACACACGATCATCCAAGATTCCTGCACGCGCCGGTCACAAAAGGTACGAGGCGATTTCGCGGAAGAGAGAAAGAGAGCAAGGTAGAGCGGTACTTACATTTTTCCTTTTCCGCTCACTCGGCTTAATACAATGTGGCTCGCACACACTCATGCACGCCACCCGCTACCGAAGCTGACAAAAAAAAACACAAGAAAAATAGAGACACTCTGTGTTACTCGTAGATCGCCAACCTGGGCTATATCGCGGCGCGAACAAAAAAATGCAACTCGTGCTAATCAATGACGTAGCTCGTCTGTCTCTCAATTCGGCAATTAGCCGTCAAGGAATCTATTCGCGGGTCACGTGATCTCGCGGACCTATCAAGGGATATTCACGCGGTCTCTCTCTCTCTCCATATATCGATGCGTCGCTTCGCTCTCGTGCGCTGTAAATAATAGATATACATATTAATGCCCGAAGGAGGCCTGTAATGTTTTCAGGAACGTTACAATTCATGGATTTTGTTGCCCTCTAGCGATAATCAATTGAACTAATGTCTATTGTAAATATTTTGCGTTTCGTCCCGAGATCTCATGATGGACTCTTCAGTAAGGCTAACACGAGAATCTCTGCCTTAGACGCAAAAATGGTTTTGTAAATAATTTGAACTTTAAATAAAACTAAACAATGAAGGAAATGTTTAGAATTATTGTAAGCAAATATGCGTAATTATTATGGTAACGGGATGTCGTTACACAGTACGCATATCCGTAATATTCCCAAAATATGAAATTAATACTTTGATGCGAAAGCATCCAATAAATTTTTCGACCGCTTGAAAATATAAATTTAATATTTGAATAGTCTTGGTATATGTCGGTCAACTTACTAAACAAAATTAAGTTAAATTGATTTTAAGTGTCTACTCGGTTTTCGATGGAAAACACATTTGACATATTAAATGTAAGAAGCCGGGATTTGTGTAATTATCGCCGACAAAATCTCTGTTTAAAACGGGCTGTATAAGTACGTATAAAATAATTAATATTCATGGATTTTGTTGCCCTCTAGCGATAATCAATTGAACTAATGTCTATTGTAAATATTTTGCGTTTCGTCCCGAGATCTCGTGATGGACTCTTCAGTAAGGCCAACACGAGAATCTCTGCCTTAGACGCAAAAATGGTTTTGTAAATAATTTGAACTTTAAATAAAACTAAACAATGAAGGAAATGTTTAGAATTATTGTAAGCAAATATGCGTAATTATTATGGTAACGGGATGTCGTTACACAGTACGCATATCCGTAATATTCCCAAAATATGAAATTAATACTTTGATGCGAAAGCATCCAATAAATTTTTCGACCGCTTGAAAATATAAATTTAATATTTGAATAGTCTTGGTATATGTCGGTCAACTTACTAAACAAAATTAAGTTAAATTGATTTTAAGTGTCTACTCGGTTTTCGATGGAAAACACATTTGACATATTAAATGTAAGAAGCCGGGATTTGTGTAATATACCAAGACTATTCAAATATTAAATTTATATTTTCAAGCGGTCGAAAAATTTATTGGATGCTTTCGCATCAAAGTATTAATTTCATATTTTGGGAATATTACGGATATGCGTACTGTGTAACGACATCCCGTTACCATAATAATTACGCATATTTGCTTACAATAATTCTAAACATTTCCTTCATTGTTTAGTTTTATTTAAAGTTCAAATTATTTACAAAACCATTTTTGCGTCTAAGGCAGAGATTCTCGTGTTAGCCTTACTGAAGAGTCCATCACGAGATCTCGGGACGAAACGCAAAATATTTACAATAGACATTAGTTCAATTGATTATCGCTAGAGGGCAACAAAATCCATGAATATTAATTATTTTATACGTACTTATACAGCCCGTTTTAAACAGAGATTTTGTCGGCGATAATTACACAAATCCCGGCTTCTTACATTTAATATGTCAAATGTGTTTTCCATCGAAAACCGAGTAGACACTTAAAATCAATTTAACTTAATTTTGTTTAGTAAGTTGACCGACATATACCAAGACTATTCAAATATTAAATTTATATTTTCAAGCGGTCGAAAAATTTATTGGATGCTTTCGCATCAAAGTATTAATTTCATATTTTGGGAATATTACGGATATGCATACTGTGTAACGACATCCCGTTACCATAATAATTACGCATATTTGCTTACAATAATTCTAAACATTTCCTTCATTGTTTAGTTTTATTTAAAGTTCAAATTATTTACAAAACCATTTTTGCGTCTAAGGCAGAGATTCTCGTGTTAGCCTTACTGAAGAGTCCATCACGAGATCTCGGGACGAAACGCAAAATATTTACAATAGACATTAGTTCAATTGATTATCGCTAGAGGGCAACAAAATCCATGAATATTAATTATTTTATACGTACTTATACAGCCCGTTTTAAACAGAGATTTTGTCGGCGATAATTACACAAATCCCGGCTTCTTACATTTAATATGTCAAATGTGTTTTCCATCGAAAACCGAGTAGACACTTAAAATCAATTTAACTTAATTTTGTTTAGTAAGTTGACCGACATATACCAAGACTATTCAAATATTAAATTTATATTTTCAAGCGGTCGAAAAATTTATTGGATGCTTTCGCATCAAAGTATTAATTTCATATTTTGGGAATATTACGGATATGCATACTGTGTAACGACATCCCGTTACCATAATAATTACGCATATTTGCTTACAATAATTCTAAACATTTCCTTCATTGTTTAGTTTTATTTAAAGTTCAAATTATTTACAAAACCATTTTTGCGTCTAAGGCAGAGATTCTCGTGTTAGCCTTACTGAAGAGTCCATCACGAGATCTCGGGACGAAACGCAAAATATTTACAATAGACATTAGTTCAATTGATTATCGCTAGAGGGCAACAAAATCCATGAATATTAATTATTTTATACGTACTTATACAGCCCGTTTTAAACAGAGATTTTGTCGGCGATAATTACACAAATCCCGGCTTCTTACATTTAATATGTCAAATGTGTTTTCCATCGAAAACCGAGTAGACACTTAAAATCAATTTAACTTAATTTTGTTTAGTAAGTTGACCGACATATACCAAGACTATTCAAATATTAAATTTATATTTTCAAGCGGTCGAAAAATTTATTGGATGCTTTCGCATCAAAGTATTAATAAATTGGAGAACGCTAATTTTTTTCTCAGCATTGGATCTCAGTTCAGGATTTCAGCAAATAGAAATGTGTCCTCAAGATAAAGTAAAAGCAGCTTTCATAACCCTAAATATTCATTATGAGTATATACAAATGCCCAAAGGTCTTAAAAATGCACCTGCAATTTTTCCAACGACTTGTGGATAATATTCTCTAAGGCTTAACGGGTACAGAAATGTTCGTTTACATGAATGACATTGTAGTCTTTGCAAAAGATTTAGAAGACCATTATATAAAAGTGAAACGGTT
This sequence comes from Trichopria drosophilae, assembly GCA_030407085.1. Taxonomy (NCBI): domain Eukaryota; kingdom Metazoa; phylum Arthropoda; class Insecta; order Hymenoptera; family Diapriidae; genus Trichopria; species Trichopria drosophilae. The sequence continues at coordinate 53,203,616 of CM059587.1, forward strand.
ATTTAGGAGATTAAAACGTGCTAGACTTGTCCTACAACCAGATAAATGCGAGTTCCTAAAAAAAGGAACTCGTATATTTAGGGCACATTATAGTAATGAGGGGGTAAAACCTAATAAAAAAAATAGAAGCAGTTAAATGTTTTCCCCGTCCTAAGAATCAGAGAAATGTTAGAGAATTTCTTGGATTAACCGGTTATTATCGTAAATTTATTCAGTATTATTCGGAAATTGCCAAAACTTTATCGAATTTATAAAAAAAAGAATGCAAAATTTATATGGGGGAAGAGGCTGAAAATGGGTTTGAAATTCTAAAAGAAAAATTATGCACTATTCCTATTTTACAATATTCAAATTTTACAAACCATTTACAGTAACAACTTATGCATCTGACTATGCAATAGGAGCCGTGTAAAGTCAAGATGTTGTAGAAAAAAATTTTCCAGTGGCATATCTATCGAGAACGTTAGCTAATGCTGAAATAAATTACTTTAAACAGAGAAAGAATTTTTAGCAGCATTATACGCGATACCTAATTTTCGATCTTATATTTATGGGAAGAGTTTACCTTAGTAAGTGATCCCAATCCTTTACAATGGATTGATTCGGTAAAAGACCCAGGTTAACGTTTAATTCGCTGCAGACTTAAATTAAGAGATTACTATTTTAATTTTCGGTATCAACCTGACAGAAATCCAATCGACACGGTTGTAAATGATCTTCTTAAAGTTTCAAATTGTCAATCCCTTATAACTCCCGAGAAGGCTATTTGTTCCTCAGATAGTAATTGTTAAACATCTAGTCTATTTCCTTTATCGAAAATACCTATTCCTTTGACATCTTTAAGGGTGTTCTTCTAAAAAGTCGGAAGTCAGATTTGACTGTAGCGATGCCTACAACTTTTAAGTACACTGATTGGAGTGACATCTGCCGATGATATTACGAAGTTCGACTTTCGTTCTCTCGTCAGGACCGTATCAAAGATTTTCTCGAAGGGTTCTCACCGGGGCCCCACAATTTTGTTTACATGTGTACGTATACACGTGTATAGGATAAACGATATTCATACATGTAGCGGGGAAGGACGAAGTTGGCCGAGATCGCCAAGAGCTTCGCGAAAATCGGTGCTGTAGCATACATGTATATGTACATATACATATGCATTTACAGCGATCGTCCGATAGTTTCGACGGCGAAGCTCATTTTTTTTCTTGCGATAGAATTTCTCCCGGCTATCCGACGGATTCGGACCGCGGACGAGGTAACTCGTGCGTCTTCTTCGGAAAATCGTTTCTACATGAAGTTATTGCATAGAATAGATGGCTAAAACTTTTTTGCAAATATGTAACATTAGTATATATATATATATATATATATATATAGTTATATTTTAATTTTCAGCTAAGGTTTTATTTCTTTTCTTCGTCATTTTCGACCTAAAAACATATAGAGTGGTACAAATGTCCAAATTGTAATTTTTTATCAGTTCACAATTTTCCATTCTTTACCACTTTTTTCAAATCCATGTGAGAAGTTTAAAATTACAAAATATGCATAGAAAAAAAAATCATCGTTGAAAAATATTAAAAATTGTAAGACAAAATACATTTGTAATAGTCAAATTTTACATTTTTTTCGCTAAACAGAGTTTGAGTCTTTATTAATAAATACTAAATTTTAATACGTAATATTAGACTTCTGCATAGAAAATTAAAAAACATTTACCATCAGTAGTACACTTCTTAAACATGTATAAAAAAGTATATGAGTGTATATATATACACATATATGTGAATAACACACATCATATATATATATATATATATATATATATATATACTAGGTTGCGGATCTGCGTCGAAACGACATAGTAAATAGATGGAATGATATCATCTCTCATTGCATATAAAATGTTCAATTGAAATGCATATTTCAATTATTTTGGAAGTAATGTTGAAATAATTATGAAATAATAATGTGAAATAATAATCAATAATATGCATATTTACATGGATATCATTTTTTTTTGTAAATGGACTTCTTATAATTCTCTGGCAGGTTTCCGATGGTTCTTTGCTTTATTTACTCATCAACAATCATCTAAAAGTTGTTGCCGGCTTTAGCAACAAAAAACTGTAATTTTTCTAAATATTTATCGACAGTTGACAGTGGAAAACAATGTAAATCCACATTATTACAGAAAAGTATAGAATTTCTGTATATTCTTTACAAATAAATTGTTATAAATAATTATTTTTTATAAACAAAAAAACCAGGTATTTTATTTTTGACATATCGTACTTCCAATGATTAGCATCTAATTTTTCCCGTAAAATCGATTGGCGCAGCCAGATTTCACCTAAAACCACTTTTGACGAAATTGTTGATAACAAATTGTTATAAACAAGTATTTTTTAAAAACCAGAATACAGAGATATTTAATTTTTGTCATATATCTTATTTTAGATAGTTAGTTTGGCGCTATCTGTGCTGTGGTAGGCATGGGCCTTAATTAACACGTTCTAATGTAATTAATATGGATTTTAAATGGAAATTATTGATATAGAGAATATATTCTATAACACCATAAATATATAAAGATTTAGAAAATGAATATTGTAGGTGACCAATATTCCATTTCAAATCATGCAATGAAAATAAATTTAAAATTAAAAATCATGTTTTATACGGTTTTTATTGTTCTTTTGGGTAAATAAAGAGATACGTATTTTTTCGTTTTGGAAACAAAAAATTTTTCGCGAAGTTACGGCCTGCACAAAAATTTCGCTGGTGATTTCATTTTTGCCAAACAAGTAGGAAATTATATTGAAATCTCTCTATTTGCATTAAAAGCGATATATTATCATTCTGTTCCTTAATTTAGTAGTGTTTAAAATGTTCTTTCATGGCCATTTTGAAATTTTATAAAGTTTGAAAATTAACAAAATGGCGGCCATATTTTGAAAAATAAAAAAACTCGTTTTTCTCAAAAACATCATTTTTCAAAATTGTAATTTTTTTTTATGATTAGGCAATATAAAAAGGAATGTTTTCCAATAGGTTTGGTCTGCGCTAAAATGGTGTGGAAGCGTCAAGTTTTTTTTTAATCGGCATTTATCAGGTTGCAGCAACGTCATCTTTCAGTTAGTGAAATAAAAGAGAAATTTGGATCATATCTATTAGCCATAGAAACTTTCAAATATTATTATTAATAAACAATTTGATTATATTTTAAGAATAAATGCGTGCTATTGTTAACGATCGGTGGAAGACATTTGTTGAAAAATGTTTATCTGTCAGTATATAAAAATGAACGTGTCGTTCAGGTTTCATGTTACAGATGAAGCACACATCTGCTTATCTAATCGTGAAACAATTACAATTCAAAAAGCACCCCAATTCGAGAGAGGCAATGAGACTCACTTCAAAAAGTACCCCAACAGGATGAGAATCCTATCACGTCCATGTCGTTCATCCTGGGTAGCGCTAAGTAGGGTTGTAATATTCATTGTAAGATTCTTAATATATGAAAGAAAAATTTTTCCTGAAAATTCTGCACTTTTCTTATTTTTTTCTTGTTCTATTTACGCATTATTATTAGACATCAACAATGGCGATACGCTCAATTTTATGAACAGACCTAACAGTGTTTGAACATATTTTCCTTGGGCCGATAACGGAGTAAGCGGTAGCACGTTTTTATTCTTAAAATATAAAAAATGGCATGTTAATGTTAATGTGGAAAAGTTTCTATTTATAATATATATGCTATTATCAAACATTTTCCTGTTGTTTTACTAACTGAAAGATGACGTCGCTGAAACCTGATAAATAACGATTTCTTTTTTTCAGAAAAAAAATCTTGACGCTTTGACACTGTTTAGGACCGTAGTCCGAAATATTCAGGAGCGACGATGGTCGCCGCAACTTTGTATTTTCGCGCGACTTTCGAATAATCGGGATCACGAGCGACGACTAGCGTCGCGATAGAAATCCTGCCCGCGAAAATTTCGGCAATATCGGCGTACTAGGACGATGTTTAATAAGCCGGTACTGCGCATCGGGCAAGTTCTTCGATTGTCTCCGTCTAGAGAGCATCGAATCGCGCTCTTCAATCGGAGCCATCTTCTCTTTTTTGTAATCGGCACGCGGACTTTGTTCTATTAGAGATCCACGATAGTGGATTAAAAATAAAAGGTCTTAATTTGACTAAAAAGCGAGAACGACAACGCGTTCGCGTGTGACGTGCTAATAAAACATGAAAATTAAACTCATACGTTATCGGACTTTATTCCGCACGTGCTCGTGAGTAGCCATTGACCGCGAGTGCCAATCTGTAAGTTCGACTAGGTTTTCTGTACTGGACAGAAAACCTAAAATAAACTTGTTTAATTTCAAGCAATTATTCCGGTTCTCTTTTGCTAATTTATGCCCACTCACTTTATCCTGAATCTAACTTGATCGTCATTGGTCATCGAGCTATTTCGCAATCAGCGTATTGATTCTCAGTGGGTGCTTCAAATGAATTAATTACGCTCCAACCTTTTTATTAATTATTGCAACTGTCGTTCAAAGTCGGTTCCACGACGCGACAACGAAATCATCGAGCGTGCAATATCTCCAACGGGTAACCGACTGGGAAATTCTTATAGTTTTCAACAGACACCATTTTAGCGCAGACCAAACTTATTGGAAAACTTTCCTTTTTATAGTGTCTAATTATGATAAAAAAAATTAGAATTTTGAAAATCAAGTTTTTCTTTTTTTTTCATAAAATGACCGCCATTTTATTCATTTTCAAAATTTTGTAAAATTTCAAAATGGCCATTAAGGAACATTTAAAACACTACTGAATTAAGGAAACAGAATGTTAAAATATCGATTTTTAACGGAAATAGAGAGATTTAAAAATAATTTCCTATCTGTTTCGGACAAAAATGAAATCACCAGCGAGAGATTTTCGGCAAAACAAAAAATACGTATCTCTTAATTTACCTAAAAGAACAATAAAAATAGTATAAAACATGATTTTAAACATTATTTTTTTTCTGCAAATGAACCGTTAACATTAATTAATTAAAATTCCTATATGACTATTACAGTTGGTAAAGATGGTAAATGCAGAGAACTTCTGGTTTTGATTCCAGAAGTATTTTTAGCCTACTTTTTCGAAATTTATGAAATTTCCGTCTTCGAGGCTATTTTAATATTTATTTTTAAAATTAATTTTAAAAATACAGATTGATGGTGATAAATATTTTCGGATTTGTCATATTTTTTAAATATTTATCACCATCAATCTGTATTTTAAAATTAATTTTAAAAATAAATATTAAAATAGCCTCGAATACGGAAATTTCATAAACTTCGAAAGAGTTGGCTAAAAATACTTCTGGAATCAAAACCAGAAGTTCTCTGCATTTACCATATGATTTTAAATTTGAAACCTTTTCACTGCAGGATATGAAATGGGATTGGTCAGGTGGAGAATGCAAAACCTCATCAAAATATGTCGAATACCCAGATATAACTTAAAAATTGTGATAAAACAATTTTGTTGGAAGAAATTTTTTATTTTGGGTCCTGAATCGCGATACTCTTCAGTTTCTAAATATTAATCGAGATAAATAATGTGAATTCATAATTATTATTTGTAAAAGAACAGACTTTGAAGAAAAATTATAAACGTATTCTTTAAAACGTGCAAGTAATGAAGTTCTTCAAGAACAGTTCTTATGTACTGTTTGACATTATTTATTGCAAGTATTTTTATTTGTTGGTAAAGAATAGTTTAAATTTTTTTTTAATATTGAGAATTTACATTGTATTTTCACTGACAACTGTCGATAAACATTTAAAAAAAAAAGTCACACAACAACTTTTAAATGAATGTTGATGGGCAAATAAAGAAAGAACCATCGGATACCCTGCCAGAGAATTATAAGAAGTCCATTTACAGAAAAAATGATATCCATGTAAATATGCATATTATTGATTATTATTTCATAATTATTTCAACATTACTTCCAAAAAAATATTTTAGTTGAGCATATTCTAGGAAATGAAGTACAAATCCAATATTAACTGTTGAAATTTAGTATTCATTAATAACAAGACTTTTCAGAAGGGTCAAAGACTGTCAAATTTGATTATTAAGATTGTCACTTTTTTTACAATTTTTAATCATTTTCAACGCCGACTTTTTTATGCATATTTTGTAACCAATCGATTTGTAGCATGCATTTTAAACTAAGAATATGCGGAATCCATCTAATTGTAAAATGATGCAGGCAAACCAATGGTATGTTAAGAATTAACTTCAAGATGCAATATTCTACTTGAAAAATAAAGGAATACGTGATTGTTTACATTTTTATAAACAATTTTTTTTGTATTGTTTACCAAAATTTATTACTTCAAATTTTGTCAATAACACAAATTTTTGTAAATTTCTTATTCAGATGCTCTGAATTTACTTACTTTTTAACCTTTCACTCGTGCCCTGGATTTTTTTCTTGCATTTTTCATACTTTTTAAACATATCACAAAATATAAATTTTAAATGGATTCGACTTATAAGTGGTGAAAAAAGAAAATTTCTAAAGTGATAAACAATATGAATGTTTAATTTCTTCGAGACGCTATCATTTTGTAGGTCGAAAATGATAAAGTAACAAAAATAAAGGGATCAAAATAAATTTGGTGATTCCCTTTAAACTTCTGAATGCATATTTATACATTGCACTATTGGTTTTGGGGTTTAACTTTGGTTTTGACATCTTTATTCTACTTTTCAAAACTACGACGTTTCTCAACAGATCTATTTTTGCAATGAGAAAGAAAGAATATTTTATTTGTATTTTGCATGTAAAATGGAGATATTTCTTACTTATTTCTGCCAGTAATGCTTCATACTGAACAGATAACAAACGCAGGGGATATATTGGTTTGGAACTTAATTACTTTTAATCCCATGACTTGTGCTACATGGAAAATTTGTTAGTAGCGTAGAATCTGAATCTACTTCAGACAAATGCGATATAACTATTAGAAAATAATGGATATACAATTATATTTTACTAAGGTTCAACATTATTACCGATTTCAGTGAATCTATAAAAAAGAATCTATACATAAATATATTTGCATCACCATACTTTTCCAGGTTAGTCCAGGTATGGTGATGCAAAACTTCACGCTACCAAACTACAAGGAAGTAGGAAAAATGTATCTAAAAAATAGGTTTTTCTGAAATAACTTAAGTAATATCACATTAAAAAAAAAGAAATTCACGAAAATTGTATTTGGGGAAATTCTACACAATTTCGACTTTTAAAACAGCTTCTACGACCAATAGAAGCCGAGATAGTTTTTTTCAAATATTGGCAGTTTTGCGGAGTCACTGTAACGCGCGTTTTTCGATTATAAGTCAAAAATAACCATTCGCATCGCAAATACTTCAAATATAAGTTGTAGAGGATGAAATTACGAACAATTTTCAATTTTTTATGTAATATTGTGCGTTCAATATTTACGAAGATATGAACGTTTAAAAAACAAATTAACGCACAATCGGAACGTTTTTTGCGATGAAATCAATAATTACTTGAAAACCGTGCTTCATGTGGGAAAAGTGCATAGAATGAAAGTTGCAAATAATGAAATTTTGAATCTTTTTGAGAAAAATCATTTTGATCATAAATTCACGATGGTACAAAAGAAAAATTTGAAAAATTGTTATTTTCATGTACTTTTTTTGTAAGTAAGTATTTTTTGGCTACATTTAGACAGTAGTAGTATCCGAACTATTTTGAAGAGGATGAAATTATCTGCGTAAAGTGAGCATCCGTTGAAGTTTCTACGTTGAATAATTGTTGAAGTTTCATGCAAAAAAGTAAAAATTAGCAACAATTACAATTTTTGTGTAAAAACAAGCGTACAAATTTTTGTTAAAAATCAGTTATCTACTGATATTGAAATTGAATTATTAATAATAATAGTAATAATAATAACAAAAGAAATAAAGGGAGCCAAATCTCACACTGATGCTGATCGGGTAGGGATTTTCTCCAAAAATTTATCACTTTTCGGCAGACTGAGCGAGATCAAAAACAAATGTTGCTGTTCAAAGTTGTTATTTACGTAATAATAACAACAATAAGAACAACAATAACCATAATTTGAATCATTAAAATAATTATAATTTATTACATTCCTTTACACCCATCCAATCTATTCGAAAGAACATTTTTACATAAAAAAATATAAATTTACAAATGATTAAAAAAAATGATTAAAAAGCGAAGAATTTTGTTTCATATTGTTGTTGTTATTATTATTAATAATATTATTTATAAATATTATATTTATAAATATTAACTATTTATAAATAGAACTTAGAAATATTGTTATGGGAATATTATTACATAATTTTCATTATAAGAAAGAAATGAGAGAAAGTTAAATTCTTCTTCAAAACATTATTTAAAAAGGTTAAAAATAATTAAAATTCACAATTTCGACGGTTCATGATTAGTTTATAACAAATTAGGCTTTAAAAAGAAAAAAAAAAAATTACTCCTCTGTCGAGATTTGAACCCATGAAACATTAGTTACGAAACAAGCGCTATACCGCCTGAGCCGACATAGTTTCTATAAAAAATTGCGATATTCGCCTCATATAAGTTACTACTTATAGCTTAAAAAGTAGGAAATGCAAATGTGATTTTCTAGAAAACGATCGAGTATTGCATCGAGTATTGCATCGATCATTCTGATAATCAAAAGGGTGGTAAGTATGTGCGATATTATGAGAAAGTTTCAATAAGATCGGTGAGAATCATCGCACCTGAGGTTCCCTTGTGAGAGAATGAGATGACAGCCTTTTACATTCTTGTCCGCCCTCTCTCGCTCTCTCTTTTTGCTCCCGTATATGCCGCGTCGCCTCGAACCCATATATATATATATACAATCGGCCTGTTTTTCACCTCACACGTACATGATGTGTAGATGTGTTAGTCGTCACGACGAAAACGCTTATTGCATCGTTTCGATAACGCTAACGCACAAAAACGGAGTGGACGTGCATTCCTGACACTTCGCGGATTACATTGAACCAATTTTTATGCATATTAATTATGTTTTCGAGGCGTAATCTGCAAATTGCGACTCGAAGCGGGTAATGGCGGCACAAGCGCCATTATATATATATATATATATACAGGGTCATCGAAAAGTATCGGACCCCCCTAATATCTTCAGTTAGAATGCACTTAGGAGAAAATGTCCAATAGCAAAGTTGTATGGTTTCAAGCGGGGAGTAAGATGATGACCTTGACTTTGACCTTGACCATGTCCTTCAAGGTCATTTCAAGGTCAATCTTATTTTTTTAAATAGAACCCCCTACATTTTATTGCCTATTCTTATAGCTTATCTCGAGAGCTTTCCAAACACTGTAATAAAATATTTTTTTATTAAGTACTTTTTGAGTTATAAAGGTTTGAAGTTAACAATTTTTTGACACAAAATGTAGAATATCTTGTAAAATATTATTTAGTTTTCAGTAATCATAACCTTAATACTTTTGTGCGCGGAATAATGAGACCAATTAATTGGTTTAAAGAAAATACATTAATCGGATCCCCCTAATATTTTCAGTAAGAATGCTTACCTTGTTAACTTCAAACCTTTATAACTCAAAAAGTACTTAATAAAAAAATATTTTATTATAGTGTTTTGGAAAGCTCTCGAGATAAGCTATAAGAATATGCAATAAAATGTAGGGGGTTCTATTTAAAAAAATAAGATTGACCTTGAAATGACCTTGAAGGACATGGTCAAGGTCAAAGTCAAGGTCATCATCTTACTCCCCGCTTGAAACCATACAACTTTGCTATTGGACATTTTCTCCTAAGTGCATTCTAACTGAAGATATTAGGGGGGTCCGATACTTTTCGATGACCCTGTATATATATATACATATATATATATATATATATATGGATGAATTCATGCACACACACATGAATGTAGACATATTCATACATGCAAGTTACATGTGTATGCGTGCACATGCTCGCGGGGGCCTGGGAAGCGCCCCAGAATACCTACGATCCTGACATTCGCTTTGGGCTCCATCTCACCGAAAAACGCGGAACTGATATATGTCAAATCTTTCGCTTGTGCCGCCATTACCCGCTTAGAGTCGCAATTTGCAGATTACGCCTCGAAAACATAATTAATTTGCATAAAAATGGGTTCAATGTAATCCGCGAAGTGTCAGGAATGCACGTCCACTCCGTTTTTGTGCGTTAGCGTTATGGAAACGATGCAATAAGCGTTTTTATCGTGACGACTAACACATCTACACATCATGTAAGTGTGAGGTGAAAAACAGGCCGATTTTATCCTTTTTTTTTGGGATTATGCGACAATCGTTGCGCCAATATCGAAGTGGACGCACATTCTAGGGGAATAATAGCTTATAAAAAACGCACTTAATAAGATAAAAAGTTAAAATTGAAGGCGTAATGTGCAAAGGAGTTTTACTTCCGGTTTGGTAGTTCCACAATGGCCACCGCGGCGCTGAGGGGCTTCAGAAGAACACCCTTAAAAGAAGTTTAGAAAAGAGGTCGTCCAGTAGGTTTCGAAAAGAGAGATCTTTTTACGAGATCTAAATGGAGTAAACAAGTTACATCGGAACAATCTGATCGAATTAGGGACCCTAAAGAGATGGTAGAAGAGCGGGAATCTTACACTGATTAAGACGAAGATCAAAATAACATTCGAAATGATCCACCAATTTTCCAGGAGCGGAGAAGCGTTTTTCCTAGTCTGGGACCCAATTCTAGTAATGGAATTTTGGTTCATTCTCGGGTTCCGGATGAGAAAGGTGTTTTTACAAACGGGAATTTGGTGGAGAATTCTAAGATTGAATCGAATCAGGTAAACGAAAATATTGGAAGACCCCATGAGATGACGGAAAAATCACCGCTGAAGCAATTTATTGGCTTCTGCGACGTAGAGGACCGGCCCTATACAATCTAATTTTCGATTACGCAATGCCTGGACTAAAAACGCAGCTGATCACTATAGCTAGGAAAACCTGCCCTAACCTAAAGAGCATTAATACTTTTGGTATTGTGATTCGTCCGAATTCATTAGAGGCAATCGCTTGAAACATACGAACGTTGACCTCCTTGGAGTTGGGACAAGTGTTTGGACCGGTTGACATCGGATTGAGCGGAGTCTTCGCTGCAAATCCCAACTTGGAGTCGTTGACTTTGCTTGGAACGGGGTTGACTGGTAGCAGTTTTTCTAATTGCTTGTTGCCTCTGTAAAGTTTCAGAATTGAGAGATGTGACCAATTAAAGTCTTCATATTTCGAAGAATTTCTTAGGCATCAGCAATGTTTGAACGAGTTAACGGTTGTAAGAGGAAAACAATTGGATGGAGCTACTCTTCTGGTTGCGGTGGCCGAAAACATGTTTTCTCTTCTCTTCAGAGACTTTCCATTAACGGTCTTACTACTACAACGATACCGAGCGAAAATGATGTAGAAAATGTGGATGACGATGTCGGTGTTCCATTCTTCGAATTACCATCAGCAATCGGGTTTCCGGAGGGAATTAGTTTACCGAAAACTTGTTCACAACTGAACCATCTCGAAATGAAATTTAATTCCCAAGTAAAAGATTCCTTTATTTGGGGAATAGGTGAACATCTTTCGAGGCGCCAATACCTGGACATTACGGGATGCTCAAATAAATGACTTCGGCTTAGAGTCACTATCTAAATTGTCTATATTAGAAGTCTTAAAATGATCGAATATGCGTCCAAGTATATTGGCTTATTGTCTGAGCGACCTTGATTGTTTACGGGTGCTGGAGGCTCAAAATTGTTACGGATTTGATGGGGCCACGATATCCGCCTTCATCGGGTCTTCATTTGATCTGACTCGAGTGGATGTGGATGGTTGCGTGAATGTGGGAAGCGAAGTGGTCGACGCTGCCTATCGCTCTTTTCGCACTTTTCAGCACGATTCTCCCCTTTCGTTATACCTCGCTGGCACCAAGGCTCAACAACGCAAAAAGGACCGTATGAACTCATACTTGGAAATTTGTTATGATCGTAGTCATTGTAATCTAAATGTAATATTTCATTTTTTCTGATATCTATCATATCTAATATTTTTTTTCTTTTCTTTATTATTTCCAATTTGAATAGTATGGTACAATTACACAATATTTTTATCGTTTTTGTTTTAGATATTTTGGAAGTTGATAAATAATCAAGAAATGTGGGTTGGCTATGCGCTAGCATTTTGGCCTTTGGTCCGCTAACCATCATTAATAAAGCAAATAACTACAAAAACAAATATAATAATGAATTTATTTTATTTGTTTTAAGTTTCTCCCCTTTCTCAATAGCTCATCAAGGACGACAACGTTTCTAAGGAGGGAGGGCTGTTAAGTCCCGTATTTTATTTTTACTATTTTCCATATTTGTAAATCACAGCAGTTAATTTTAAATTAACATTGGCTTTAGCCCGCTATGTATGAATATTAGTGTCTTGTGTGTGTGTGTTTGTTTTTTGAGTAGAATGCTGAGCAGAAACGCTCAATTTCGAGAATGTACTAATACCAGCGCGTATTCGCAAAGTTGAAGAAACGTTGATTTTAAATCGTTTGGGCAACGTTCTTCGGTTCTCCAAATGCATACCGGGCATTTCACTTTTCGATAGACCTTCGAAAGTGAAGGATCGCGGAGTCAGTATTTTTGTATGCCGATGGGCAAGTTTATATATAATTATAATAAATAAATAAATTAATATAAAGTATTCAAAAGCGAATAAAAGTTTTTTTTTATTTAGAAAACTACTCTTTTAGAAATTTAATTATAGAACTGATAAGTCGCCGTTTTGCACGTACTTCAACTTTACCGGTTAAGGTGAGTAAATTCATATAATGAATATTCTTTTTCTTGGGGTTTTAATAAGTTATAAATTATATAATGATTATTTTAAGTCGGTTTAAACAAGGCCCCTGTACAGGGACTAATTCACCACGAACCTGTGAACAAAATAATTTTTAAGTAACCATTTTTATTTTTGTTCTTATACAAATTTATAATATTTAAACCTGTTACTCCTGACGTAGCAATGTTATTGAGAAAGCATTAGGTTAAAAATTGATCATTTGTAAATGAGTGATATAATCACGAACTTTGTAGCTTCTTAAGAACAATTTTTGTTTATATATACCTATTAAAAGAAATGTTTCTGAAATAATAATATAATACAACTGATTCTGTAGTAGGAGTTTGATTTATCATTCGTAATATAACATGATCAAACAATTATGCAACTATATGAAAAGACCGCCATATAAAAAGAACCAAGTAATTGTGTCAAAAAACACTTTATGTAAAAAAACTCGGCAAGTTCTTATTCTATTAAAAAAACCCCACTGAAATCATGTAATAAAGCTTTCTATCGAAAAAACATCGTCTAATGCTACGTACAAAAATTGCGAAGACAAACTTTCTGTAGATTGTTAACTCTACCAAATCGTTTTAAAAAGTAACGAACATTCAAAACAATTAATACAAAGTAATCCTAAACATTTCTTTCATAAAAATAAGATTTCATGAAAAAATATTATTCCATTAAATCTTACTTATTGAAGTTTAAAAATGGATACAACATCGCTAATATATTTATAGGCCCTTATTCCAAACATCCCTCCAATGAACTTGTCAAAAACTTGGCTGCTGATATTAAAAATATTTTTAAGATAAGAAAAAAAAATTAAAGTCGTGTATCTACGTGTAGTGCAAATGAATATAAATTCAAACAAAGTAGAGCTTATCGAGAAACATGAAGTTTATCATTGAACTCACGTACTTCTCATAAGCTGAAGGCTCTTTCAAATTTCCGTTGGCGAAAATTGTATGAAACTGCAGCGCTGTACATTTAAAATATCGCAGCATTATTATGAGGCGTTTATGAACGTTAACAAAGTATTATTATTATTATTATTATTTATTTATTTTGGCATAGGGATATCCCCTTGAGCCAACCAAACATAAGATCATACATAGTTCTTACATAATAAATCTAAAAATATATGTGCAATATGTGCAGCAAGAATTAATTATACTAGCATCTTATATATAATACTCATCAACCGCACAAAAAAAAACATAAGCGCATAAATTAAATTCTCATAAATTCCAAACGTTATTTTCTTTTGAAGCTTTTGGCGCTCGAATAATAAGTTATAAAATTTAGACTTAAACCTAGGAAGCGAAGAACACATTTATAGGTCACTCGGCAACGCATTCCACAGATTTGTTGAAATAATTAGGAATGATTTGTCATACGATGCATGCGTGTGCTGGGGTAACCTTAATACTTTGGTACCAACTCGTAAACGTCTATCAGTTATGCTCTCACGCCAGATATAGCTATCGTAAAGATACTTTGGTGATTTATTTGATATAATACTAAATGTTAATACTCCAATAAAATACCATCTACGATTTTCAGCTGTGAGCCAATTTAATTTAGTATAGTACCTAGAAATGTGTTCACCCTTGCGTAAATTAAAAATAAAACGTACACCTGCATTTAAGAGTCTATCTAGTTTGATTTTTAACATCGCATTAACATCATTATAAACTACACAACAATAATCCAAGTGAGGCACTAATAATGAAATGACAAGCTGTTTACGCAGATTGAAAGGTAACGAACTACCATTTACTCTTAGTTGACGTAAAGTTGAATATATATTCGACGATATTTTGGTAACATGGGTATTCCAAGATAATGTATTATCAAAGTATAGACCCAAATTGCGCACATTTTTCGCCCACTGCACAGGCGAACCCATAAGCTTTATTGGTTGCAGATTATCAAGATCAATTGAATTGATATAATAGGGGCTACCAAGTATCATTGCTTGCGTTTTGTTTACATTAATTACTATTTTGTTATTTACAGCCCATTGGCTGAACCGTTCAGCGTCATCATTGATGCGATCAACAGCGTTATCTATTTCATGCGGAAAGCATCTCAGAAAAATTTGAGTATCGTCCGCATAAATCATGTATTGCGAGTCTTTAAATACACCAGGAAGGTCATTAATGAACATCGAAAAGAGGAGAGTACCAGGCAATTGCTGCATTTGAAAAATCAGCCTCTTTTAGTTTTAACAATAGTAGAGAATGATCAACCACATTAAATGCCTTGCTAAAGTCAAATAAAATGGTAATAACTATCATGCTTTTGTCAATAGCCTGCCTAACAAATTCTGAGACACTCAGTAATGCTGTTTGAGTACTGAAGCCTTTTCTAAAACCTGACTGATAAGGATCAAACCACTTTTTCTCATTTAAGAACTCCACCACTTGATCAAAAACGAGTCTTTCCAGAATTTTTGCAGGTGTGCAAACAATTGCAACAAGCCGATAATCGCTAGGGCCACTTGGATTCCTTACCTTGTTTATGGGCACCATAAGAGTTTTCTTCCAGGCACTTGGAAACGTTGATGTATTAAGAGAAGTATTAAACAAATGCAATAAGTATGGAGCAATTACCGGGAAAGAAGAGACAAAAAATCGCAATTGAGTATTATCGGCTCCTACAGCTTCCGATTTCGCTTTAATCAGACAAGTCACAAAATTATCAATTGAGATATTTTTAAAAAAGAATCGGTTATCCTTAAAATCCATATGACGAATAGGCCGCGGATTAGCTGATACACCGTAACCGTGAGTACTTGCCAACGAGGTGAAAAATACATTCAATTCGTTTGGAGTGCAATTGAGAGGGGGAGATTTTGATTTTGAATTGATGATGCCCATACGACGTAACTCGGTCCACGTTTCCTTTGGCGTGAGAATACTAGCTAAACTTGTTTTGAATTTTCATTACTTTTTAAAAACAATGTACAGAAAGTTTGTCTCGCCAAATTTTGTATGTAGCATTGGACAATGGTTTCATTCGATAGAAAGAACTTGGTTTTATTAAATGAATTCAGTGGTTTTTTGTAGAATAAGAACTTGGCGATTTTTTTTTACATAAAACGTTTTTTGGGAGATTCATTTTACTTTATAACTTTATAAACATGCATTTATAGATGTTACATATAAAAAAGCCAAACAAAAAATAAATGTTTTGCAAATATAATTTAAGTCTAAAATATGATTGGTACCACAAAATAACGTGGTCTGGTAGATACCTCCATTTTGAATCTATACACCCCAAGTCTTAACATTGACAGAGCCACTAAATTATCATCCATTGATTTTCATAAAAAAAAATTTAACATCATTAAAAACATTCTATCTCAGAATGGCTACCCCTTAGCATTAATTAATAGGTGTATAAAAAACCGGTTATAACATCTACGATCAAATAATATAAACGCAACGAACAACAATGACATACTTAATAAAACAGTAAGTTTCCCTTATACAAAGGGGCTTACTGAGAATTTAACAAAAATGTTCAAAACTCAAAACATTCGAGTAGTTGCAACACCTTTTAAAACAAACATCGCTAAAATTAAACCAGCAAAAGATATGTTACCTTTTGGTAAACAATGTGGAGTCGTCTAAAAAGTAACGTGCTTACATTGTAATCAACCGTACATAGGACAAACCTACAGATCCCTCGAGACCAGGCTAAAAGAACACAAAAACAATATTTTTTGCCCAAAAAAAGTGAACAACATTCCGGTTAAACAATAGACTGAACAGAAACGGGTCCCGATTTTGATTATAATAATTCTCTCAAAGGAAAAAAACTGAAAAAAAAAGATCTAATCTGGAAAACTTTTTAATCAAAAAAGAGAAAAATACTGTGAATATAAGATTTGAAGTATCACAGCTTCCAGAAGTTTATCATCATTCCGTTAATTAAACACTCTTCTCTTACATATATTTAAACTTCTTTCAAATTTATCGAGCTATTCCAATTTTTCTCGGCACTAAACACCAAAACTAAAAAATCTATATTATCATCTTAATTTCCGGTAGTGAGTTATAAGGATAAGCTTTACAGTTATCTTATTACGGACAACACAACAAAGTAAATTTATTAATACAAATTAAATAGTAGATCAAATATATTTTTGCATAAAACAAAGGGTCATAAATTAGTACTTAATTCCAATATTGACATAAAATCACTACAGACTTCACGAAGAGATAACTTTAATTGGTTTATTTTGATTAATAGTATTGTAACCCCTTATTTTCCTAAATGGAAAAGAGCAGAACAAAAATTATAAGAAAAGAAACGCAACTCAAAATATGGTTCCCACCAGGGATGCCATTTGTAACCCGAATTTTCGGATGGGAAAAAGGGGTTATAAAAAAAATAACTCAAACTCTCTACGCAACAAACTTAATATGTATATCTAGCAAATAAAGGGGCTATACATTAATTTTGGGGCCCGACAAGAAAACGGACTGCAATAATACTCAAAGGGGCGAGCTCGGAAATCACGCGAAGGGAAAATTTCTTAGTAATGACCGGAAATCGCGAAGGGGTACAAAAAATATCGGGGCTACGGAACTTACGGGAGGTGACTAAAATATCGGCAACAAAGTCCAAAACTTGGTGGTCCACAGGGTTTCACCATCTGCAACACACGCACACTCTCTAAACTTTATGGGGCCGAACGCAACGAGAAAAAGGAGATTCGCCACAACTTTCGGGGACCGCACTTTTGGGATCCGCTGGATGGAATGTCAAATTTGTAAATGGGTAAGAAAAGCTATCTATACCGCACGTCTCGAAATCGCTCGACGGATTGTGCCGATGCTCTTGATGAAATCCACGAGGTTCGTGCTCACGGGCACGGTGTTACTAATTTTTCATCGGCGCAGAGCATCATGGGTAAGGAGGATAAGGAAGGCAATACCAGACAGGCATGCTGCCGGAAAAGGACAGCGATACCGGACGAAATTAGGAAAGGTGTGGCGGCTGTACAAAGAAGGGGGGGGGGGGTGACGTAACGAGACTTGTCGTTATGAGGAGGTAAGAAGGGGTAATTACATTTCCTAATATGTAAGAGACCCAGATAACAAAATGATATCGCAATGAAATCACAATGAATTCACGCGTGAGAAATTCTATCACGGATGAATTCATGAACGCTGCGTAATGCGACGCGTATTGCGTCTCATAGTGAAATCACGCTCGTGATTTCACGTGAAATGCTTCTCATGATGAGCTCACTAGGAGTCCTCGTGTGCGTAGGTGTAGAAAAATCTTCCCATAAAAATGTATAATAAGTAATAGGAGATATTCTATTGGTCAATACGAAAAAATTATAAAACAAAATAGAATATTATGTTTTGAAAGGATCATGGGGACTTCAATTACGATATGTGTCATTATAATTTATTCTGAATACTCTTAGGTTGGGCTACATAGTCGTGAATTCCAGCTTAACCTCAAACTGACAAACAGTAATTATACATTCTGTTATGTACTTTGGTGTTGTCTAGATCTGCTGTATTTTGCTTTTTATGTTTGAAAGGTATGCGATGCCATTTAGCATCGTACAACTTTGAAATGAATGATAATGTAAACGAAAAAAAAACGAACTTTTGTTGAATTTACATCAGTTGAATTTACATCAACTATGAATCCGGGCCTAAAAAAATATATTCAAGCATTCATAAAAGTTTAATTGTCACTTCCTTCTAGGAATAAATTAACTTTCATTTACTTTGTTAATAAATAAATACAAGAAAACTTGTGTCACTTAAGTGGGTTCACAAAATGTATAATGTATGTCGGTAAATGCCGGGCGACATTTTCGTGTAGGTGGAGCCCCGCTCGAAGAGAGAAGACATATAACGGGGCTCAAGTAATGCACCTATGCGCATGCGAATGTCACTCAGATGCGAATCACGATGAACTCACAATGCGCATCACGCGTGAATTCATTGTGATTCGGAGGTGAGAAACGTGCACATGCAGCACGGAACTGCCTATCATGAAGGCTGCACAATGACATCATTTCGTGAAT
Organism: Trichopria drosophilae; assembly: GCA_030407085.1. Taxonomy (NCBI): domain Eukaryota; kingdom Metazoa; phylum Arthropoda; class Insecta; order Hymenoptera; family Diapriidae; genus Trichopria; species Trichopria drosophilae. The sequence goes on from CM059587.1 coordinate 53,222,663, forward strand.
TCACGTCGTGAGATCACGGCGGAGATTTCCGTGTCCTGGAGAGAAATGTACAGGATATCGTTTCTTTTTATAAAAACTCCTGGCGGAATCACGGCAGCCATCGGATTATGGCAGTTCCCTTATGCCGAGGGACGACTGTCGACTCGGGCACGAAACGGTGGCGGCAACGAAAGTCGCCGTACATGCATGGATGCACGCAAGAGAAGAGGGGGAGGGAGTGAAGCGGACTCAGCGAAGGCTGCATGAGTCCGACGAAGAAAGATGAGTATTGGTGGGGGACTGCGCAATACAGGCGAGCAAAGGGGAGGGAATCGGCGTGCGGGTGCGCGGCACGTAACGTCCATTTGACGTTCGAACGATTTGGACGGCTGGCGGATGCGTAGCCGTGGTAGGAAGAGGAAAGGAACATCGGACTCTCGCGCGTCGCGTCTGCGACGAAGTCGAGGCGAGGCCGTTACATGGAAAGATCCAGCGGGGTGAGAGGGGGAGAGTTCGTAACGAACGAAGCGAAAGGCTGTCGGATGCGTAACAGTGGAGAGGGAGAAAATGGAACGGGCACGCGTCGTGAAAACGACGAACGATGGAGCGTCGAAGGGGCGATTGAGGGGGATGGGGACTCGCACATCGAGTGTGTGACGAAAATATTCGAACACGAGCAGATGCTTCTATGAGTAATTCTCGTCATTTCGTTCAATTGCTTGAGTTGCAATTGGCGGACAGCTAAAGGGAGGTGGAAGGAAATAATGCAGGTAATATCTAAAGGAAAAGATAAGAATTGAAATGGCCAATTCCAAGGTGATACTCTAGCCTCAGTTTTTTGGTCCAAGTGACCTTGAATTTGCAAGAGGTCACCGATGTTTGCCACTGCGCGGCTTTATTGGAATTTTCCTGTTGTCCGCGTACCGGTAAGCTGGTATATCTTCTTGACCTCTTGCCTGGTCACACTTAAACAGTAACTCGGAAGTTTTTTATGGCGGAAACTTTAAATAGGGTGGGGGTTAGATTAGTGACGTATTTCGTCATAGCATATTTCTCACCATAGTAGGAAATATAATCAAGGCAATAGATATTTTTGCAAAGCAATTGCTACTTTCTGGCATTATAGGAGAGCTCTTGGTAACAGTTGGGGTCTAGGACCGAAACAGCTGCTCTGGATCTACCAACAGATTGTGTTATCAAGGATTACCTATGCCTCGCCAATTTGGTGGCAGAGGACAGAAAAGACCCAAGTTCAACAAAAATTGAACAGGGTACAGGCTATGTTCCTCAGGGGCATTTGCTCAGTAAGGAAGAGTACACCCATAGCCGCAATGAGGTCCCTTTGGGCGTACCGTCCATGGCTCAGGCAGTAAAATGCGAAGCCATGAGAACCGTGTATAAGCTCAAGTGCTTGGGAAGCTTGACAGGTAAGCAAGATTGGTTCAACAATCTTTTTCGAGGAAATCTGAGAGACACGTGGTACCAGCCACAAGATAAGATCCAGACACACCACACGGGGGAAACAACTTTAAGGTTTCTTCCCCAATAGGGAGGACTGGAAAAATAAATCAGCAATACCCAGGAATGGCATCATCTGGTTCACAGATGGGTCCAAAACCAACCAGGGTGTAGGCGCAGGATACTGCGGACCGAAGCTGCGAGAGAACTTTTCCCTCAAGCTCAACAAATTTAACACTGTTTTCCAAGGAGAGGTGGTGGCAATCCTCAAGTATGCCGAGACCCTCATAGAGAAGGAAGTGACAAATAAAACGATATGGATATGCTCGGATAGCCAAGCCGCATTGAGAGCGTTAGACAATCCAGTCGTCAAATCAGCTTTAGTCAGAGATGCAAAGACCTGCCTACGTAACCTGGCTATAAGAAACAAACTCAGCCTGACCTGGATACCTGGCCATATGGGCTGGAAAGGAAATGAAAGAGCGGACACCCTTGCCAAGTCGGGAATAGTTAATGGAACTGACTTGACTAGGAGGGTGGCACTGCCATTTCAAGAAGGACTCAACCTACTGGAGAGACAAATGAAATCCCAACAGGTTAACGAGTGGATCAAAAACAAAAAATGCAGCACAACCAGAAGCCTCGCAGGAGAGCTGCAGGCGGAGCAATGGCTGAAAAACTGATCGAATTAGACAGAACAAAAATAAGAATCTCCATCGAAATCCTAACCGGACATGGAAATTTAAACAAACACAGTCGCACCGTAGAAAGGAAACCTTCACCGATGTGCACTAGATGTGATGAAAACAAGGAGGAATCATCCATTCACTTCCTATGCGAGTGCCCTGCACTGATGGAGGCTCGAAGGAGATACCTGGACTCTCCACTTGTGAGGAAGGAGGAAGTCAGGGAACGGAATCTCGGACAACTTCTAAGATTCTGCAAAGCAGTTGGCTATCCAACGGAACCCTTAATAGCATCAGTAATAGCATACAAAGGCAGTCAGCTAAGTGTGCTGATTTCTGGGGTTCACCCCGAACCTGATGAAGATAATACCAATACCAATACCAAATAGACATTTTTCCTCCCAAGGGATTTTTCCTCCCAAAACTTTTAGTGCATATAGTCTAATCAAAACAATTTATATACGGTGTACTCTGTAGCATTTTCATTAACTCTGTTCATCGAATAGAAAACCTGCATGTAATGAAAGCACAGAACTTTTTTTCTGTACGCGGGAGAATTGTTTTTTCTCCTTATTAGTTTTTACCAAGATGTAAAAAGTACATACCTTATATCCAAAGACCCAACAACAGAAATTAAGACTTCATATCGCATTACTAATTGAGGCTCACATCAGATATTAATATAAATATAATATGATACATATACTAAATAAATTTATTTAATTCGACACTATATATATCAGATATGTAGGCCATATGAAATGTTATAGGCTGTAACTTATAGGTATACTCTATCACTGCTGGTCTGTCGGCTTAGAGGTCACAGTGCGACGCTGTGGGAACTACCATGTATATGCTTAGATCTGAATCGCGGCGCTGCGTTCAGACATTCACGGTTCCAGGCATGCTCGAGCTGGACTACTAGCATATTGCTTTGACTATATAACCAAGTAGTACAGGCAAATTACATCGAAAATCGCCAAATAAACAAAAAAATTGTTAAATGTCTGCAATTTTCTATGCTTATACATAAACACATTCTTTTGAAGAATGCGACGAGTCCCGAGCATGAAATAGTGTGCTCGACCCGAAAACCAGGTATAAAGGCATGCGCGCCGCAACGATCCAACGGTCGCCGGTTTCACCGCAGGCGGCCGGTTAGTTATGTTGTTCTACAGTACCCTACGTTATGAGATATTTTGTTTCAACTTTATTTGTAAAAGTTGACAATTAACAATTATTATTGTGTATTTTGAATATTCTGTAGGAAAATTAGTGAAAACAGTGAGTGTTTTATTTGTGTAAAAGCCATTTTGGATGATGGTTTAACAGTGGGTGTGGAAGCCATACAAACCTTAAGAAATTGCAGCAAAGAACGAAAATATGGTAAACACCCTTTACGCGGCGGAAAAAATTCGATAGTTATCCACAGCAAATGTAGGAAAGAGTATATAAGATCAAGCAACATTAACCCATAATCCCGTCTCCAGAGTCGTTTTCGACCCAGAGAAAATTCAAATTATACTTTATAAATTGCACAACTGTAAGCATTTTCAAGCTGCATATCACGATAAATGATACGTACAATTCTTTCTAGTAAGAAGAGATAAAAGTATGATGTCTGGGCGCCCATCGGCAGTAGGTGTTACATACATTTGCTATGGAAACCAATTCTAAATATTTAAAAAATAGTGAGGAATGTCTGTTCTCCTTACAAGAGTTAATAAATTAAATCGAAGGTTATGTACCGCATAAAACGAGACGACGTAATTGCAATAGTGAACCTTAAAAAATTCCCACTATTTGCTTTCGAAATATTAGTCATGCTATTTTAAGTGACAACTGGTATGTTTCACGAAAAGTCGATGAAGCTGAAGAAAAACTGAGAATTGTTAAAAAAGCGGTTGAAATCATAAAGTCATCGCAACATATCATCACTGATTGTGTTTATGCGCAAAATACATTTTTGTCAAATGATAAAAATAAAATCAGATCGTTTTCATTGTGTCAACAATTTCATTTTGTCAAAAAGTTCTCCAAAAAAATCAGATTGATTTCATTGTTGACAAAAGTTCTCCGGAATATGCGGATACGCTTATTTTTAAAATCACAAGAAATGTCGAATAATGGTCAAACATTTGATATCGGTGAGGACGTTGATCTACTTGTTCTCTTGGTCGTATTAACACCAGAAGATAAGAATATTTCTCATGAAACCAGCCACAGGCAAAATCGATAGAAAAATTTGTTCGCCTTCGGAAATCCAAAAATCGTACCAACATATAAAACATAAAATTCGGCTAGCCCATGCCTTCAGTGGTTGCGATACGACATCTAGTATTTTTCAGAAAGGAAAATTACAAATTTTCAAACTCTTGCAAAAAGAATTGAAATTGGATGATGTCGTGGAAACTTTCGATATTGAAAATTTCAATACAATCAGAAGTAACAGCTGCTGGTGAACTCCTGTTTTTTATGGTATACAGTGAACAAAAATATCGAAATATTTCGCTTCATTCATACAGATTTGAACAATTTAAAACTTCGCTGCAAAAAGAAAAATCAAGACTTGAATTACTACCATCATCATCGCAGGCAGCTGCACAAGATTCTTTACGAGTGTGTTTTAGAGAATTCATGTAGGGCTTGGCAATAAAAAAAAATCCGGAAGAATAGGGATGGGAGAAAGTCAATGGATCGTTGCAGCCTATTATAACACTCCTTGAGCCAGCACCAGAATTGATACCAGAATTTATCTCATGCAACTGTAAAACTGATTGTTCTTCGAGGTGTGGATGCAGAAAAGCAGGCTTAATATATTCGGAAATTTATGGACATTGTCAAGGAATACAGCTCCTCAATGCATACATGGAGCCAATATACGACTCGGAAGATATTGACTCAATACCGGAGCATGAAGATGAATTACAAGATATCTTTTATGAAGCAGATGCTGCCGAACCCGATTTTCTTTAGCTATAAAATATAGACATGCAGTATAATACAATATGTCAATCTAATTAAAATTCGTCACGTATGCAGTTGATGTATATTTTTTTTCATAATACGCATTTTTAATCTATATCATTGTGTATTTGTCTTGAGATTGAATTTACTCGAATAAAACACAATTTTTCGAGTTTGTTTATTTATTTCAGAAATATTCTTAGCAGAAACAAAAGAATGGTATTGTATCTTGTTATTTTAGAAGGGGCAAACAGCGATGCTTCGTATGGTCCGTCCGTAGATAGCAGCCGTGGATTTAGAAGGTACGTCATGGTTACCAACAAACGTACCGATAGTTATGAGTACGATCGCTATTAAGGCTACGAAGTCATTCCGTATGCTAATTTTTCGATTCTTGTTGGCTGTATTTATTATGCTGATTTTCGATTGTCAGCCACCGTTTAGCGAGTGAAATTGAGAATGTAAAAATAATTAACGATCCAACCAATTGACGTAGTTTTCGGGTATCTGAATCGGGTTTTCTGCCTTTGCTCCGATTTTTTATGTAATTATCTTCCGGAAAATTTCAAAGAAGTCGCGGATTCATTATATTTCTTTGTTATTTTTATTGTTATTTTCCCCTGATTTCGAGATAAGTTGAAATTATAAGTATTTCGACAAAGCCTAACGGGTTGGGAACCCGAGTATTTCCAACGCAAGGTGTTTTAAATAATTTAGAAAATTTCAAACTTGAAAACATTACATTACCATCTAATGTATATCGTAGGCAAAATCCGTTAACTTTATTAATTGTTAATTATATACTAGAAACTTCGTAAAATTTCAACATTAGTTAACCAACTCTAGGCGCGAATGTTCTACATTTAATTTTGCTAGCATTAATTTTGGCTAATGTACTTGAATGCCGGTTCCATGCCGACAGTCATTATATATATATATATATATATATATATATATGTATATATATTCATCCAATCGCAATTAAGTTCAATGATTTGAGATCGCTGCGCACTCCCTTTCTAAAGTAAATATAGTTTTACTTCGTTACGGTCACGTTAGTATGCATCCGATGTTCGCTAATTTAGTACACAATCCATAAAGTACAGCACATATACTTAGAACATGTAAGCAACATCTTTATAATACATATGAATATGTGCGAGTGTCAGCATGTGCGTGTACGTGTGTCTAAACATTGGTATGCAGTACGTTACCACACTTTATGAACATTTGTAATTAATATTATTAAAAAATAAGGTGTACGAATCTATCATAGAAATAGTGACAAATATTAGCTCTTCAAGATTTAACTTATGTTTGTAATTGTGCAATTCATATTTGGCTGATGTAATCAGATCAAAGTTCTTTAACATATCCAATCGAGATATGAATATGTATATATGAACAATTCCATGATACCTTTAAAACTCGACTCTAAAAAAATTTCAATTGCTATTCTTAATGCATCTCAAAAAATCGTGTACCATTACCTTTCTGGGGTCTTGCAGAATCTACAAAAATTGATGCCACTGGTTTTTTCGCAAAGTTATTTCCGAAAAATTAAAAGCAAACTAAAAAAATTAATCTAAGACTAAGGCAGACAGAAATGAAAATTATAATCCTAGAATATTAGAGCATTGAACATTAAGCAGGAGTATACTTGAAAGCTGAAAATGTATGAAATTCTGTACTTAAATTCTCATAATTTGTTAAATGTTGTGCCTCAAATACAAAGTTATTGGTCTTATCAGCAACTCTTGTACAATATTATCTATTGTTCAACAATAGGTGTGCACACATATATCAGTAGGTATGTTCATAATCTACATGGACGTGCCTTTTGTACAAGCGACCGCGGACTCGTAAAATGCAGAGATACCGTAGTAACATTCTTTAATTAACCCTTTTCTCTTCTAGTTGACAAATAGATGACATATACCTGATTCGATAGTGAAGAAAATATATCTATGAAAAGTTAACCGAGGGTTAGAAAGACAGTGCATGAAGAATAAGCGTGCTCATGAAGAATAATGATCTTCCGATCGAGTTGTCACAGTAAAATACAATGTTGAAAGCATTACAGACAATTTCATATGAACGGCATATAGGGGGGGGGGGCATAGCACATGAAATCACCCACGGTTTGAGGACGGGCTCCAGATTCTAATTTTCACCAGAAAGATTATATTATAGTTATTAAAATAAAATAATTAACGGCTTAGACCTACCAATTGCATTAGATGTTAAAATCCCATAGTTTGGAAATTTCATAAACATTTCAAACACTTTCCGTCGTAATCGGATTCACAAAAGTTTAGGCCTTGTCGAAATATTTATAATCTCAACTTGTAATGATATTAACAACGAAAATAAGGTAATAGAAAAAAGGAAAGATAAAATTATATTCATTAACTATAAAGTTGTTTATTATCATTATTAGTATTATTATTATCGCGTACGAATACATATTATAAATATGGATAATTATCAATTAATATACCAGACTAAACTTTCTATTCACTAAGGACATGGGGTTTTTTATTAACTAATTTCCTTTACATAATAATCAAGATGAGTCAGCATAGATATAGTTTTCCTTTCCTAATTATTCATCCCTTCAATCACTTGGGAATCTTTTCTTACCTGGGTTCTCCATAAATATCATGCATGTGGATATCAGAATTCAGTATCAGTTTGTAGTTAGGGCGTCTGAGGCTCGTTCCTTCCGCCAAAGCGTGACTGAAGAGTTCAGATGCGGAGGGAATTGAACGAAACGTCACGTATGTATCTTGTTAATTTTTTAATTTTTATTTGTTTGTATATTTTTTGCATGTCTATATATATTTTTTTGCATGTCTATATTTTTTTTTGCATGTCTATATATTTTTTTTGCATGTCTGTATATATTTTTTACATGTTATATATTGTTATATTAATTGCCTTTCTTTCTTTTGATTTATTATAATGCATGCTAACAAATCATATTCACATACTACTCTATTCCTATTAACTGTCATATCGATATTGTATCAACTTCATAGTTAATGAATATAATTTTATCTTTCCTTTTTTCTATTACCTTTTTTTCGTTGTTAATTTAATTACTAGTTGAGATTATAAATATTTCGACAAGGCCTAAACGTTTGTGAATCCGAGCGATAACGACGGAAGGTGTTTAAAACGTTTATGAAATTTCCAAACTATGGCATTTTAACATCTAATGCAATTGGTAGGTCTAAGCCGTTAATTATTTTATTTTAATATTTAAATACACCTACGTTAAATCTATATTATTATATTATAGTTATTTTAAGTTAAAATAAGCTTTCTAATTAAATACTTATAGCGAGTGCAAACATAAGCCTTTCTGTCAAGTTGTAGCTTAAAATATTGATTTATTTAAAAGTTATTGCAAAAAGAATATTCGAAAAAATTGAAATCATATCTTTTTTAATCGATCATAACGTGAAAACTATAATTGATAGAGGAAAACTTCTAAAACAAAAAAGATCGAGAACTTGCAAGTGGTATAGAATAAATGAACAAAGTTTTATTATTCATCACAATTTTAGTAAATTTTTTAATTAAAAATCAAATTTTTCTGTAAGGGGATGAAGCGATTTTTTTGGGACCTGAATAAAAATGTCCTCTTTAATTTCGTGATAGAGAATTTCAGTTATCTTTAATAATTACTTGTTAACTGATAAAAATAACGGACCGTCTGTCGGTCTCGCGCGTTGCCTCTACGCTTGCTGGCCATGTGAGTAGGTTCGGTGTAATTAGTATATATGCCTATCGTAATATTTTACTTTTTTGTCTTTTGGAATATATTTTAAACATTGAATTCTCCTATGAAGTTGTATAAGATAGTATGTGTGTGAACTTAGCAGATCACTTTGTGAGTGGAGTTATAGACGCTTGCATATGAGTTCTGAAGTTCTTGATGCTCTTTAGCAATAGTTCTAGCGATATCGTATCAGAAAACCACAATTAAAAAAATGATTTGCTAACTTAGCGGAAGTTGGCAGATCATTTACGTAGAAAAAAATGTTAACATCCGATATATCAGTTTTACATGACAGTTTTAACTACTTGCAGATGTCTTCGGTAGTTCCTTATACTTTGTAATGAAAGTTCTAACGATTATAAGTTTTAAACAATTTTTATTGTTGTTATCAAATACATAAATTAGAAAACCATAACGTGATGACTTGCATGCAACATTTTATCTATTCCGTGGGATTTAAAATATAGGATATTATATCCTGGACTTAAATACGAATTTTGTTATTGTTAACAACAATATCGGAAACATACACAATCTTTTTAACGTTTGATATAAAATTGTATACTATTCATAACCAACAAGAATCAGCACCACTACAAATTAAGGCAAACACTATGCCATTTGAATATACAGACAGTTAATAATGTGACAAATGGCAATTACTTTATTACAGTCAGTTTTTAAATGCATCAGACAACTATCTTCTAGTCTTAAGCCTGGCTAAAGCATGAAGGTGGGTTGATAATTTTTACTCTATTATCTTATACAACTTCATAGGAAAATGTAATGTTAAGTCTAATTTAATTAATTAAAATAATAATTATTCCAAAAGATAATAAAAAGTAAAATATTAAATACAGGCTGTAATGGTGTTATTGGATTGCCGCTCCTTGCCTTACTAATATTATTTCCATCTGAAAGGAACCGTAGATCAGGGAACGAGATTTAGTTTTTTAGTACAACCGATGATAAATCTCATTGAATAGACGTTTTTAATGTCACATCTGTGGCTCATACAAAAAACACTGTGCACTCACAACCGCTTGATTCGTGATAGATTTGAGGACGTTTTTATCGCGCCGCCTTCATGGAATCGCGTAACTCAATCCCAAATCTTGGACGGATAAGATGGATGAATGATAGCCAAAATAATAAGCGAGGTTTTTGCCTACCTATAATTTCCTAGGGAAATTTCCCTCAAAAAGAAACTTAAGAAGGCGACGCAACACCACGCCTCTCGTGACCGGTTTTCGTGTATCAAAACAAACTATAACGATATGGCAAACTAGTTCAAACGCACGAGCACGACAAGTACAAAAAAAATCCACACCGCGACGATAATCCGCGCCTGTCACTAAAATCGCTTTTCGGGTCGTTAAACGTAATAAATTAATAGAATTCCGCGATGTGAGAGTTTGCTCTCATTATCCCGTAAGATCACAAGACACTTGCACTTAGCTGACACGTGTATTTTCCGTGTTTCCAAAATGGCGCCTCCCGAAGAACCTCGATGGGAAGATGGCCGACCCGTGGTAATAAAAAGATGACACCACCTTGCCAATCGGACGAACTTGAAGCCGACCTTTGCCTTCGTTGGACTCGAGATCCCAGGACCGATAGCGAATTTGGCTGAACTTGCAGGTGAATATTCTGCAATCGCTGTCAAAAAAAGGTCGATTGGGGCAGATCAGACGTCCAATGTAAGTCGAATATCAGGGGAAAGAAAGGTCGTAACTCACAGACGACTTCGATCACTTGATTGATCGAAGTCCGAGGAAAAACGTCGCGTTGTTTTTATTTTATTCTCTGCCACCGGCCTGTTCCAGAACTTTCCGAACTTTTCTTTGGTTAGAGGCTCACCTGGTCCGTGCGCTGGAGTGGTTCTGGCTTGTCGCGCGATTGAAACACTCTCTTTCCTGCGAGTGTCCGCTACTCCCACCTCTAGCTTTTTCATGCCGACGGAGGGGATACTTCTTTCTCAGCTCCCCTGAATGCGGTATTGGGATCACTGCTTCTCAAACAGAGATCTTCCTTACCGACACATAATACGGATCACTAATACAACTCGGAAACTTACATGGCAACCCTAGACTGTTTCATGATAACGCATCATTACAAGGCGTACACTAATTACACATATAGACGACAAATATACTCATATGGCCATCGAGCGTCGAGGAACACTTGGACATATTTCAAACAGCCTAATGGGCCATTACTGCGCAAATAGTTCAATCTATCAAGTAATTTTTTACATTCGCAATATGTTTGATTCGTAGATCGAGTTGTAATACGTTCGTACGTAAAAATCGATGCATATTGTAGTTCCAATAATTTTCTTTAGTCTTTTTTGAATCATAAAGCTTATTTAAGCATGTACTACAAATTCCACTCGGAAACCGCCTCATAATAATTAATTATTAATGTTATGTTTTAATTAATATATTATTTGTATTAAATTTCAAATATAATTGAATAATTACCTGCCATCAGTTTTGTACTTAAAAATGGTGTTTACTAAACTTTCAATTTTTCCATTTGAGGTTATCGTTATAATTTTATTTTCTAAACTCCGATTTAGCCTTTCTTTAAATGACAAAATAAACAGATTTTACAACGATTTTCGTCACGCGTTCCGGCATGATCTTTCGACATATCACAATGAATATATAAATTTTAATCTAACTAGGTAAATTTAATATAACACAACATTAATAAAATGTTACTTTCAAAATGTCCTGTATTTTTACAAAGAAGCCAAATTCGGTTATCATTTACATGACATTTGTTTTGTTGCCTGGCAACGGATGCATCGAAAAATTTGAAAATCAAATAAGAAGTTTTGTGTGTATATATTTAAAATAAACTAGGAAAAATATTACATATTTATCATTTTTTCTATTAATAAATGCGAGTAAGTATGTGTATTAATCATATTTTATAATAATAATATTCAAGTTTTATTGCTTACTTCTTAACCCTTTGAAGGATACATTTTTCTATACACGGAAAACATCTGAAACTGGGTACTCGGGGGTTTTCGGGGTCGCTGATCACGAATCCGTCCTCAGATTTTCAAAATTCAAGATGGCGGATCCAATATGGCGGACAAAATTCATAAAAAGTATCTTGCTCAAGCTTAAACTAGGTACTCGGGGGTTTTCGGGGTCGCTGATCACGAATCCGTCCTCAGACTTTCAAAATTCAAGATGGCGGATCCAATATGGCGGACAAAATTCATAAAAAGTATCTTGCTCAAGCTGAAAACTCGGTACTCGGGGGTTTTCGGGGTCGCTGATCACGAATTCGGTCTCAGATTTTCAAGATTCAAGATGGTAGATCCAATATGGTGAAATGTGGAAAAAGTTCACGAATGTGGACATACATTCTGTAAATACTGCTCTCAGCCGAACCCGGAGACACGAACGAGGACGTGGCGGCTACTGTCTCCATTTTTCATTTATTTATTTTTTTTTGTTTTTTCATGATCATCTGCTAGACATGATAGTGGAACAAACTAACCTTTATTTTCGCGGTGGCGTCAAATAAAGACAAATTTGTAGACTGAACATTTTACAATTCGATCCTTGCAATCGGCATTTTGAATTTTGAAAATGTGAAGATAGATTCATGATTCAAACATCCCCTAAGAATGTAGTTTCAGCTAGATCAACTCCCTTTTTATGAATTTGAATCCCTATATTAGATCCACTAATTTGAATGTTGCAAATCTGATGTAAAGTTCGTGATCAGCGGCCACGAAAAATCCCGAGTGCCCAATTTCAGATTGATCAAATAATTCTTTCTGAATTTGGTCCGCCATATTGGAACCGTCATCTTAAATTTTGAAAATTGAAGGCCGGATTCATGATCAGCGACCCCGAAAACCCCCGAGTGCCGAATTTCAGATTGATCAAGTAATTTTTTCTGAATTTGGTCCGCCATATTGGAACCGCCATCTTGAATTTTGAAAATCGGAGGCCGGCTTCGTAATCTGCGACCTGGAAAACCCCTGTATAGTATGGCTTGCATAAATACGTTCAATACTTTTTCTAGTAATGGATTTTTCGTGAAAAATAGTGGGTTCTTTTAGCATTTGTTTATTTATATCCGAATTTGTAAGCAAATATTCACTAATGGCATGTCATTTTAGATTCTTTGATATGTCACGATGATGAAATAACAAAAAAAAAGTGAATGAATCGATTAAAAATGGACTTAGAAATAAAAAAAATGATGAATAAATAGGTGGTATAGATTTCATACCGCCATGCCGCAAAGGGTTAACTTATATTTAAAAATAAAAAAGTTTATGATTAGAACATTTTCAAGTAAGTTACACTTTGATTTTATTCATTTTCACATATTTTTACTACAAAAAATCGATTTTCTCAAAAACGGCTCTAACGATTATTTTGATTTTTGGTGCAAAATATTCAGGAAGGTTCCCAGAAAAGGCGTAATAAAGAAAATTTCATTTCGGAAGACTTTTAATTTAGCCTCGGTTCAAGCCCACCGTGCCGCGCTTTGAACCTCAACTTTTTATTAAAACTTTATCGTCTGAAAAATTACCTAAAAGCTGGTCCGAATTGTTTCTTTCTGTGATGCACAAAAAGGGCCCTCGCGATGACCCGTATAACTATAGAGGACTGGCCATGGTAAACGTCTGCACTAAAATATTTACGCAACTTATTTGCGACCGCCTTACCTTGTGGGTCACCCAGCGAAACATTATTCCTGAAGAACAATCGGGTTGCAGGAAGGGCCGTTCTACATCAGACAATATCTTGGTTGTCTTTTCGGCTGCGCAAATTAGGTTCAGACGTAGAGGGAGGAAACTTTACATTCTCTTCGTCGATTTCAGGAGAACGTTCGACTCCATCCCGCATGAACTACTTTGGCATAAACTCAACTCCTTAGGAATTAGCTCTAAGCTTATTAGGATATTAAAAGCGCTGTACGATGGCGCAGCAGTACATGTCAGAACAGGATACGGCCCCTCCAACACAGTTGAGGTATCAGAGGGCGTGCTCCAGGGTGATGTCCTCAGTTCACTTTTGTTTATTTTATTTATTTCCGATATTGTATCATATTTTCGCGCACGTGGATGTAGAGGTGTTGATCTCACCCTGACATACGACCTCCTGATGCTGCTGTACGCGGACGATCTCACCATCTTTGTATACTCTCCCTCGGACCTTCGCCGCAAACTAACAATGCTAGCCGACTACGCCGATCTCAGTGGCCTTACGGTACATACAGAGAAGACTCAAATTCTTATATTTAAACGTGCGGGTAAACGCAACGCTCATGAACTTGGCTTTACGTACAAAGGTAAACCTGTGGCCGTGATTCAGAGAGTGAAGTACCTCGGTATGGAGCTCTCCTCCACAGCCTTGGGCCGCTCTTCTGCCAACTACGCTATAGCAAGGGCATCTGGGGCTTCGAGCGCCGTTCTGGCAATTCTAAGATCTGCTGGTGTCGACTCGTGGTCGGCCATGCTTACGCTACACAACTCGCTTGTTAACACCATTCTTTTGTACTCTGCCCCAATATGGTCATTGCGCTATCTACACGATCTGGAAAAAGTCCAGCTCAAGTTTTTCAAGTGCCTCTTTTACCTTCCTATGTCAACTCCCGGCTATGCACTCAGGGCGGAGTTGGGCCTCCTCCCTCTGTCCTTCACAGTAGCATCGATGGTTATAAATTGGATCAAGAAAATCCTATAAATGCCGGAGGTGAGGATACCCAGAATCGCCCTTCGCGGGCTTGTGGAACTCGCGTCAGCTGGACAGCTGGACCATGACTTGCACAACTGGGCCACTCAGGTATCGACTCTCTTTGGTCGGTCTCCTCGTGAATTCTGGTCGGATCTTTCGCCTACGAGATGGTCTACTCGTGGCCGGGATCACCTGGAATCCCTGAGGCCGGACCTTGGAACCTCGGACCTCCGTAGGTCCTCGGAATCCTCGACTTTTATTTTCAACTCATCTCCGTGTGCCAGGGGTTTCTTCGACTGTTTTCCGGAGCGAGCCCCTCTAGCCTTCATACGCTCTATAAGTTACAGGTTCGTCTCGCCACTCATTATGCCCCACGTTTTTTCCTAGGTCCTGTCACCTTGCGTCTGGAGCCTGAGAGAGACTGTATGTACTATAGCCTAGGCACCCAGGAGACAGTCGTGCACATGCTACTCCACTGCCGTGTGTTCGAGGATATTCGCCGTTCCCTCTGGAGTTTCACCTCAGACCCGGGCGATACGCACTTTCGGTACCTTGAGTTCTTCGCTCTTTTAAATAGCAAGTCTCTCAAACAAAAGCCATCCATCTTTACTTACTCAGAGGTAACGCGTTTCGTAAATCCTGCTTCTGTTTATAATTGAGAGAGGTCCAGCGGTGGGATCGTCTTCGTGCGCAACTGTGATAGTCCGTGACAATGGGTTATCTCGTTTTAAGCTTTAGCTTGTATTTTTTTTTATGTTATCTTGCGTCCATATGTACTATTTTGTAAATCCGATCGTTTTACATCGATTTTACACCGATTATCACGAAATAATAATCTGTAAGTTACTTTTTGCGATTTTTGCATCGACGCGATTACTCTCTTTCGTTTTTTTTATATTTTATATGCTGTTCTCCTAATGTATTATCCTTATGGATATTATTGTATCTAAAGGAAATAAATTCATATTACATATATATATATTTTTGTCCAGATATTTATTTTGCATGTTTATCTTCATATTATATTTTTGTACTAATGTAATTTTTCTTTCTTTAGATTTATTATAATTCCATGCTAACCAATCATATTCATATACCCGTTTATTCCAAATAACTGTTAAATCGAAATTGTAGCATAATATAATTTTATTAGTCTTGTAATTATGAATGTCGTTATTATTTTTTAATTTTATTTATATTTAATTTTTTATCATTTACCTTTTTTGTTGTTAATATTATTACTAGTTGAGATTATAGATGTTTTAACAAAGCCTTGCGTTTGGGAATCCAAGTAATTACACGCAAGGTGTTAGAAATGTTTAGAGATCTTCAAACAATAGCATTTTAAAATCTAGTGCAATTTTTATAAACATCCTGGTAGGTCGTAATTCCGGTTTAAAACCAATTTAATTATGATAATTTTTTTTTTCAATTAAAGCTGATAAAACTCTTAACAAATTCCTCCAGGCCGATGTGCAAAAAAAAGTTATTTACGTCTGACAAAAATGCATATATAAACAATTCTATAAACAAAACCGTGATTTTCACACTTTTATTTTTATTTTTTCTATGCAACAACAATATTTATATGGTGAAGATGAATTTAACGTTCGGTGATATTTCAATAAATGATCGATGAATTTATCGGTAATCCAAACCAATAGTGTCTGAGTTATTCAAATTTCGCGCGACAAATATTTTGCCAGCCAATCAATTTGAAACTCATTTTAGATGGAATGTGACACGAATTTTTAAATTAAATTAAAGAATCTCAAGAATGATTCTTTAAAAATGTGAAATTCAGATGATAAATAATAGAAAATTCAGAAAAAACGAAATGAAGAAAAACTACTTGAAAAAAATGGGGTATGGAAGCACATTCGCAGCCGGTGGGAGCGAACCCACGATCTTTCGATTTCGCGTCGAATGCTCTACCATCTGAGCTAGGGCAACCCCGTGCATTCCTTCCGATTTAATTCAAGCAATGATTCCTTAGTTCATTTCTTCTGGTTACATCATTTTAACCCAGATGTGTTTTTTATGGTGAAGATGAATTTAACGTTCGGTGATATTTCAATAAATAATCGATGAATTTATCGGTAATCCGAACCAATAGTGTCTGAGTTATTCAAATTTCGCGCGACAACATTCTTGAGATTCTTTAATTTAATTTAGAAATTCCTGTCACATTCCATCTAAAATGAGTTGCAAATTGATTGGCTAGCAAAATATTTCCCGCGCGACAAAATTTGAATTCAACGAGTGGAATATATATAATTATTAATTTAATTTAAAAATATTAACATGCGATTCGAAGTAACGGAGAAAAAGATGTTGCATTTGATTTTTAATTTATGTATAATACATATGTATATTAGAGTCAAAGGTTGCCAAATATGTTTAAATTAGCGTATACGGTGTGATATAAAAAATTCATATTTACGGCTAAAAATTCAGTACAATGTATTCGCCATTCATGTTTAACTATTTAGTAACAAAATAATCAATAAATTTACGAAGAGATATTATTTAAAATATCGCTAACATGACCTTCACTTTTCTAACCTCTGACTTTGACAATCGCTAAGAAAATGTTGTTCAATTTTATACTGAATCTGTATTTTAGTTTGTGTATATACGTAAGAACATTTTTTACGGAATCCAGGTACAAAGCACTCATGATTTTTTAAATATATATATATATATATACAAGATCCGAATGCCACTCTAAAGCAACATATTATTTCTTTTCTTAATATTTTTTGCAATTCAATTTAATAAAATTCAATTCTTAAATTCAATTTAAGGAATGGCTAATTTATTTACGATTTAAAGAAAGGTTTAATATATTTATTTTCAATTCTTGTTTACTAACTCGTTCAACTTCGGTCCTGCAAAGTCTTATATTACTTCTTTTTTATTAAAAAATATGGAAATTTATTAAAAAATTTTGAAAATATTTATTACAAATGTAGTGGAATATATGCATGGAAAATAAAAAGGGATATCAATTTGGAATTGAAAAACCAGCTAAGTTAAGAGACCAATAAAGCCAAGTCATTAAAGGTGTTTTTTCTATTTTCTCCCACAAAAATATTTTCTGTACCATATCGATTGATTTTGATACCCAGAGAGCTAGAAGTTGGGGGATAAATAAAAAAAAATTCTTGATTTCCTGATATATGAGCACACAACATAATAATAAGACGGCATCAACGATTGCAGTTACATGCCATATAGGTTGAGGTGAAATCGATAGATATTGTGATAAAGTGAGACACATTATTATGGTAAATGTAAATTGAACTGCTTTCTCGGTTGTATTTAAACATTTTTAATAAAATAATCGTGGTTATTATAATATACAAAAATCATACATGAACGGTCACTATATTGCCTATTCAATGCTATACGAATAGTTTATATATCACGAATATTTTATTAAAATTATTTTGGTAATTATTGCTTCTTTATCATATTCTATAATACAATAGGAAACCAGGAAGTGAGGTAAAATCGATGATACACCAGATTCATCGTTCATGAGCCCTGTTCTTGGGACCAAAATGTAACAGTAACAAATTATATTTGCTACTTGTACTGCTGTATCCTAGTATAGAGTCAGTTCGTAAAGGGTTATACAAATAAGATATAGTAAAGGTTATTTAAACAATTTGTTGCTGCTGCATTTTGGGCCGAGAACTCCGCTCATGCGTAAAATATCTCATATTTTATCGATTTTACCTCCCTATTTCCGGTTTCTCAAACATCAAAATTAACCGTTATTGTGCACAAAACCGTTATAAAAGTCTGTAGAATAAAATAGCGCATCACGTTACTGGAAAAATTTACCCTCGACTTTAGCGTTACCCGATGTGCACCACGTGGAGGTAGCCGATTGGATTTCGCGTGTTATTTTCTCTAAATCGTTTAAAATCTTTGTTCCGCGCTTCTTTCAACAATTGGCCGATGGGTAGATGAGCCGATTTTATGACATCTGCTCCATGAAGTGATACTTTATGCACGGAAGACGGCATATAATACCAATAATAGTGCCACGTACAATTCCGCTATCTCCAATGCGTACTCGTCAAACTTCTCTGTATCAATTTTTTTCTCCGCAAGCCATTGTTTGGAGAATGATACTGTACCTTTTAATGAGATCACAATCTACGGCAGTAATTTCTGATGTCAAATGTGGATCACGCAAAATCGGCGGGCTGTGTTACCATCGTTTGATGTCCCAGAGCCATCTTTCGGTACATCAACGATTAAACCCAACTTCGATTTAAAATCTCGTTGAATTCTGAGTTTTCTTTCCTTCACGAGCTCTTTATCAACACCTTTCGCTGCCCATTTTTTTTATCTCCAACCGATACGCGATGTGTAATAAACATTCCATGAAGCGTATCCATGTATGCAAAGTTGACAACCCAAACTGATAATTCAGACGTTGTCAACTTGCTTCGCATTTCTAGGCATCTCGGAATGTTGTTCATTTCCGAAGAATTTGCTTTGCAGATGTAACACGTACTCGTAGATTTCGTTTCAGAAAGAGCTTGGCAGACTTTTCCATCGACAATTGTAGGGTATTAAAAGAAATCAGGTATTCTACATTACCCTTTCGCACTTTTTTTGGCTGAAGATTTCTAATGTCATTCTCCAAAACGTTCATTACTTCTCTCGTTTTTTTGTGGTGTCTCTTTTGCAAACTCAAAACAAATTAGTCTGTAGAATTTTGTGGATGACGGGTGCGGATTTTTCCGTATTGTCGATTGTTTCCGATCCCATACAAATTGGTACCATTGACGTCATAAAAGTGCTTTCGTCAGACGTCCCTTCTGTACAAAAAGATTGTTTGTATTGGCTCTGATCGGAAGAACCATTGCAACCGTATTTTACATGCAGGGTAACAAACGTTTCTGTGCACTTGCCATCGCTACTACTGCTCTCATTGTGCACAGATTCGTTATAATGAATTTTGCAGTGTGATCTAGTAATTTCTGCAGACTCCGATATCTTAAATGCTGACTCTCCTGGGTAACATTCCTGTTTAGCAGCCGCTAACTGTTTATAGGAAACAAAAACATTCCATTCCGCTGTCTCATTTCTGACCTCATTCTCTCATATTGATATTTTGACAATTTCAGATCTTCTATGAAAGCAAGAGCAGCATTTTACTCCATAGGAATGACATTATATTCTGTCTGCGTATCAAAATCGTCATCATTTTCTAACATTTGTGCAATGGTCTTAACGAGCTTTTTCGTTCCTGCATCACGGATATTTTAATTCCAATTATTTAGAAACGGAAACGGATATATCTCCGATAATTTTATTTCCAAAGGGGAATAAGAATTACATAAGGATTTAATTTTTCTTTGTTTAGTTGCAGGAGAAGCTTCATTGAAATCGTCCTGCAGTGATCTTCCACATTTTACATGTTCTAAGTTACTCGTGAAATATGACTGCAACCAATCAATATTTCTTGTTTCAACATTTTCTCGAGTGTAAAAGGATGCCTTTAATTTTTTGTTAAAAACAGGTAAGAAATAGCGAGAAAGTTTATCGCGTACACCATCGATGCATTCCTCGTTCAAATCGTGTTTTGTACAGATGTAGTGTACCAAGGAACCGACATTTGCCTCTTGCCAAAAAGCCAAATGTCGGTTAACTCCTTGTTCTTCTACATACAGCTGCTAATCGTACAAATCAAGTAAAATAATCAGTTGATGAAAATCGTGGAAGAATTTTCCAAAAAAGAAAATATAAAGTCATGTATTGGATGGATAAATAAATTAAACCTTTCGTTAAATCGTAAATAAATTAGCCATTCATTAAATTGAATTTAAGAATTGAATTTTATTGAATTGAATTGCAATAAATATTAAGAAAAGAAATAATATGTTGCTCTCGAGTGGGATTCGGATCCTGTTGAAATATATTTAAAAAATCATGAGTACTTTGTACCTGCATTCCGTAAAAAATGTTCTTACGTATATACACAAACTAAAATATAGATTCAGTATAAAATTGAACAACATTTTCGTAGCGATTGTCAAAGTCATGTTAGCGATATTTTAAATAATATCTCTTCGTAAATGTATTGATTATTTTGTTATTAAACAGTTAAACATGAATGGCGAATACATAGTATTGAATTTTCAGCTGTAAATATGAATTTTTCATATCACACCGTATACGCTAATTTAAACATGTTTGGCCACCTTTGACTCTAATATACATATGTATTATACATAAATTTAAAATCAAATGCGGTAATATTTTTAAATCATATTAATAATTATATATATACTACTCGTCTGATGATAAATAATTTGTTTATATTGACCTCGATCGATATGTATTAAGGTTAAGGGCGTAAGGGCACCAAATCAGGTGACAAACGTGAACCATAAAAAATAAATTAATGGAACCGAAATCTCCGAATATACATAATTATTAATTAATTATTAATTAATAATACATTAATAATGTAATATATTACAAGTGCATTGCAAGATATGTCATTTAAAATGTTTTGGAAATTTACTTAAATTGTATATTGATTTTATTTGTTTGTTTATGTGTGGGTGCAATTAGTTAAAACGTATACGAAGAAACCAAAAAAAAACTTTTTTTATCGAATCGCAGTATAAACTATTCGTTGTTTATGCAACATACTTCACCTACTTTGATTGTTTTAACGATTTTGAGTACAGCTTTAAGGGTGTTCTTCTGAAGCACCTGAGCGCCACGGTGGCCATAGTGGAACTACCAAACCGGCAGTAAAACTCCTTTGCAGATTACGCTTTCAATTTTAACTTTTTATCTTATTAAATGTATTTGTTATAAGCTACTATTCCCCTAGAATGTGCGTCCACTTCGATATTGGGGCAACGATTGTCGCATAATCAAAAAAAAAGAGGATAAAATCGGCCTGTTTTTCACCTCACACGTACATGATGTGTAGATGTGTTAGTCGTCACGATAAAAACGCTTATTGCATCGTTTCGATAACGCTAATGCACAAAAACGGAGTGGACGTTCATTCCTGACACTTCGCCGATTACATTGAACCCATTTTTATGCAAATTAATTATGTTGTCGAGGCGTAATCTGCAAATTGCGACTCGAAGCGGGTAATGGCGGCACAAGCGAATGATTTGACATATATCAGTTCCGCGTTTTTCGCTGAGATGGAGCCCAAAGCGAATGTCAGAATCTTAGGTACTCTAGGGCGCTTCCCCAAGGCCCCGCGAGCATGTGCATGTATACATATGTAACTTGCATGTATGAATAAGTCTACATTCATGCGTATATGCCTTAATCCATCCATATATATATATAACATCTTGCACGTCGTAAGGTTTTGTGACCTCAGGGATTCGGTTGGTTTTGTATTTCGGTTGCGGGCGGTTGCGTGCGGCGACGACGGTGAAGGAATTTTGGGGTTAAGATTTGGGGGGGAGGTCACACACTATACGGCCTGAGCCCACATAGCTTCTGTAAAAAATTACGATATTCGCTGCATTTAAGTTACTATTTATAGCTTAAAAGGTAGTAAATTCAAATACGATTTTCTAGAAAACGATTGAGTATACATCTATCTTTCTGATAATCAAAAGGGTGGTAAGTATGTTCGATATTATGAGAAAGTTTCGATAAAATCGGTGAGAATCATCGCACCTGAGGTTTCCTTGTGAGAGAATGAGGTGACATATATATATATATATATATATATATATATATATATATATATATATATATATTTATATATAGGAAGGGTATGGGCTCGAGGCGGCGCGGCATAGGAGCAGAAAGAGAGAGAGAGAGAGGGGGACAAGAATGTAAAAGGCTGTCATCTCATTCTCTCACAAGGAAACCTCAGGTGCGATGATTCTCCCCGATTTTATTAAAACTTTCTCATAATATCGCACATACTTACCACCCTTTTGATTATCAGAAAGATAGATGCAATACTCAATCGTTTTCTAGAAAATCGTATTTGAATTTACTACCTTTCAAGCTATAAATAGTAACTTAAATGAAGCGAATATCGCAATTTTTTACAGAAGCTATGTGGGCTCAGGCCGTATAGTGAGTGACCCCCCCCCCCCCAAAATCTTAACCCCAAAATTCCTTCACCGTCGTCGCCGCTCGCAACCGCCCGCAACCGAAATACAAAACCAACCGAATCCCTGAGGTCACAAAACCTTACGACGCGCAAGATGTTAATAAGGGCGCCAGGCATGCCGAAGCATACCGAATTTATAGGCGCGCCGTAAGGTGATGGTGTGCCCGCTATGCTCAGCCCCGAGATCCCCTCAGCACGGGAGAGGGCGGTATTCGCAGGTGCAGTAAAAAAAAACTCGAAACCGTAACTCGACGATAGAAACTAACGGTTACGAACAGCGAGGACGGGTTAACCTAAAAAACCGAATCGCACACTATCGTCACGATGCCGAAACGCGAATTCAATATTATTTACCCGACGTCAGAACGAAACGATACCCAATTTTTCCGACCAAAAATTTTGTGTTGCCCCGTAGGGAGCCATTCGGACAAAATTCACACCTCCACAGCGGGTGTCCGTAGCCATCGTCGTAATTTAGATATCGGTACCAGCAAAAATTAATTAATTCCGCGGTTGCACAAAGTGCCGGTAACCAAAATTTCCAACTTATCCGCAATCGACTACGCAGGCCGGCGCCGCTTGATCCGAACACTCCCGAACGCGTGTACGGCTGTTTCCGCGGAACGACATACGCCACAAGGCCGGGACTTGCACCACGAGTTCCAACTAAACGCTTCGGGTTTAGGATATACACATTGACTGCTAGCGATGATATATCGTATTTTAATAAACGCGTGAAAGATTGCATGATTAAGAGTGCTCTCCTTGAATATTTTCAAGGATGATAGCCGTGAAGTAGACTCTTTTGAATTTTAAGTTAAACCCTTCGAAATCTCTTTGAAGGCGGTATCCGTGGGACGAGTTATTTAGGCTTTACAACATTTGAATTGTCACCTTGATCCCTGTCAAGGACGATAGCCGTAAAGGTTTGTCTTTAAAATCAATTAAATCCTTTGAATAAGATTCAAAGGCGATATCCAGTTTAATAATGATTTAAACATTAAAAAAAGTTTAGTGTCTCCATGATCAATGTCAAGGACGATAGTCGCGAAAAGGATTTCTTTAAGGTTAATTAAACCCTTTGAATAAGATCCAAAGGCGATATCCAGTTTAATAATGATTTAAACATTAAGAAAAGTTTAGTGTCTCCATGATCAATGTCAAGGACGATAGCCGCAAAAAGGTTTTCTTTACGGTTAATTAAACCCTTTGAATTAGATTTAAAGGCGATCTCCAGTTTAATAATTATTTGAATATTTAGAAAAATTTAGTGTCTCCTTGACCAATCTCAAGGACGATAACCACAACAAGCTTTCTTTACAGCTAATTAAACCCTTTGAATAAGTTTCAAAGGCGATATCCAGTTTAAGAATTATTTAAGTGTTAAGAATAGTTTAGTGTCTCCTTGACCAAATTCAAGGACGATAACCACAACAAGGTGTCTTTAAAGTTAATTAAACCCTTTGAATAAGATTCAAAGGCGATATCCATTTTAAGAATTATTTAAGTATTACAAAATTTTCACTTTCCTTGGAACCTTTTCAACCCGGGCGACGCGGAACAAAGACATTATTGTTTTGATTTTACCGCGTGGTGCCAGCCTACCGCGCACGAACTTGATTGCTGAAACGCGTTAGCAGAACAAAGGACCAAACCCGCACTACGTCCAATATTACATTTTAGCCTCGATGCTTCCAAGATAACGAGACCTGGAAATTTAGTTAATTACAAGACCCGACATTTTAAATCTAACCGAAACGACCGGAACCGAAAGATTTTAAAGCCAAAAAAAAAACGAAACGAAAGCACGAGTGATTCGCGGCACTTCACTCAGGAACGCGAGCGAGGAATTCACGAACGAATCCCGAAAGGCGATAGCAAAACGACAAGAATTAAGACCAAGAAAGATCGATTTGCCTTCCGGAACTCGTGTTACCTTGTCACCAAGCGAGGCCCACCTTCCAAAGCCCAGGTTGTCCTGCCGCTGCCGCTGCCAGAACGAGAATCGCCCGAGGCTCGTCGCCGCCTTGCCAGAACGCGGTCCTCGCCGCCCGCCGCCCGGCGCCAGAGACGGAGCGCACTGATTAGCTCCCGCGGTACCGTGTGACTACCGCGGCTTGCCCCGCGGCGTCTCTTCCCCTTTTCCATCTATTCCCCTCACGCCTTCTGGAACCTTCTAGAGACTTCCAGAAGCGGTAAGCGATAAACATCCATTGTCTCGATACCTCTATAAAAACAACAGATGCCTTTTGTTTATCCCGTAACCATCATAACCACGCGACGAGAACCTTTCTAATCGGGCTCTTTATGTTCAAATATTAACGAGAATTTCAAAACAATTACTATATAATATTATCCGATGCAAAATATAATCTATTTACGAAATGACCAAAACATCGAGAACCTACTAACGAAATTAATATTCTAAAATGATGTGAAAAATGCCCAAGTATGCGTTCTACTTTTTATAATTGCTCAAGCCCGCTACTATGCGATATCCAAAAATATTAAACTATGCAAAAGATAAGAATTTAAGCGATAAAATTTTCTTTTCAGTTTCAGATGAAAACCAATACGAACTTATACCATGAGTGATTTAATCCCCCCCCCCCATTTTAACTAAACTTTTTGTTAAATAATTACTGGCCACATCCTTCAGGCCGAGACCGACTAACTATGCACTTGCTCAAATTAAAAACTATCTAATCAACTAACCTTAATCACTAGCTACGCAGTATCTTCTTTCAATACATTGGCGCCTGTGCTAGTTTACTAATGCCTTACAAACTAAACTTACTCAATAGCTACGCAGTATTTTCTTTCAATACCTAGGCGCCTATGCTAGTTTACTAATAGCTGCGCAGTATCTTCTTTCAATACATTTGCGCCTATGCTATATAACGCACTGCAAAGCGATTCCAAAAAATTAGCGTCACTACAGCAGTCCCCCCTATAAAAATCACGATTGCCCCGGATTGAGCCTCCCGGCAAGACAAAGTCTGTAATTCTTTTAAGCGATATTTCATTTACGGGAGCCAAAACTACTTTCAAAAACTAGCGCCACGATCGACTGTCCCTCTATTATGGTGTAGTATCAGGTCCACGGTTTGGAGTCACATCCTCAAAATTAGCGCCATCACGGCAGTCCCCCCATTTACCCAACGGATATGACCCCGACGACTGCAGTACTAGTGAAATATTAGCGCCTCTGTCGGCAGTCCCCCCTATTATTAGCACTGCAGCATCCCCACGAGTTGATTCTCTCACATAACTGCGGCTGTAACGTGTTGCCACGTTACAAGTGCTTGTTTCGTAACTAATGTTCCATGCATTCAAATCTCCATAGGGGAGTGTTGTTTTTTTAAAGCCTATTTGTTATAAACTATTTATGGACCGTAGAAATTGCAAATTTCAATTATTTTTAACTTTTTTAAATTATGCTTTGAAGGAAATGAACTTTCTCTCATTTCTTTCTTATAATGAAAATGATGTAATAATATTCCCATAACAAAATTACTAAGTAGATACTGTTTATAAATAGTTAATATTTAAAAATATAATATTTATAAATGATATTATTAATAGTAATAACAACAACAATATGAAAGTAAATTCTTCACTTTTTCATCATTTTTTTGATCATTTGTAAATTTGTATTTTTTTATGTAAAAATGTTCTTTCGAATAGATTGGATGGGTATAAATGAATGTAATAAATTATAATCATTTTAATAATTCAAATTATTTTTACTGTTATTGTTATTGTTATTATTATGAAGTAAATAACAACTTTTAACACCAACATTAGTTTTTGATCTCGCTCAATCTGCCGAAAAGTGATAAATTTTTTGATAAAATCCCTATCAGAACAGCATCAGTGTGAAATTTGGCCCCCTTTATTTCTTTTGTTATTATTATTACTATTATTATTAATAATTCAATTTCAATATCAGTAGATAACTGATTTTTAACAAAAATTTGTACGTTTGTTTTACACAAAAATTGTAATTGTTATTAATTTTTACTTTTTTGCATGAAACTTCAGACGGCTATAACTCTTCAACAATTATTCATCGTAAAAACTTCAACAGATGCTCACTTTCCGCAGATAATTTCATCCTCTTCAAAATAGTTCGGATACTATTACTGTCTAAATGTAGCCAAAAAATACTTATTTATAAAAAAAGAACATGAAAATAACGATTTTTCATTTTTTTTTTGTACCATCGTGGATTTATGATCAAAATGATTTTTTTCTTAAACATAAAGATTCAAAATTTCATTATTTGCAACTTTCATTATATGCACTTTTCCCACGTGAAGCACGGTTTTCGAGTAATTATTGATTTCATCGCAAAAAAACGTTCCGATTGTAGGTTAATTTGTTTTTAAACGTTCATATCATCGTAAATATTGAACGCACAACATTACATAAAAAAATGAAAATTGTTCGTAATTTCATCCTCTACAACTTTTATTTGAAGTATTTGCGATGCGAATCATAAGGTTATTATTGACTTATAATCGAAAAACGCGCGTTACAGTTACTCCGCAAAACTGCCCATATTTGAAAAAAAAACCCTGGTAAAAATGGCAGCGTACACAAAGAGTACAGTAAGAGTGAAATTAAAGGTACATGAAGAGTACGTACGCTTAAATGCCGCTTCCCGAAGTGTACAATAA
Source organism: Trichopria drosophilae (assembly GCA_030407085.1). Classification (NCBI taxonomy): domain Eukaryota; kingdom Metazoa; phylum Arthropoda; class Insecta; order Hymenoptera; family Diapriidae; genus Trichopria; species Trichopria drosophilae. Next base: position 53,250,079 of record CM059587.1, read on the forward strand.
GAGTACAATAAGCGTACAGCAAGAGTGATTTTGGACATTAAGAGCGAAGGTACGTACACTTAAATACCGCTTCCCAAAGTGTACAATAAGACATTTTAATAAAAAATTATATTTTTCACTGTTTTCTAATTTTTAGTTTATTAATTAATTTTAATAATTTTAAAACTTTTTTTAAGATAAATAAAGTATCTCAAAAAAGCTGAGATCTCAAGCAGTCACCGATCCAAGTATTGTTCCTCAACACAGATGCTTTATGCGATCAACGACCGCGTGCGATACGGACCACTAGTCTATCACTGTTTATCATTATATTTATAACGTCATATGATATTTGTGTTAAAATTTAAGACAATTCTTAATTTTATTGTTTGCATTGTTCCGTACGGATGTTCTGGAGATTAATGCTATGAGTTCTGAGTAAAATATAAATATGATTGTAAATATAAGTATGCCACACTGCGCCTATACGCATATATACATATATATATATATATAACGTAATTGTTTTTAAATATTCCTAATTAAATATTTAATTCAAACTTGTACTTGTACAAAAATTGACAAACGACACTCTATTACACGCTTTATTTCATCTCGAAGAACGCTTCATTAAGTACACACCCGTATGCCTTGTTTCATTCCTAATAAGAATATGGTATACTTAAATATGAATATCAAAAGTGTACTCTTAAAAATCTACGTGTACCTTTCATTCACTCTCGAAGTACTTTTCCATAAGGAGTACGCGAGTACTCTTAAAATGTCCAAAATCACGCTCGTACTCTCGGCAAGCGAAAGGTGACTTAAAATGTACATGAAACACATCGTGTACGTTTCCCGTACATTTAAAGTGTACGCTTCATTTTTACCAGGGACAATCTCGGCTTCTATTGGTCGTAGAAGCTGTTTTAAAAGTCGAAATTATGTAGAATTTCCCCAAATAAAATTTTCGTGAATTTCTTTTTTGTTTAATGTGATATTTTTAGAGTTATTTCAGAAAAATCTATTTTTTGGACACATTTTTCCTAGTTAACCCTTGTAGTTTGATAGCGTGAAGTTTTGCATCACCATACCTGGACTAACCTGGAAAAGTATGGTGATGCAAATATTTATATATAGATTCTTTTTTGTAGATACACTGAAATCGGTAATAATGCTGATAATTTGTTATATGACTAAGTTTCCTCGATAAGAATTTTCCATTATGCAGCACGAATCATGGGATTAAAAATAATTAAGTTCCAAACCAATACATCCTTGCGTTTTTTATTTGTTCTGTATGAAGCATTACTGGCAGAAATAAGTAAGAAATATCTCCATTTCACATGCAAAATACAAATAAAATATTCTTTCTTTCTCATAGCAAAAATAGATCTGTTGAGAAACGTCGTAGTTTTGAAAAGTAGAGTAAAGATGTCAAAACCAAAGCCAAACCCCAAAACCAATAGTGCAATGTATCCATTCAAAAGTTTAAAGGGAATCACCAAATTTATTTTGATCCCTTTATTTTTGTTTCTTTGTCATTTTCGACCTACAAAATTATAGCGTGTCGAACAATTAAATATTCATATTGTTTATCACTTTAGACATTATTTTGTTTCACCACTTATAAGTCTAATCCATTTAAAATTCATATTTCGTGATATTTTTAAACGTATAAAAATGCAAGAAAAAAATCCAGGGCACGAGTGAAGGGTTAAAAAGTAAGTAAATTCAGAGCATCCGAATAAGAAACTTACAAAAATTTGTGTTATTGACAAAATTTGGAGTAATAAACTTTGGTAAACAATAAAAAAAAATTGTTTATAAAAATGTAAACAAACACGTATTCCTTTATTTTTCAAGTAGAATATTGCATCTTGAAGTTAATTTATACCATCGGTCTGCCCGCATATTCTTAGTTTAAAATGCATGCTAGAAATCGATTGGTTACAAAATATGCATAAAAAAGTCGGCGTTGAAAATTATTAAAAATTGTAAGAAAAGTGAAAATTTTAATAATCAAATTTGACAATCTTTGACCCCTCTGAAAAGTCTTGTTATTAATGAATACTAAATTTCAACAGTTAATATTGGATTTGTACTTCATTTCCTAGAATATGCTCAACTAAAATATTTTTTTGGAAGTAATGTTGAAATAATTATGAAATAATAATCAATAATATGCATATTTACATGGATATCATTTTTTCTGTAAATGGACTTCTTATAATTCTCTGGCAGGGTATCCGATGGTTCTTTCTTTATTTGCCCATCAACATTCAAGTTGTTGTGTGACTTTTTTTAAAAATATTTATCGACAGTTTTCAGTGAAAATAAAAGGCCCAAAATAAAAAATTTCTTTCAACAAAATTGTCTTATCACAATTTTTAAGTTATATCTGGGTACTCGACATAATTTTGTAAGGTTTTGCAATTCTCCACCTGACCAATCCCATTTCAAATCCTGCAGTGAAAAAAGTTTCAAATTTAAAATCATGGTAAATGTAGAGAACTTCTGGTTTTGATTCCAGAAGTATTTTTAGCCTACTTTTTCGAAATTGATGAAATTTCCGTATTCGAGGATATTTTTATATTTATTTTTAAAATTAAATTTAAAAATACAGATTGATGGTGATAAATATTAGAAAAATATGACAAACCCGAAAATATTTATCACCATCAATCTGTATTTTTAAAATGAATTTTAAAAAAACTGTCATAGTCATTGTAACGGCGATGGGCCAGAATGGCCACTCTACGTTGTTGGGATACTCTCTGAACCAACGGTCCCCTGATGGCCCAAATTTGTCGTTCTCGGACGTCCTGGTATGGACGAAACCCGCGGTGAAATTCCCGTCCACCGACTAGCTCACTCGCGGTGAGAGACGAGACGGCCGTTACCGTAAACACAAAAGTGATTTGATCAAAGATTACATAACACCAAAAATAATTACACCGTTCAAAGTCGATAAGATCACTCTATTTAATTATAATTAACAAAAAAATACATACAAATAAAATGCAAGGTCTCACCGCACTGGGATCGAAAAAGCAGGCTTTTCGAGCCTCGCCACCGTTAAAATAGTCGCGAACGCGGAAACAAAAATTCGCCTAAGAAAATCGAAGGATAAGAGCGAGAGAGTGAGGAAGCCAGAGCGATTGCCGTTTCAGGCGGGCAACTCGCCGGTACTTACTCTCTTTTCTGCTATAACCTGGCCAAGGGTACCGGTTCGTCCGTCGGGCTCAATTTCTTATAAAAAAGTTCCCCGGACGCACTAGCACCATCGCACTTTTCACCGCCGGAACGAGGACACAATTACGATCGAAATTGCCGACGATCACGCCCGTGTTACGGCCAAGAGACGAGTGACGGAATTCCGCGGTACTCCTGATTTTACCCCAAATTCCGCGAGTCCGCGGACACGCTTTCTCTGTCTTTCTCTCTCTCTTGCTCCGTGTTTCCTTTGTAGGCTATGCTCGACCCTAGGCCAATCGGTTCCCTGTAACATAGTAAACGACATTACTTATTATCCAATATCATCAGAGCCCGGAGCGGTTCGTCAACGATGATTTTGTTGTTCTAAATATGAACAGGAAATCATCGTTACACCCCGCCCCCAGACCCTGAGTACCCGATCGGTGTACCAGGTCGAGGTGACCCAATGGACCTGATCCATCAAACTCTCCCATATCCATGTAATTATAATGACCCAGGTTAGGATATGGTTGGTCTAAGGATTTGGACTCATGGTGAGGTTATGAGGGAAAATCATAACTCTCTACTCCTATTCCTCCTTACAGCATGCACTATTATAAATCTAAGAAATAATCAAAATCAAGAAGAAGATTTATTCGACGTTTATTTCGGACTCGCGGTTGGTTTGATAAACCTCGCCTTTCGTACGCCTTTACAAAAAAATAAATTATACTTGGGCCCTTGCAACCCACACACGGGGGCCCTCTTTGGCTCACTGGCCTCTTCGGCCCATTGGCCGCTTTGGTTTATCGACCTTTTCGGTCCCCCTCTGCCCTTCAGATTCTGCCGATCCTGCCATTTTCTGGCCTTGGCATACCACTGTCCATTTTTTTATGGTAGTCGGCATTTGGGCAATGGTCAATGTCGATTACCCCGGGAAAACCACATACCCGGCAGAATGCAGTAGGGGGACGGGTTTCTGGCTTCTCCTCGAAGCCCAGCTCCTTTGAGGTTGCCTGTCTGGTTTTGGAGGCTTCGGCCTTGGCCCTGTCTGATTGTCGACAGAGTTCTTCGGCTTCGGCCAACTTTTTCTTGACCAATAAATTGGCCTGATTGGCACGAATTTCCGCCTCCTTCTCCCTCTCGAAGCGGCGTTGAAGTTTTTGCTGTCGAATCTCCTTGGCCTTGACTGCGGCCTGGCCATCGGCTAAACCTTGTCGATAGGTTGTCGTCGCCTCTACCCACCTTTTGACAGTTGGTTCGGCTAGTCCGAATTCCTGGACGTAATCGTCCAGTAGTTCGAACGCTTCGGCTTCTAGCCTCTCCAGCATGCCAGGATGGGGTCATCAATACCTTAGCGTATCGCCAGAACGTCTTACACCAGGCGGTACAGAGTACGCTTTGTAGATTGTGTAGATGTCATGCTGAGACGCTAATGCATCTTTTGGCAGCTATGCAGTTTCAGCATACATCGAACGTCACAATGCGGCTCTTCGAGTGCTGTATTACCATCTTCGCAGCACTTATGGTATTGATGCAACCCCAGTTTTGCCGTACGTCCCCACTGATATTGAATCCGTAGTCGGGAATGAGTCATGCCGAATATACTGCAATTACTCATTCCCGACGGCGTGATGGTCGTGCGGGCTAAGGCGTCAGTCTTAGTCCGCCCGAACTGAGCGTCGCGAAGGGCCCGAGTTCGAATCCCCGTCCTGCAATTTTCTCTGCTTATGTCCAGTGTGGAATAACCGGGGAACTTTGCTGGGCGAAGGTACGAATTTGGGACCGCTGCCGACCCCCGTCGGCAGTTATCGGTACCGTCAGCGTCTTATCCGCGGTCGGTACGTCGTGGGTCTTATCTCGGATAAAGAGGGGATAAGCCCCGCGTCGTACTCGCTAAGGCACATCTGCCTTATCTGACAACCGCCGAATCTGCTGGTGGTACCGATATTGGGGAGGGGGGACTGGCTCTGGGTGGGTGCTGTGTGTGCCTATAGTTCTGTCTTGTACTGTCTGTCTCTGTCCTGTACCTCTCCACCCGAGAGCCGACCCGCAAATAGACAAATCGTCATTAACGCGGGGGAAATAACCTGTCCTTTGTCCTTTTGTCCTAGCCTCTCCAGGCGGCGCTTCGTGGCCCTTGCTGCCTCCAGCGCGTCCTCCACGTCCACCCAACGTAATCGTCGTGACAGTGCCTTGCCCGCTCCCGTTGGTGTTGGACCTCCTCTTCGCAGGGATAGGATTCCCACCCATCGAGGCTCAAGGAGCTGACCGCGGACGCCAAGTCGTCGGTGGAGACGCTGCTCTGTTTATCCATCTTTTCTGAAACAAATAGGAATACATTTCATTAGCGCACTCCCTTCAAAACAGGTGGCTTGGTCGTTCGTCAGACCTGCGGTATTACGATAGAGAGAGATATATTATAAGACGGAAATTCTACTATCTACAGCTATATATGTACCGTAGCCATCGTGATGAAACGTTTTTGTTTCGTTCGAGTTTGTGCTCGTGTACGTCGCGGGGATAAATATACTATCGGGTCTTGTTGCTTATTACTACCCAGTGGACGCCCTCGCGGTCGCGGTTGAATCGGAGACTCGCGGACGGAGCTTCGATTAAGAGGCTCTGAAACCTTTGTTTGAGCACCCAGATTCGTTCGTCGCTGTTTTCCGCGTTTTCGCGGTGCATATTTCGCGATCAATCGTCTGATGACGTATGTCTTCCTGATCGGTCTCTATCCTGTCTTCGATTATGTTTTCTTCCGTAATTGACCTTATATACGGTTTCATGTCCACCACATGTACTGGACCATCTAGGTGACCTGACGCATCTTTCAATTCATAAGTATTGGAACCAAGTTTTGCATTGATGGTATAAGGCCCCGTATACTTTGGTGCCAATTTAGCCGCGATGCCTTGCGCGGCAGAAGAAAGTATACGATTTCTTTTTAAAACTTGATCCCCAATCTTATAGATGACGTCACGCCTCTTAGCGTCGTAATGCTCAGCTTGGCGTACTTGAGCGGTATCCGCTTGGTCTTGAGCTTCTCTATACAGAGATTTTAAGCTACCTATTCTATTTTCCCACCTATCTATGGCACTCTGTGCCTCCTGCGTTTGGGTTATTTCGTCTTCACGACGACGCAGAGACATAGGTGGATCCGGTTGTCAGCCAAATACCAACATTGCTGGACTGAATCCAGTCGAGTCATTTATTGCCGTATTATAAGCAAAAGCGAACTCGTTGATATGGGCATCCCAAGTATGATGGTCGTCTTCGATGAACGATCTGATCATTCCTTTGATGGTACGATTAATCCTCTCGACCGAGTTAGCTTGAGGATGATAAGTTGGCGTTAGTTCCCGACATATACCACGTACTAGTAAGAAATTATCTAAGACCTTATTCTTAAATTCCAGGCCCTGATCTGATAAGAACGCTTCCGGTGTACCCAACCGAAGGAAAATGCGTTGTTGCGGTGCATCCGTGCATTGGATTGGCGTAATGGAATGCATTCAATCCACCGAGTGAAGAGGTCCTCGAAAATAAGCAAAAATTCAAACCTCGTTTGCTCTTCGGAAACGGACCCATAATATCCCCTGCAATCACTTGCCATGGCCGTACAGTAGGTCAACGTCCCATTCGGCCAGCTGGGGCAGATTGCTGTACTTTACAACATTGACACACTTCGCAACTGCGAACATACTGAGCCACATCCTTATGTATACCAGGTCACCAGTATTGTGAAGACAAACGGTCAAAGGTTTTCTTTTGACCCAGATGCCCCGCTGTATCTGCGTCGTGGCACTCCTTTAAAGCCAGTTGCCTTAATTTCTTGGGCACCACTATCTTCCATGCATCCTCATCGCCAAGAAGATCTTCGATGATGGGATTTGGTCGATACGAATAAATTCGTTTTTCTACGACTTTCCAGTTGCGATGCTCTTTTGGTGCGCTTTGGATGTCTCGCCTCTTCTGAAGATACCATTCATCCCCCTCTGTGTCAGGATCAGACTCTGGGTCATCGACAGCGAATACTTCTAGCATATCCGGCTCGTACACTCTAGAAAGTGCATCGGGCACATAGTTCAAAGTTCCCTTACGATGACATATTTCGAAATCGTAGCTCTGTAATTGTAGTGCCCAACAAGTCAATCTTCCAATCCGATTTCGAAGATTACGGAGCCAACGGAGACTACTATGGTCAGTTATTACCAAAAAGTGATATCCCTCGACATACGGCCGAAACTTTTGTATAGCCCATAACACCGGGAGGCACTCTCTTTCTGTCACCGAGTAATTCCACTCCGCTGAATTCATCGTACGACTAGCGAACGCAAAACTCGTTCCTCGCCTTCAATTTGCTGAGTAGACAAGACCGGTGTCGCTGGCATCAGTTTGAATGACGAACTGCTCAGTGAAACTTGACCGTTGTAGGACTGGCGTAGTCGCAATCATTGTCTTGACCTCCGTAAATGCCTCCTGACAAGCTGCAGTCCATTTATATTTGACATTCTTCTTAGTCAAGCGTGTTAACGGCTCTACGACAGAAGCAAAGTTTTGAAGGAACTTTCGGTACCACGATGCCATTCCGAGAAACCTTCGAAGCTGCTTTAAGTTTCGTGGGCGGGTACTCCAAAATAGGTGCGATTTTATCCGGGTCAGCCCGGAATCCGTATTCATTAACCACTACTCCAAGGTATTTTACCTCATCGCGACAGAAGTGACTCTTTTCGCGGTTAATAGTCAGGCCAGCTCCTTATATTCTCTTGAGAACATATTCTAACCAACGTAAATGAGTTTGGAACGACTCAGTGACAGTAATGATGTCGTCCAAGTAGGCAAAAGCGGAGGGCTAAGCTCCGGACCAATGAGTGAGTCCAATAGCGCCTGAAATGTAGCTGGGGCACCTTTCAAGCCGTAGGGCATCCTTTTAAATTGGAAAAGGCCTTTTCACGGAACTGTAAATGCTGTCAACGGCCGACTACCCTCCTTTATCCTAATTTGATGATATGCACTGCTAAGGTCGAGCGTTGAAATATAACGGGCCATTTGGAGCTTCCGGTGAATAGCGTCCATATGCGGAATCGGGTACGCATTGGCTTCGGTGACCGCATTAAGCTTGCGGTAATCGACACAAAAGCGATATGTGCCATTCGACTTACGCACCATCACCACCGGACTCGACCAACCACTAGTCGACTTTTCAATAATGTCCTCTTGAAGCATCCTGTCGACCTGCGAATGCATTTCTTCTTCAATTTTCTTGGATACCGGATAGTACCGTTGTTTAATAGGGGTATCTGAGGTCAACACAATAGCATGTTCCTCCAAATCGGTACATCCAATCGTTGGGCCATCAACCGGGATACATCGCTGTTATAATTTATTGAGTTGTCGTTTTTCTTCTCCGGACAACCTCGACGTCCCTATTGAAGTGGGAGCTGACTGGTTATCTATCTCCAAACTTGCCACTTCGACGGCGAAACCCTGTGGAGCACCCTCCAAGAAAATCAAATTTTTCCGGGGATACAGCACTGCATCCAATGCCCTTAAAAAGTCAGCTCCAAGCAGACAATCCATATCCAAATTTGGCATTATCATGGCCTGGATCTTCTTTTCCGTTCCATTCACGCAAAACGGAAGCGTAACGAGTCCTGATATCGGTGAATATGAGCCATCAGCGACTCGAGCTCCAGGACCTTGGTATAGGACTATCTGTTCCCTTCCTGCTGCCACAATCTGTAGGCCAGGATCAAATAAGGCTTTCAAATTAAACCCATGCACTTCCACATTCAGCTACCACCGTACGTGTTCTTTTGGTAACGAATTGGATGCTACACGATTCTCTTTTCCTTTCGCTTTGGAAGTTTCTTGTAGGTGTTCAGAGGTCATTGATTTAGGCTTCGGAGACGTAGCGACCTACACTACTGACTCCTTCGCTCGTTTCCCGCATACCTAGGACATATCTTTTTTGTAAAACCACGCAGCTTACACGTCCAGCATTTCAAGGAGGATTCATTCATATTTTGCAGACTACTTTTGCTCCCTGGTGAACGTTTCTGTTCAATTGGTGGAGGTGTTTTTGACCTCGGTGACCTTGTTTGGCCCATATTGGTTTTTGGCCCTTTCTTTCTCCACGATGAAGGGCTATGTGGTTTCTGCTGCAATGACCTTCTTTCGGTAGCTTGTTGTGACTGCGCCTCTTTAATTTGTCGGATTTCTTCTCGCAATGCGGTTAACTCTTTTAAAATTACTGACGTATCATCAGATTTCGACGACTGGATCGCTGCGATCTTCGGTATAGTTTTCACATTTGGCTGAAATTCCTTTCTGGATCTATTATAGGCCACTTCCGGTATTAGAGAACCTTCTGGTGGTGGCGGTTCCCTATAAGAGCGCATTGCTTCTTCCGCGCTCTCCGCTTCGACTGCAGCCACCATGAAGTCTTCAAATGTTTTAATTTGACTTATCGGAATCCTCCATTGTAGGCCAGGCTTCATGTTCTTGTTTAAAAACACAATTCTTTGGCCCAGCGTCAACGGATCCGGGCACAAGTCCAGTATTGTCATCAGGCAACCGATGTAGTCTCTTACGGGCTCATCCTAGCCCTGAGTCCGGGAATTTGCTTCTGCGTATAATTTCTGCCTTTCCAGCTGGCTAAACCCGTAGCATTTTCTCGCAGATCTGCAGAAATCTTCCCATGAATTCCAGAGTCCTTGGATATTTGGTACCACCTTTTGGCTGAATCGGTGAGTAATTCAGGTAGAGCACAGAGCATTTCTTCATCTGTCAGATTAGCCGGCCCTCTGCATTCTTCAATGCGAGCCAGGAATGACTCTATGCGGCTCTCTTTGGCTCCTGAGAATGTAGTTCGCCATTGGCGCACAATTTTGCCTACATCTCTCGAACCTTGATCCCACCTTGCTGACGAATTGAGTCTCCATCCCGATCCTACATTCGGGAAGAATCCCTCTCCTCCAGAGACATCCACACCTTCTCGGTTGGGTTGGCTCGAATTCCTAAAACGGAAATTCGTGGGGATCTGTCCTGTCTGACATCTTCTAGGGGGTTCTAGGGGAAAAGCGCGATTGGGTTATTTTCCCGAAATAACGGATACGCGAGTTTACCAAAAGACACGACACTTTTATTGACTAAATACATGAGAAAAAAATAAACTAAATACAAAGGGGAGCAACGGGCTCCGAGGGGTAGCGGTTACCCGGAGCAGCCGGCTCCAAAAAACGGGCAAAATACGGTCTGGCAACGCGCGACCTTGAACAGCCGCAACGCTTTCGAACCCTCGCTAGGGCTCACCGTCGCGAGACCGAGAGAGATAGAGACGGAGGAAGGAGAGCGATGGGACGGATGTCCCCGTGGAAGCAAGGGTCGAACTGGTACTTACAGTTGCCGATTTCTCCACCGCCCGGATCCCCTCCGCCGCGGTCCAGGCACCAACCAAACAGATCGGGGTACCAGGCACAACAACAAAATCACGCGCGCGGCCCGCTTCTCCCAACTCGCCCGTTCGTTTTCGTCTTAAATTACATCTACGATCTTTTATCATGCACTCAATGTTTACTTCAGGCTGAATTACTGAATGCGGCTGACTGAAGTACTGAACAGTAAAGGCAGTACTTGCATCTTCAGTTTCAGCCATTCCACGTCTCTCGCGACCAATGGGGAGTACCGTACGGGCTGGAACTGGCCAATCAGAAACGCTCTACCTTTAACATGGCTTGCCCCATGTTCGGATCGTACGACCGCTCCCTGTATATAATAATATTATTGTACAGCTCATTCAATGATACTGTGCATATAAGATTTCGATAATGGACACTTTTACAGTGCGCAATGCTCCATTCATCGCATTCACATTCCAGAAAGATAAAGGGATAAATATGAGACTCTACTCCGAATATTGTGGTATTTTCTTATATATGAATTGTTTCTATAAATTGAATAAATAAAAATCTTCTAAATTGTGGTCATTACGATTCACCTTTATTTTCATTACCGAACATGGCATTCGTTCGCGCCCAACGTTTCGACCTCGCGCCAGACGGTACGGTAATGAAAATAAAAGTGGATCCTAATGGCCATAATTTATAAGATTTTTATTTATTCACTCTATTCAGAAGCCTCCGATGGGCTACTGCATATAGATTCTAACGACGTATACTAAGAACAGAGTAAGACATTTTTTAATTTTATTTTAAGCGTATATGTCGTGCAAAAAGAGTATTTTGCATAAATATCACCTTCGTTTTTAAGTCTGCTTCTTTAAACAGAAACATATGACAATTGACCGTCTTTGATGACATATATGAGGCGGAATTTTTAAAACGTGAAACGAGCAGCCAAAAATCAACAATCACGACGAAAGATTGATTAGGTAGTTAAATTATACGCGCAATGTTCTCAGGTTACGCTGTTCTTAACTAAGGGTTCGTAATAAAAAACTCATGATGTTAAAACGCAATAAAATAACTACTTCTTTATTAATTTTCAAAATATTGTTCTCTGCATTGCAAGCGGAGACGGTGCTTAACAAATTTAGAGTTTCTATATCTCTCGAGTTCGTTCGTGGCGCTAGTATCGATTTTTATAATTTTCGTTACCGGAAAATATGGATTCAGAATTACCGAACCGAGATGATTTCTCAAGATTTGCATGAGGCTGTGCATTTGAATTAAGAATACCACACGCCATTATTGACAATTTTTATAATCGATGATAGGACGTCCATATTTTGCCCAGGGCATGTTATGTATGCACATAGAACCGGCATTCGTATGATGAAATATAATAAGGATTAAAGATTACGTTTTGTGGACATCAGCTGCGGAAGGCTTTCCGGAGCCGGAGTAGGAGGCGTAGGTCCCGGCTCATAATCCTCCGTAGTCAACTGTCGCCGAGGGTTGTAATGAGCCCTTCGACGACGTCTCCTGCGGGAAATCACCGGTTGCTCTTCCTCCTCCTCCATACACAATTTCTCTCGAGGCATATCTGCCGGTCCGATACCACGGGTCTCACCGCTATTCCCCGTCGCGTTATCCGTTTGGACGGGATATTCCCTCTCCAACTGTGCCGCCAATTTAGGGGGGGGGGTAGGAGGCTCGGCATATGCGGGGCAGCCGCCTCCCCCTCGGGGTCCCCTCTTCCTTCAGAGGCCCGCACGAATTCCTCCAACTCTTGGGCTCTCGAGGACAGCTCTTCGTGTTTGGTGGTTCTCCCTGTCCGCCTCCTCCCTCGCCACTGCCCTCTCGGCCAATTGCAGGGCCAGCTCTTCTTTCGCCATATCTACCCTGGGGCTGAAGTTCTGAACCATTTCTGGTAAACAAAAAATTAAAAAAAATTTTTTTTGTCAACATATCATAAAGGTTTTAACTTTCACTCCTATTCGTATTCCTCCTGTCGCTACCCTAACACTAAACGCTATTTCTATTCTAGTATAGTTCTGCGCCATCTCTGGTAAACAAAAAGATTTTAAAAAAAATTCTTTTTTTTTCTTTGTTAGGTCAACATTAATGAAATCACTGAGACAATACGCACAACACAGACGACACAACATGTAAACGTGACGGTTTTGACTTTCACTCCTATTCGTATTTCTCCTGTCGCTACCCTAACACTAGACGCTATGCCTATTCTGTTTATTTTACGTAGCCTTTCCAGGGAGGCAAGTATCGTTTTATCTTTGATAAGTGTACTTTATTATTTATCCGGCTATCTGGCATCTCTAATCGATATACTGAGAGGGATAGGATTGCGGCTATCTTATATGGCCCATCAAATTTCGGGACAAGCTTTTTTGAAAACCCTTGGGCCGCTTTGGATAATACATGAGTCTTCCGTAATACCTGATCCCCTATATTAAAGACTGCCTGCTTTTTCCCCCGATTATACGCTCGCTCTTGTCTTTCTCGCGCCTTATCCACATGTGTCGCTACCAACTCTCGTAAGGCGTCTAATCTCCGAGTTCGATCTGCCCAAAGTGCAGTAACCACCTGTATCTTGGGTCCTCTCCTCTCTACTTCCCGTCGCAAGATTTTTATCGGTTGAGGGTGTCGACCGAAATTTAAGAAGGCCGGGGATACTTTTGTCGAAGATTGGGTGGCAGTATTGACTGCGTGTCGGAATTCATGCAAATGCCTGTCCCAATCTCTATGGTCTCCCTTCACATATGTCGCTATCATAGTCTTCCATATTCGGTTACTTCTTTCCACCGGATTGGCTTGAGGGTGATACGAAGGGGTTGTTACATGTTTTATCCCGTATTCCTCTAACAGCCCTTTTACTTGTTTATTGTCGAATTCCTTTCCATTATCCGTTAGGAAGAATTCCGGTGTTTCCCAACGAAAAACAATCAATTCCTCCAAGGCCCGGGCAACTGCTTTAACATCTGCCATCCTTAAGGGCTTTAATTCTATCCATCGAGTAAATAAATCTTGGAAGTTGAGAAAATTCTTTGGCTTTTGCTGGGCGGAAATTCCATCATATCGGCCGCCACGACTGCCCAAAGACGTTCGACGATGCGTTTACCCATTAAACCCTGGGGGCATAACTGGGAAACTTTATATCGCTGACACTAATCGCACTCCTTCACGAAATTATTCGCACCGTACCACCTCCCCTTCCAATAGTATTCTCAGGCCACCCGCTCATAAGTTTTCTCTATCCCAAGATGACCCGAGAATGCTTCTACATAGGCATCTGTTATCACTTTCTTACGTAACTCTTTTGGCACCACTAATTTCCATCCTTCCTCTTCTCATCCTATCGGGTCTAACAACTTATCCCGTCGCTACTTATAAAGAAAACCTTCCTCTAGTCGCCACCCTGGATATTTAGCTGGACTTGCTATCACATCGTCCCTCAACTTGAGATATTCGGGGTCCTCAGTGGTTTCGTGCCTTTGCGATGCACAATTTCGAAATTCCATTGTTGGAGCTCCATTGCCCACCATGCTAGCCGACCCGTGGGTTCCGGCCGTGTCATAGGCCATTTAAGGACGCTATGATCTGTTATCACGGTAAATTTATAACCTTCCCAATAAGGTCTTAATTTTCGGATTGCCCATAGCACGGCAAGACATTCTCGTTCGGTAGTAGTATAGTTCCTCACTGGAGTACTTAGCACTTTACTAATGTAGACGATTGGATGTTCTCCGCGCCTAAGGCAAATCCGCTGGCGTCGCACTGAACGGTAAATGGCTTCCGGAAATCCGGTCTGGCTAACACGGGAGCTGGGGCTAACAGGGATTTAAGTTCGATAAAGGCTTCTTCCTGCTCATCTCATTTCCATAGTTGTCCCTTTCGTAGTAATTTCACTAAAGGTACTTTAACTTCCGCATCCTTGTCCAGGAAGCGGGAGTACCACGCTCTCATATCGAGGAATCTTCGGAGTTGCTTCACGGTGCGCGGCACTGGATATTCCAACACCGATTTTACCCTGTCGGTGTCTGGACGCAGCCCCTATCTATCCAACACAAAACCCAGATATGCTACGCGCGAGCACCCGAATTCACACTTGTCGCTATTTACTAGTAATCCGGCTTGCACTAGCTTCCCTAAGACTAATTCCAACCAACGCAAATGTTCCTCAAATCCTTCTGTCGCAATAATTATGTCATCCAATTACCCAAATATGTGGGGTTCAAATTCCGACTCAAACAATGCGTCAATTAGTCGCTGAAAGGTCATTGGGGCATTCGTCAATCCAAAAGGCATCCTTGTGAATTGCCATAGACCCGATTCCGGAACTGCAAAAACAGTATACTTTTTGCTTTCGGGATCCATCGCAACTTGATAGTACGCCTGTCTTAGGTCTATCTTAGATAAATATTGAGCCCGCCTTAATTTATCCAATATAGGATCCATTTTGGGTATTGAATAGGCATCTTTCCTGGTGACACTGTTTAGGTCTCGATAATCTATGCACATTCTTATGCTACCATCTGATTTCTTCACTACGACGGGAGCACTATTCCAATCACTGGCCGATCTTTCTATAACTCCTTTCTCGGCTAATTCTCTCACTTCTTCTAGCGCTTTCTTAAGAATAATACTAGGTGACATGCGGCGAGGCCTATGCTTGATTGGTGTCGCGCCCTTCACAATAATATGATGCTCTATCAAGGGCGTTTTCCCTAATCCTACCTGGTCGCCACCTATCATCTTGTCTACTAACTCTTTCACTCTCTCTTCTTGCGTCTTACTCAGCTCACAAATATCTGCACACTCTCCATCCGATTTTCCCGTCAGTTTGTCACTAAACGCATGCCACGGACCCTCTTGTACTCTCCACTGCCTTCTACCCTGTCGCACAGCCAAGTCGAAAATTTTACCAAAGTCCATTCCTAGTATCATGTCACACCGTACTGCGTTGGTTGTTCTGAATTCGATTTCGTTGACGTGCCCATCTATTTCCACCTGCATCGCCAATATTCCTAGAAAGGGCGTCACCTCGCCAGAAACACTTCGCATTACAGTCTGAAAGGGACGTAGTCGAGCCTTGAATTTTTCGGCCAGGATAGGGCCGATGATGGAGACTATTCTCCACTATCGTGCATCGCCCACATTGTACTTCCCCCTATTTTTACCTCTATAAAACACCTGCTCTCTATTGTCGCTATCTCCGAGGGCATCATCACTTCTTTCTCTCTAGTCACTAACTCTTTTTTCTCTTTGCTCACTTTTCTCTTTCTCTAACCCTGTTGATTGGCCGTGGAGGGCATGGGGTTGGATAGCCTTCCGGCCTTCTCGTTTCCACATTTCTCCCGTAGAGGAGTACAGGGTATACATGACGCAAAGGGGTTACCAGAAGTTCCGCACACCTGGCACCTTTCAAGTGGGCAAGAGGGTCCCCATGGTTTTGTCGGGCTGGCATATGCTGATTGTCCTAGCTGTTGACACAAAAAGTAAACGCGATGAGGGCATTCAGCCGATCTGCGCCCTACTTGGTGAAGAGTAAAGCAGGGACGGGTAGGGTACGTCGCGGCCCGATGTCCTATAGCCTGACAATGACAACAGGCACCGATCCCCGGTGATCCCAATCCAGGTGGCATCCGGTTATTTCTTGGCGGCCGTCCTGACTCTCTAGGAGCTTCCCCTCCCCTATCTCGACAGCAATTTGAATGTTCCTTTGAGTTTCCCTCCCAATTGTTTCCGTTTCGAGGCTGCCAAGATCCTGATAGCCTCGGCGGTCTATACATCGGTGCACTCATTGGTGGAGGGATCCTAGGAACTTTTGCTGAGGTGGTTCTTTTCTCCACATTCCACGCTCCTCTTAATGGTATCTCGGGTACTTCGTCGGCCATATTTACATGTATTGTGGGAGACTGGTCTCTACCTATTTCCTTCTTCTTAGGTTTTCTGGATTTGTTCTTCTTTGGGTATTTGGTCCTGATGCGGAAGTGCTATCGGATAGGTGGACACTCGCTACTTTCTCCTCTATCAACGTTAATTCCTCTTTTACCTCAGAAATACGTAAGGAGCCAGTTCCTCGCATATACGCACTACCTGGAATTCGCGTTCTCTCTTTGGGTGATTTGGTAATGACCTTGATGGTATCGGTATACTTCCGGCAGCATACTTAGACGGACTGTTACTACATAATTCATCTACGCATTAAAAGCACTGTTGATATATAATAACACGATTTAAATAGTGCTTGATTAAAAACTACAAATATTAATAACAGATATAAAAAGACTGATATTAACGACCCAAAATAATAATCGTCAACCAACTTGAGGACATGCTTTTTTATTTACACTTTTACGCTAATCAAAGAGATATTAATCGAAAACATGACTAAGTAATCATATATATATTTATATATACTCTTCTTACTTGTGAATACACACATGTAAATAAAAATTTGATTACTATCGAACGTAATTAATATTGCCTTTATACTGAGTTATAACTGGAATATCGTGAAAAGACATGTGCGAAAATTCTTGGGCATGATAAGTGCGAATTTGACGTCCAATATATTTGATTTTAGGGTATTAATATATATAAAATCAATACTATCTGCATTATTATTATACATTTTATTTGATTGATACACAAATTATGTTTTAAATCGAAATTATCTATACTATTGTGTGGCCTTCGCTGACGCGGGATTTGATTCTCGAGGTAAATACTGTAAAACGCGTGTCCGGGTTCGACCCGCGCAGGAAGGTACACTGATGTGAATGAATTTGCAGAGAAATTTTGAGGCAGCAGTAAGTACTAAGAAAAAAGTGCAATAGGAGAAAGAAGAGCATAAGCGAGCAAAGCGAAAAGGGCCAAGGCCGGCGAACTCACCTGTTTGCGCTCTCGTTGGCGAACGATGCACAGAATGGCGTCTCCGGGCTAATTGCCTTGAACGGCGCTTTCGTCCAGGGGCAGATGAGTGCGGCGCGAGGAAAATAATCCAAGTAACCGCTCTTTCCAAACACTTTATTGCGCGTTCGATGACGCGCCGGTACAAGTCACTAGTCAACCATATACAAAATGAGGAGTTAAATGCTAGAAGCGCAGCGCGGATACTATTTACGACGAGGAAATATGGCGTTTGAAGGATGCGCTCGCTCGCGAGGATCGCGGTCGCTCGCTGTCGGCTATCTCACGATATATAATCAACGACCGCTGTCCTTGGCTTTCGCAAGCTATCTGGCGAGCAGTCGCGCCGTTGGCCGGCAGCGCGCCTTTTTCGTGGCCCTCTTACGGGCTTGCGCAGAACCCCGGCGGTCTGGCACTGCAAGGTTCACAGGCGCACTCTGCACGGCAAACGTGCGTAGCTGCTACGATGGCGGCGCGGCGGTTCGGAGAGGTCAGCGGCGAAAACCGGACGTGACGAATGTTACAATTGTTAAGAAAAATAAATGACTTGGTGTTTGAAACAAACAAGAGATATATGCAAGAAGACCTATTATCAATATTTTATGTAGTCGGATATTAGTATATATCATTCCTGTTTTTGATATATGTGTTAATATACATGGGGTATAATATATATGTAATATATGTGTATAAAATATACAGGGTGAGGAAAAAGTATGGAAACCCCGGAAAATCTCAGAGGGTAGGTGATGAAAGAAACATGTCAAGGTCAGGTATTATGTAACATTCAACGAGAAATGCAGTGATGGCCTTGTATTTGACCTTGAACCTCTCCTTCAAGGTCATTTAAAGGTAAACTTTTTTTTTAAATGCGAACCCATACTTTTATATCGGGAATCAAAAGAGCATAAATTTTACGTTAAAATATGCCTCGAGCTTCAAGGTCAACGTGAACTCTAGAGGTCAAATAACGGTAAAATTACGTTTTCAACAAAATCTTGCAGAACAAGTGGCTAGAGGAAAAGATTAATGACAGGTCTGAAATATCTCTGAAGTAGTACTCTGGAAATGACCTTTCACTAGACCTTGGACCTCTCTTTCGAGGTCATTTAAAGGTCAACTTTTTATTTTAATACGAACTTATACTTTTATTGTCGGGAATCGAAAGAGCTTAAAATTTTACGTTGAAAGATGTCACGAGGTTCGAGGCTAACGTGATCTCTAAAGGTCAAACAACGGTCAAATGGAAAGCATGTGATGCAAAACTAGTTGTTAAACCAGTTAACTGAAACAGGAGTTGTAATTATGAGAATGTTTCCAGAGATCGTGAATAATGTTTAAAACTTTACCCCCAGTAGGGCATTATTGTCCCACTAAAGATGCTCTACCACAAAATTTAATGATCATGTATTGGAAGCAGTTAATAGATTCCTCAAATGTATTATGCACGTACATAAAATTTAATGTGCAAACCGATTCATGAAGAATTTAATGTAATTTAATTTAAATTTTGTTTACGGAAGGCGGAGTCAAATTCCATCTTTTTCGATCTTTCCCGATCTTTTTGGTCACTTTTATATATATATATATATATATATATATATGAGTTTAAAAAATAATAAATAGATATATTAGGGTGTATCGAATTTTTTAAAATCGAAGTATTTGTATTGTATTGTATTTATTACTCTCATATAGGGATACATTCTGTTGAGAGGAGAGTTCCGAAGTAGGACGAAAGGTACGCAAAACTACAATGAAATAGGGAAAACACGCATGACACAGAAATACAAAAATAAAATTAAAACATTAGTCGCCTATTAAAAATGCTCTTCTCATGAGCGTTGCTCTCACAAACTTAAATAGAGTCTTCGCAGAGCTAAGATCCGAGTTGCTATTCAGAACGCATAAGAGGTTGCTTGAAGGACACGCGGATACATTTGCGGCAAAAGCGCGTCTGACTGGTGCAAGACAAGGGCATTTTATAAAAATGTGTCGCAGTGACTCGAGAGCATTCATATTGCATAAGGAGCATGGCAATTGCGGGTTATAACTGAGACGCATACCGGAAACTAAGAGCGAACGCGTAAAGACTGTTGCTAGTCTGAGTTGGGCTTTTACTCTTAGGCAAGGCAGAAACAGGCGAGGCGGATACGGTGTATACGCGGAGTCAGTGAGCTGGCGGTAAATTGGCAACTGTACATGTTCGGAGTTATAATATCTGGCCAGATTTTTTGCTCTCCAAGAATCTGCGTATTTAGCGATTAAACGCGGGCCAACTGCGGCCCAGTACTCGGCATTGAAGTTGTCCCGCAAGACAGCAGCCTCTGCCTCATCCAAGAGCAGAAAAAGTTGCGTAAGCCAATTTCGGGGTTCTTCCGGAGACGCCACTGCCAGTTCTCTTAAGCGAATGAGTAGAATCTTGGGTAGTCTGGAGTCGGGCAATCTTAGAGTCTTAATTATCCATTTTATAGACCGATTTAGTATATCTATCGTAATCGGTTTGGATACCAAGTTCCAAACGTAGTAGATAAGCCGGGGTATTTCTCGGCAGATGGAGAAGACTTTTGAAAAAGTCAGTTTGCGCCGACTCCAGTCTATCCAAATATCGTAAAGCCCAAAACGGAGCCGCATATAATAAAACCGAAGTGAACATGGCGCTATACAGCTTCCAATATGCGTCCCATGCGTCAATTTTTGCTGAATTTATTATCACAAGACACGCGGCTGCAGCGGACCGTGTACGAGTAACGGCGTCCTCGCAAGGCTGAAGGCCTGACGCTGAGGAACAAAATACTATGCCTAGAAATCTGTAAGTGCCTGTGACTTCGATTGGTGTGTTGTCGAATAGGAAGTCTCTCGAGAACTGGTCGAGCGGGCCAGCCCTTCTAATACAGACTATTTAGTTTTCTTATATTTTTTTTTTCTTATATTATTTTAGTAATCCAAGTAGTTTCCGCCAAAGAAGAGTATGAGGGACTGAATCAAAGGCTCTCTTAAAATTTACAAAGAGACTAAAAAGTTTCGCGTTTCGACATTTCAAAACGATCTGCGCGGCTGCGAGGAGGCAGAAGATATTATCCTCCGTCCCCCTCCCCCCGCGAAAGCCGGATTGCTCCTCCGGTAAAATGTCTCTCTGCAGTACCACTTGGACAGACGTGTACATAAAATCTGCGAAAACATTTTCGCCAGGGCGTTAGTTATAGCAATTAGCTGGTAATTAGAAGGATCGGTGCGGGCGCCCTTCTTATACAAGGTAAAAATCAGCGAGTCAGCCCACCCTGAGTGGGGCCTCCTCAGTGAAAATTCTATTGAAGAGCGAGAGAAGGAGGGAAAGCCACTGGTCGTCCATAAGTTTAAGAAGTTCAGCGGGAATTTTGTCCGGACCGATGGCCTTACCCACCTTCAAGGCGTTCAAACTATCCTGAAGCTCAGACAAAGAGAGGGGTGAGTCCAGCTCCGGGTCAAAGGAGCAGAAGTACCGCTCGGGAAGCATTTCTATTTGCGGAAAGATCGCGAGAAAAAACGCATTCCAGGTATCATCTGACACTAGGCGGCGCATTAACGGTTTTGAACGAAATTTACGTATTGCCGACCAAAAATCTGCGGAGTTGCGCACTTCCGCAAATCTGTCGGCGATGTTAGAGTCATAAGAGAATTTTTTTGCTGTTAATAGGTTCGAATTAAACCTGCGGGATTCCTTAAACTCTTCCGATGCTTCAGCGGTGTATTCAGCCTCCCTCATATGTCTCAGCGCACGGGCACAAGATCTCTTAGCGGAAAGACAGTCTTTGTCAAACCACTGTTTTTCAAAGCCAATGGGTGATATCTTATCGCGAATTAAAATTTCTTTTAAAAAGCCGGAAGCGAACGCCGAGCCACGGACTGATTCTATTAAATGGCTGCAGAGCGCATTGAGTTCAATACAATCCGAGGAAGCGGCAATCTGAAGCGAGGGCGCGAGAAGCGCTTGAAATATCGCAAAAGCACTATTGCCCCGTCCGAGGGCTTCTGAAAACGAGTCACTCGACGAATTATAGCACCTTGATCGGGTGCTTGAACGGAAGCTTTTTCGTCGGAAAGATAAAGTGCTACCGACACTGGCAAGTGGTCAGAACCGTAAAGGTCGTCGCCGATCGAGAGGTCATGAATATAGTGGATGTGCGATATAGAGACCCAGACCAGATCAACGACACTGAAACCTCTTTGTCCGAGAAAAGTATATTGCGCCGGAAAGTCACTGGACGTTCGGCCATTTAATAAGGCTAAATTATTTTTGGTCATGAAATCAGACAAGAGGGTTCCGCGTCGGTCGAGCAACCTCGCTTAGTTGGTCTGAAGAGCCCACTCGGCAGTGGAAGTCGCCACCTAAGATAAAAATACAATCTGCGAACTGGTCCTTCAGTAGATCTAGAACAGGTTGCAGGGAGTGGAGCAGAGAATAACGAGTATAGAGTTAATGACGAGTATACCTACCTTTCCAATTTATTAAATAATGTTGATGGGTACATGATTGATGTTAACGGTGCTTCATATGAAGTTCATTTTCAACTTTACTGCACAATGATAGATGGTAAAGTTGTAAATTTTTTAACATGCAATAAGTCTAGTAATTGCTGCAACATCTGTAATGTCGGACCCAAATTTGTAAATAATATTCCGTATGTTTTACAATTGCCTTGCGAGAAAGATTGTTATAAATTCAGTTGCTCGGTTCTCCACTGTTGGATTCGAAGTATGGAGTATATGCTTCATGTAGCATATAACTTAGATTTCAAGGAAGGGGCAGCTAGAACTCCAGAACATATAAGTTTAAAGCAAGAGCGGAAAAACGGGTTCAATCAGCCTTAAAGAAGGAACTGTCAATAACCGTCGATGTTGTGAAGCAGGGAGTGGGGACAACAAATACTGGCAATGTCGCTCGGACTTTCTTCGGATGTCCGAGTTCTCAAAGCGCTACACAATATTTTGCAAGCGATAAAGTGTGGGAAAAGAATTGATACTCAGAAATTCACTCGTTATGGAATCGAAGTAGCTGAATTATGTATCCAGATTTATCCGTGGTATCCGTTACTTCCATCAGTACATAAAATACTGATTCACGGTGGTGCAATAATGGAGACGTTTCCCGTCCCTATTGGTTGGCTTTCCGAAGAAGCGCAAGAAGCGAGCAACAAAGTTTTCCGACGTACGAGAAGTAGTCACAGCCGCATGACTAACCGACAGGCAACCAATATGGACACACTGCATTACCTTCTAATTTGATCCGATCCATTAATTAATTCCTTACGGAAAACGGAGAAGCGAAAGGAAACAAAAATTGTCGGAAAAAGTCAAAAGTATGATTCTTGAGTAAGTGTAAACACGTACACGCGTAACAGACAGGTCAAGGAGGGTTTGGAGTCCAAAAATATTGCGGAACTGACGAACCAGCAGAGATCTTATCGTTGCACATACCACACTCATCATTTCGTCTACCCTCATAAATGTGAAAAATCTGTCACTGTCGTGAAGTAATTAAGTCATCGTCCAAGGAAAAGGTATATGGAAGAAAAGTAAACACAATACTTACATTTCCAATCGGCTGTTGTGATGGTCTGCTGCCTCGAGCCGGAACCGCTGCTGGCTGACGTCCTTACCCTGAAACAAAAATTTACCAATCCTTACACAAAGAAATAGTCCTTAATAATTAAAGTTAAAATTTACGGTAACTGCTTCTTTTTGAATCCCTCCAAAGCTTCAAAACTCCTTTTCCCGTTGCCGTCGAGAGGCTGACTCCGATTGCACTTTCCCTGCACCCGATCCTATAGCACTAGATCCCGGAGTGAACAACACAGTAAACCCAACACAAACTTTAACCCAATAACTCCAAAACACTGGAAAATCCCGAAAACCGAAACGACTTGTCACTTTGGTCGTCGTTCACCGTGGACTGGCTATCGCGCAGCTTTACGCGCAACTCGTCGGCCATCTTGATCAAACTCAGTCCCTATTAGTCAATTCAGTTGTACAGCGTCTCTGTCTACCTTCCATATTCGCGTAGTCGACGTTTGTCGCGGCAATCTGTAATATGTTTACAAATTTATATTAGTGTAAGTAAGCGATAAATGTTTACAGAAAAAGGTAAACGAGCAGATTCAAACTTATGCGTCGCTTTGAATTTTCAAAATCGAAACAGACACGTCGAGACCTCGGAAGCGTGCGGTTCGACGGATTGTTACCTCTTCGCGTCGTCGTTAATTTGTACACGTGTAGATATTGTGGAAAAGTACATTTTTTAGAACCAAGTTTTTACTACACGATCTTTCATTCATAGATTTCCCCTCCTTTTCTAACATCTGGCGACCGTGACAGGACGGGTGAAAATAATTACGGAATTTGGTGATTCGTGGTTGACTTGTGTTCATGTTTGTGCGTGTAGAAGAAATGAACATGGAGGCGCTCAAAAGACAAAGGAGAGCTTTCCGAACTGCTTTTACGAAGGCGCACACAGCATTTTTAGCGAAGATGGAAAGTGATGGCTCGACAGAGGAGAAAACGGTCGCTTTTCAATTTTTGGAAACCAAGATGGCTGAATTGGATGTAGCACATGCCGCATATAATGAGACACTTTTTCAATCAGATATGGACGACGACGAAATTACAAAAGAACTGGAATCGGATGATGCATATAAAAGCAATTTTTTAATGGCAAAATTGAAAATCAATAGTTTAACGATATCCGCCCCGGTAAATATGATACGAGGTTCCACGTCGAATGTCGCAAAAACATTAAAGCTTCCGAGTATTGAATTGCCAAAATTGAATGGACATGTTAAAAAATGGCTGCCGTTTTGGAGCCAATTTAAGAAAATAAATGACGACTCGACAATCAGTCGGGAGGATAAATTCCAATATCTTTTACAGACGACGGTCCCAGGTTCAAGAGCGAACGAATTGATAAATAGTTTTCCACTAACATCTGAAAATTACGAAAAAGCCGTTACTTGTTTAAAGAATCGTTTCGGCAGGGATGACATTGTTGTGGAATTTTACGTTCGCGAATTGCTTACACTAGTTCTACAAAATGCCGTGAAGGAACACAAAAGACGGTCACTTTCGGTCTTATATGATAGAGTAGAATCTAATATTCGTGCTCTCGATACTCTTGGCGTTACGACGGACAAATGTGCGGCCATGTTGTACCCGTTGGTCGAATCATCGCTCCCAGAAGAGGTTCTACGTGCATGGCAACGCAGTGGACAACGAGAAGCAATTGATATCAACGGACAACGAGAAACGAAGGATCGTCTGACGGAGCTCTTGGAATTCTTACAAATGGAAGTAGAGAATGAAGAGCGGATCGGTATGGCACTAACAGGTTTCAAATTATCGACGGAGCAGGAGAGATGTTCTCAGGCAAGAGGCAGGATGGGTTGTACAAAAGAGGTAGCCAGCGCAAGCGTCCTTTTTGTGTCGAAAAGTGAGAATAAATCCGAATGCATTTTTTGTAAAACAAGTCACGAAAGTCAAACTTGTGATGTGGCGCGAAAATTAAATTTAGAAGAACGAAGAAATATCGTTAAAAAAGAGAACGCATGTTTTTATTGTCTAAAACGCGGGCATATGTCTAAGAAATGTAAAGTTAAAATAAAATGTGACTGGTGCGCGAGGCGGCATATTTTGTTAATGTGTCCGTTGTTGATGAGTAAATATAATAACGAATTAGTACCTAATAATCAAAGTAAATCAGATTTGAAACACAATGAAATTAGTTTAGCTACACTTTCCGAGACACCCGATGTCTGTTTACAAACACTTCGTGTTAGATTACTTTCATCGGTGCGTTCCAAAATTGTAAGAGCAATAGTAGATACCGCGTCTCAACGGTCTTATATTCGGTCTAACATTGCGAAGGTATTAGATTATGTTTCTGTCGGTAAACAAGAAGTCGTACATTCCTTGTTTGGAGGAGTAACATCGCAATCGGAAAAGCACGATACATTTTTAATTCGTTTAGAAAATTTAGATAAAACATATGCCTGCAATTTCTCTGCTATGAATCAAAATACTATTTGTGAAACAATTTCAAATATTAAATCCGATATCTGGGTAGAAGAACTGCGCGGAAAAAATATTATTTTGACAGATGTTGGAGTTGGGGCCGATTCCATAGATATTCTTATCGGGGCGGATGTCGCGGGAAAATTATTTACCGGAAAGAAATATGATTTGACAAACGGTCTAACGGCTTTAGAAACATTTTTGGGTTGGACTGTCACAGGTAAATTACCGGGACAACCGCGAAAAGCCGATACGGCACTCATGATCATAACAATGTATGTGCAGGAGGCCAATATATCCGATTTGTGTTCCTTAGATATTATCGGGATTACAGATCCAATTGAAAAGTCAGAGAAATCGCGGAGAGATGAGCAGACACTAGAATTTTTAATAAAAACAGCAAAATTGACTGCAAATGGTCGATATGAGGTCAGATTACCTTGGGTGAAGGATCATGCCCCCTTTTCTAGTAATTTTAGTATCGCTTCTAGTCGATTAGAAAAGAGCATAGAAAAACTTAAAATGCAAAATCTTTATGACAAATATGATAAAATATTTCAGGAATGGCTTGCAGAGGGTATTATTGAAAGGGTTCCTGGCAATGAACTTAATAGAAATGAAATACATTATTTGCCACAACGTCCGGTAGTTAAGATGCATGGTACTACAAAAATAAGGCCGGTTTTCGATGCCTCGGCGTGTAAGAAAGGATACCCGTCATTAAATATGCGTTTGGAAAAGGGGCCAAACTTAATTGATCTTGTACCATCCTATTTAAATAGATTTCGAGAGGAAAAAATTGGAGTAATTTCAGATATAAGAAAAGCGTTTTTACAAATACTGATAAATTACTCGGATCGAGACTATTTAAGATTCATTTGGTTCTCAAACGGAGAACGAGTGGTCTTCCGTCACTGCCGTGTGGTATTCGGACTTGCATGTAGTCCTTTTATTTTAGCAGCTATTATTGAATTGATTTTAGCAGCAACTGTAGAAACTGTAAAACATGGGAAACACAATAATTGGACAGAAAAGACGATTGAAAAATTAAAAAACGCCTTCTACGTGGATAATTGTGTCACTAGTGTAAGTTCGGAGATCGAATTAAAGAATTTTAGTAGGGAATCTACAGCTATCATGGCAGCAGGGGGATTTGACCTACGAGAATGGGAAAGTTCTGGCGATTCTCTAAGTAACGAATCAACATTAGTATTAGGTATGTGGTGTAATAAAAAATAGGATACGATTTCTGTAAACTCTTCATTTTTGGAAACTGATATTTCAGAAATTATCACTAAGAGAGTAATTTTATCAGTAACTCATAGAGTTTTCGACCCGTTAGGTATTACGTGTCCGGTATCTTTAATACCAAAATTATTGCTTCAGGCATTGTGAGCGGAAACAATTAATTGGGACGATGAAATAGATGATGAGGTAAAAAATAATTTCTTAAGTTGGTTTAAAGAATTGCCATTTTTAAAGAAAATACAAATTCCTCGGTCATTGGGCGAAGGGAGGTTAACGTTGCATGTATTTGGAGATGCAAGCGCTCTCGCATATGCTGCAGTAATTTTTGCAAGAGTTGAAAATGGAAATTCAGTTTATGTAACGCTATTGAATGCCAAATCGCGCGTAACTCCGAAAAAAGAAGCAACGATTCCTCGCCTGGAATTAATGGCTGCCACGATAGCTGTCAGATTGCTGTCAGAAGTAGTTTCGTCACTGAGTCGGAAAGTTTGCGAGGTTACCTTTTGGACAGACTCCACTACGGTATGCACTGGGGGACATTTGTTTGGAATAGAGTAACGGAAATTAGAGAATTTAGTAGCCGAGATAATTGGCGGTATGTTCCTGGGGAACTAAATCCAGCTGATCTTCCATCGCGTGGTTGCAGTCCCTCGCAGCTGATTGACTCGAAATGGTGGTTGGGCCCAAAATGGTTGTATAAACCTGCGTCAGAGTGGCCAGTGATGAAACGAGAAATTGACGAGGAACAAGTTAGGAGAGAGGTCAAAAAAGTTTTAGCAACAAATATGGTTAATGTGGAAAACTATGAATTTAAAGCTAGTGATTATTTTTCGTCATATACAAAACTTATTAGATTTTTAGCATGGATGAATAGATTTTTGACAAATCGAAAAATTATTATTGAAAAACGAAAAAAAGGAAACAGTAGAAAAACACGTGAAATGACTTTAGAACCATATATAACGGAAAATAAACGTAAAGAATTGTGTTTATCGTTCAAAGAAATAAAAGCTGCTGAGGTAAAACTATTCAGATTTTTGCAAAAAGTTATGTTTACAAATAAAATATAAATAAAGTTAAATTGTCATCTTTTAAGACTTACTTAAATAAAGATGAATTATATGTTCTAAAGACAAATATTTTTGAAATAATTGGCATTGATTTTGCTGGCCCATTATTCATCAGTGGAGGAGGGAAGGGGTGGATATGCATTTTTACCTGTGCAGTCTATAGGGCAGTACACCTCGAATTAGCAACATCCTTATCAACGGGTAATTTTCTAAAGTGTTTACGTAGATTTGTTGCAAGACGTGGGCGGCCACGTATTATCTACAGCGATAATGGAACAAATTTTGTAGGTGCATACAATGCATTTAGCATTTTAGACTGGGGAAAAATAATTAAATACAGTTCAGCTATGCAGATCCAGTGGTATTTCAATCCACCATCAGCGCTGTGGTGGGGTGGCTGGTGGGAACGTCTTATTGGGATCTTAAAAACAACATTACGAAAGGTTTTAGGGAGAGCATGCCTAACCTATGAAAGTCTACTCACAACATTATGCGATGCTGAAACTGTTATTAATTCTCGGCCCTTAACATATATATCAGAAGATCCAAGTGATCTCAAACCTTTAACGACTGCAATTTTTTTGCAAGAAATTAGAGAAATTGGGGTACCTGACTGTGATATGGTATATCACGAAAAACTGAATAAAAAATTGCAGTATAGGCAAAAGATCTTTCACGACCTTCGAACACGACTTCGCATCGAGTATTTAAGTCAATTATTATTAAAAAATTGTAAAAGAGAAACTCGTAAAATCGACATTGGGGACGTAGTAGTAGTGGGGGATGATATACACAAACGGATAGATTGGCCTTTTGCACGCGTAATGGATATTATTACGGGACGCGATGGGAATGATAGAACATTTATATTAAAAACACAGAAGGGAATTGCGAAGCGACCAATACAAAGAATTTATCCGTTAGAATTAACTGTATATGACCAGGAGATTAGCAAGAGCCTACGCGAAAAGGCTGATGTTGAAAAATGTAACGAGAAGAAAGAAACGTGTATTGTAAAAGAGCGTGACGTCATTCAAACCGATGTAATAGATAAGAGCAATGCAACCGTTATTGAAAAAGCGAGCGTAACGACAAGGAGTGGACGTGTGAGTAAAACACCCGAATATTATAATTGTTAAAATCTTATTTATTTTATTTTTTGTATGAGACTATTAACGAATTTATCGAAATGTATGAGGTTGATTTAGGAAGGTAAACGTGAAAGCGGTAGTCTTTATGTAATAGACTAGATTTTTTAGAGAAAAATTAAGAATTGTTGTTTGTATGTTAAAAAAAAAATGATGTATGTTAATAAATGGTGCGTTGCACTTAAGCAAAAGAGGTGGCAGGATATCGCGGCAATGTATAATATGTTTACAAATTTATATTAGTGTAAGTAAGCGATAAATGTTTACAGAAAAAGGTAAACGAGCAGATTCAAACTTTTGCGTCGCTTTGAATTTTCAAAATCGAAACAGACACGTCGAGACCTCGGAAGCGTGCGGTTCGACGGATTGTTACCTCTTCGCGTCGTCGTTAATTTGTACACGTGTAGATATTGTGGAAAAGTACATTTTTTAGAACCAAGTTTTTACTACACGATCTTTCATTCATAGATTTCCCCTCCTTTTCTAACAACATTCGTCGCACTCATGCATGGAATAGACTATTGCTATCGCGCTCATCGAGTCGACGTTTGTCGAACTCATGGCCCAACATAGAATACTAATTCGTCATCAGTATTGTTTGCGCTTGTCGCACTCATTACATTTATTATTACCCCTTTCAGTGCCGAGTGAATGTTCATCGCACTCGTGCAGAAAATCCATTCAGTCGCCCACCCCTTTTTGAAAATTTAGACTTGCCCCACTATTCC
This sequence comes from Trichopria drosophilae, assembly GCA_030407085.1. Lineage (NCBI taxonomy): Eukaryota > Metazoa > Arthropoda > Insecta > Hymenoptera > Diapriidae > Trichopria > Trichopria drosophilae. The sequence continues at coordinate 53,279,832 of CM059587.1, forward strand.
CAGTATTGCGAAAATTATGTTCCCACCTTTGTCCTTACGTTGTCATAAATTCGTTCTTTTTAAGTTCCTCTTTGTTTGTTTGTTCCCTGAAAGTTAATACCTACGACTGACGCTGTGTCGTGATGGTAACCGGCCAGACCATCTTCAAGAACTCACTTCCTTGTGAACCGTTAAGGCGAACAAATCTGTATTATTGCGTACAAAAAAAACTTAGTTATATTGTTACGAGGCGGATAGATTTTTTTGTGAATCTCGAGATACTCCAGATTGCGTAAGTACTGTGCACAGTGCGCGGCGTGTTTTTTTATATATATAATTATATTTAGTTAAAGTCCTCCCCCAATAATTGTAAACTTCCCATCAGAAATATAGATACATACAAACATATTCCCCTTTAATAATTCTTTTTTTTTATTCCCTCCTTTTATTTTATTTTGGAGTGAAAACCAGAGTCCCCGTGTCGTCGGGACTCAAAAAGGTTATAATACTAATAATGCATATAATATTTATCTAATATATGGGTCATTCCATAAGAAATTTACATTCAATATTTTTGTTCAATGAAATATTTTTTTTCTTATTTTTTACGAAAAAATAAAATATACGTGTTTTTTATCTGAACATGATATACAATATTTCCGAGATATGAATTTTCAAAGTTCCCATTGATAAAACATGTACGTTTTCCGAATGCCCATTACTATAAAACCGTTCATGTTAGTAAAAAATATCATCAGGTATGACAGATTTCAATTTACTTAAACTTTTCATAGAATTAAGAAAAAATAAAAAAATATGTTTTTTACCCTATAAAATTGCCAAATTTTATAAACAAATTAGATTATTTTTAATCAGGCATGTTTTTTTTAAACTGTTTTACGCTGAAAATCTTTATTAATGTCCATTGAATATACTGTGAATATTCCCAAATGGACCGTTCTAAAATTGTTGAGATATGAGCAATTGTTTATAGGTATCCATGCATCCTACTTTACCTTCGAGTGCATTCAACGCGTTCAAGTTTGTTATTACCTTCTTCGTGGTTTTACAAACTTTTCACAATCTTTGTTGAAAAACAAAAAAGTTGTAAATTACATTAAGCCATGTTTGTTGAGCAATGTAAAAATCGTTGTTGCAGCCCATTTAAGGAAAAATCCCATTGTTCAAAAAAGTATAGGACAAATTTGCGCCGTGTAAAACGTTAACGCTTAAAAAATCTGATTTTTTAAAACATAATAACTTAAAGTGGAAAAAAGTGGGGAAAACAAGTGTTAGTACTGCGCGTGAGTATATTTGTTGTGATTAGCAATTTGTATCTTTTGCTCCCCATGAATACCGTACTGCACTCTACTTCATCCTAGAAAAATGACCAAACTTGTAGTAAAGTACAATAAAATACTTTCTACATATTACATACAAAATATACAATAATTTTTTTGGTTATTACTTCGAAATCAGATTCACATATCGAGTCGTTGTCACTGTCATCGGAAAAATCCTTGTCTGAGTATACTTCCTTGGAAATATTGATTACAGAATGTACGAAATATGTGACAAAATTTCATGAATAATTGCTAATCACAACAAATATACTCTCGCGCAACACTGACACACGTTTTTCTTACACGAAGGACACACATCATTATGTTTCAAAAAATCAAATTTATCAAGGGCTAAATATAATACGTCGCAAATACACGTCGCAAATTTGTCCTAAACTTTTTTGAACTATGGGGTTTTTCCTTAAACGATATTTATAATTCTCAACAAACATGCCTGAATGAAATTTATAACTTTTTTGTTTTTCAACAAAGATTGTCAAAAATTTGTAAAACCACGAACAATATAACAACAAACTTGAAGGCGTTGAACGCACTCAAAGGTAAATACGCATGGATTTTGGAATTTTCAAAGTATATTCCATGGACATTAATAAAGATTTTCAGCTTAAAAAATAAAAAAAATGCCTCATTAAAAATAATCTAATTTGTTGTTTATAAAATTTTGCAAACTTATAGGATAAAAAATACATTTTTTTATTTTGTCTCAATTCTATGAGAAGTTTAAGTAAATAACAAACTTTCATACCTCATGGTATCTTTTTCCTAACATGAACGGTTTTGGAGTTATGGGCGTTCGAAAAACGTACAATTTTTTCAATGGAAACTTTGAAAAATCATATCTTGGGAATATTGGATATGATGTTCATGTAACAAAAACACGTATATTTTATTTTTTCGTCAAAAATAAGAAAAAAAATATTTAATTGAAAAAAAAAAATAATGAATGTACTTTTCATACGGAATGACTTATATGTATTAATACCCTAAAATCAAATATATTCGACGTCAAATTCGCACTTATCATTCCCAAGAATTTTCGCACATGTTTTTTCACGATATTCCAGTTATAACTCAGTATAAAGGCAATTTTAATTACATTCGATAGTAATCAAATTTTTATTTACATGTGTGTATATATGTATATTGGCAGACTATGTCTATCAAAACCATCATCCCTACTCCGCCTAGACTGTCCGTCGTTGCTTCTACGCGTCCGTCTATCTACATCCCTGACTATGTCCTCATCATCTCTATTTCTACGCTCCTCTCTGTCGCCATACCTAATCCTTTTAGGCTGATCTATATTATCTAACCGTCTTTCCCTATCTACGTCGCAAACCCCACTCCTGCTAGACCATCCTTCTTCATCTCTGCGTCTTCTATAGTTCACGCAAGGTAGCAATGGTAGATGGCTACGTTGGTGTTCATGAACCCGTCCCCTATCTACTTCAGGATATTGGACCTTAATTTGATATCCCGTCCGATTATCCTGAATATACCTACTCATAAGCGGTCCTACACTTTTGGTTGTTACAGTGATCATTTTCTTTGAATTTACCGGAGTTGTTACCGTGATTGTCGTTGAAGTAGTGGTGGAAGTAGTAATGGTTCTTTCTAAAGTCCAGCGAAAAGGTTGACCCCCCTTTTGCCCGGAATTACTCACTTCATCAGTTCCGGCTGCCTCACTCTGACCGTCATCGTCCTCTCCCTCTTCACGCATATCGTCGCTAAAAATTTTCTTTCTTCGACGCCCCCTACTCCTCGGTTTAGCTCCTAGCCATTCCTCCCCATCCAACTCTTCCAGGAGTAGTGCCGCCTTTCTTGCCATATCTACCCCTCTTTCATCCCATTCGGGATACCACGGTACCTCTAACCTTCCATCCGCTGCTATTAATTCCGCTCTTAATAACCTATCCCTCAAAATTTTATCCGACCCAGTTGAACTCAACCCCTGTTTGTCCAGTTGTTGGATTACTTGAACCGGATCTAATTTCCATACGCTCTTACGCACCCGTCGCAACTCTCTTGAATTCTGGAAAATTACCCGCATCTTTGCCATATGCTCCTTCACATCCGTCGCCATTTTTTTTTCTTTTACTAATAAGCTAATCTAGTCAATAACCCAAATTTAACTACCTAAATGATTCACTAAACGTAAAAGTAAATATTCACCAACGGTATAATCCTAACCTATCCTACTGGTAATTATTGTAACGTACGTTGCTTACTCTGCACAACGACTTTTTCTACTATCCATCTAAACACACGTAACCATAACCTGAACACGTCGCTCTAATAATTTTATTTTCTTCGGTAACATATCATATATACCACTCTTCACTACCACAATTTTTTTTTTAATCAACCAACACACAGAAGAAAAATGAAATTTTTGTATCGTATATGTCATACAAATAATTATTTTATAATAATATTCTTACTTAATTCTAATACTTATTTATTATTATATTATCAACATAAATTACTCTTTCCCAGTCGCAACAACTTCTAAACCCAAATTCGCTATTAATAGGTAAACAATCAAAATTTTGTTGTTGTTTTCTAGTAACGAATTTAAAAAAAATGAAATTTATTTCATAAATTTTTATTTCTGAAATAAATAAAAATTATTTTTATTTATTATTATTTTTGTTATTTTATTTATTATTATTTATTATTATTTATTTTATTTATCAGAACTCAAGCTACTAGTAATGGCAGTCACTAGCAACGAGTCCTGTCACGGTCGCCATTTTGTAACGGAAATTTTTGTGGAAGAATTTCGTTAGCCAATTTAAAATTTTTTTTGCACATATATATTTTCTTATATCTATACACATATATTTTCTTATATCTATACGCATATATAATTTAACATTATAATCATTAATTAAATTGTTTTTGTTATCTGTATAAATAATACTCTCGGACTTTATCCCAAGGCGGTTTCCGCTGGACTGCCGCTACATTGTCTCCCTCCCCTTCCGTCGATATCTTTCGTAACTTTACACACACACAAATCTCAAGCGGGTTGGGTTCATGGTTCACCCGTCGTACCCACCGTCGCCTTTGTCGCAAAAAAAATTTTGTTCACTTGTCACACTTGGGCCCCCCAAAAAATGTTTCTTTCGGTTTTCCTTTTTCTTTTTTAATTCTTTCTTCCTTTTCCCCTCTCTCCCTCTCTCTCTCTCACTCTCTCTCTCTCGATCTCTCTATCTCTTCCTCTCCCTTATCAATTCCTTACCTTGTTTCTAATTCCTGTGCGGACAGCGTACTCCCTGTCGCTATTACACTTGTCTCTAACACTTAACACACGGATCGCGGAAAACTGACCTTCTTTTCGAGACCGTATTCGATCGCACACTAAAATTTTGGCGGAACTGAGCTAAGCAGGTAACCTCGCTAGATTTTCCCCACTGCACTCAGTAGTCGCCCATAATTTCAAATTTTCAATTCGGATAATGCGTATTTTCCATATTATTATATGCGGGTGCTGTCTTTATTGCTCTTATAGTCCTATCGCATAATTACTTTGCTTGTTTTGTTGTCTTCGTGGCGTCTTTGTCTAATGTATTACACGCTTATACCTCTCTCTCTCGCTCATTCACAAGTCGACGGCCGACGATGTAAACATTTCGGCACGTTGTTGATCGCCGGACTGTGAGCCGCTAATCGTTCGGGCCTCTCTCTCTTTAGCGCACTGACTGCTCGCTCTCCCTTACTCCCATTGTCGCAATTTAAACTCTATTTCTGCTATTGTATATTTTGCATATTAATTTTATTTTTCAAATTTTGATTTATATATTCTTCATTAATAATATTTTATTTTGATTCTTAAACTAACTGACTTAACGACATACTGCTTAATTTGTCCCTTCTTTATTGTTTGTTTTATCTCTTGTGACTACGTCACAATATATTCAATATTAAATCCAGAAATTAATTCTGATTCTCCTTCTGATAAATCAAATGGTGTACGATTTAATTCTGCTAAAATTCTAATATAAAATATTATTCTTAATGCAAATATTGTGACGAAACCCGTCACAGATCGGCACGCTGGCCGAACCCCGCGACATCTCTTGAGGCCGGGCGTAACCCCGCCATGAAGTCCGCCCCTCCGGGAGGAGGAACGGGTTTTTTACCGGAGCGCGCCTCCACTCGTTCTCCCCCACTGGTCGTGCCGCAGTGCGCCTCGAGAGTTCCCGAGGAACGGGCCTCGGCCACCGCCGCCGACCTCTCTCTATCTCTCCCTATCGATCTCTCTCACAACGGCGACAGCTAGCCCGATACGAGACGGGGACGCACGAAGCACTTTTCAGCGCTCCGTATCGTCCCCGCCCACCACGAAGACCCCGAGGACGGTGCTCGTCATCACCCCGACGAGTACGTCCCCCAAATAGGAACCCCGGACGAACCCCTCTCTCGCGCGGGTCCCTCGAGCGCGCACGCGCCGGCTCGACGACGGACCGCTGGGGAATAGAATAGGACGACAGCGAGGAGGCAGTCTCGAGCAGTCTCGATAAGGAAGCGCATCGGTGCCCCGCCTGTCTTAAGAGTAATCAAACCTACGGAATAGTAAAGTCGTTTCGCGAAAGTGTGGTGTGGATCTACCACTCAACGGATCCAAGGAGGAGGACCAACTCCGACTGCGGTCGACGCCACCGCCAGCCGAGGAGGACCCAGCCACCTAGTCTCCGAGAACGGATATCCCGCCAGTCGAAGGGCCGAAGTATTAACTGTAAGTAGACCTTTTTGTTAATACCCCGCGAGTGCCCGTAATAGAGTCCCGGTCATCTTGAAAGAAGTCCCGCCATCGCGAGATTTGAACCCGCGCCCCCGTCCCCTCCGTTTCTTTTGAGTTCGCGGTAAAAATAAAAATCGGCCTCGTCCATCTACGGGCGAGGTTATAAATGTCATCCCTGGTGGGGAAATCTAATTTGACTTTCCCAGTGTAAAAAAAAAAAATTTTTTAAACGGAAGTGTCGTTACGAGTTCGGCGAAACTCGCCGGGAGTGCGAAGTGGAGTAAAGTTTCGTGACCCCTTTTAGTGTCGCGTCCCCCGGAAGTGGGGAATTAGAAACAAAAAAAAATAGAGAAAATAAGAAGTACCGTAGAGAGAAAAATCGTTGCAACGGTTAATCGAAAATTTAAATCGTTGCAACGCTCGAGCACTTGTTTTCGTATTTATGTTAAATACGAAAACCAGTTGCCGGGAAATAAGTTGGCCCGGTAAATCGAGGTGTTGACAAACACCCGCCCGGCCGTCCCCGAGTCGTTAGAAAAAAATTTAGGTTGAAAGAAGTCACCGGACTTGGAATTAATCGCGAGTTACTATTTTAAAAATAAATTTTCGGTTACCCTAATTTATGTTAGATTCGGAATTACACGAAATTGAATAGCGATACGCAATTAAAATTAATCGTAAGTTTAAGGAGTTAATTTTAAGGGTTTAGAATAATTTTTGAAAAATATTTTTTTTTTTTTGTAAAATTAATCGTTACTTTAATCGTGCTATACCGGAAGTGCAAATAATGCTAAATCAATTACTGATATTTTCAAACGTTTTTTTTTGAGAATAATGTTTAATTATTTTGAAAACTTAATAAGAAAATTTTCAAATACAAAATAAAAGCGAATTCTGAACCTTTTCCTAAATTTAAACCTTGGTCCTTCGAACCTTCCTTTGATTTTCAGTTTAACCTCCCAGGTTCAATTTTCAATAATGAAACTTCCAAATTTCTTTTTTTGGTTGGGATAAAATTTTTTATTTGTTTCGAGCACGTGGGTTTTAAGAATTTAAAATTCATTGGATTTTTAAATTTCCTTTCCACTTTGGATTTTGGAACACCTGCTGCTTAGGATGCCTGCATCGTACCTAATGTCTTCCAGTCAACTTGGAACTTCGCGGACGACAGCCGGACGTATAAACTCCATTTCGAAGACACCCATCAGCCCGGAAGTTCCGTTCATCTCAATACAGTAGATGTACTGAGATCTGATGAAGGCGACTCTTTAGATGAAGAAAAAAAGGTAAAATTGGAGAAACTTCTTGTCGATAATTCTGATATCTTTGAACCAGGGGGAGAGCCAACTCCATTCGCTGAACACGCCATCGACACGGGCGATCACGCACCTGTTGCCAACCCACCGTATCGAATGACAGCGCACAAAAAGGATATCCTCCGAAAGGAACTCGACAACATGTTGAAATATGACATCATCGAGGAGTGCGAATCACCCTGGGCCGCTCCAGTCGTAATCGTGCCTAAGAAAGATTCCACATTCCGAGTCTGCATTGATTATAGAAGCCTCAATGCCATTGCAAAGGGCGACCCGTACCCGTTACCAAGGCTAAACGATCTGCTCCACCTATCGAAGAGGACACTTTACATGACATCACTCGATCTGCGTACTGGTTACTGGCAAGTTCGTTTACGAGATCAGGATCGTAACAAGACTGCATTTACGACTCCATTCGGCAATTTCCAGTTCAACAGGATACCGTTTGATCTGAAAAATGCCGGTGCAACGTTTCAGCGACTGATGGATCGCCTACGTACCGGCCTCAAGGATGTCGTCGTCTTCGCCTATCTCGATGACTTGGTAATCATCTCTTCAGACTTCGAGAGTCATCTACGAGATTTAGCAGCTGTTTTCGCTCGTCTACGACAATTCGGACTACAGGCGAAGCGTGAAAAATGTACGTTTATACGTTCTGAAATCAAGTTCCTTGGCCATCTGATTACTACTGATGGGATCAGTGCAGATCCCAGCAAGGTGTTTGCTGTCGCAGGTATGGAACCCCCTACGAAACTTAAACATTTAGTTACTTTTTTGCAGACCTGTTCATGGTTTCGACGATTCGTCCCAAAATTTTCCGACGTCGCTCGGGCGTTATCGAAACTAACGAAGAAGAACGCACTTCGGGAATGGAGCAAAGAACAACAACGAGCCTTTGACGATTTAAAATCAGCTTTGAAATCTGCTCCAATTCTACGTCAAGCTGACGACAGTCTGCCAAATGTAATTCGCACAGATGCCAGCAACTACGCTTTGGGAGCTGTCCTGCTGCAAGGAGATGGCCCCGATGAGAGACTGGTCGAATATGCGAGCCGCCTGCTCACTCCCGCCGAGCGAAATTATAACACGACTGAAAGAGAGGCCCTCGCAGTCGTGTGGGCCATAGATAAATTTCGTGAATACATCGAGGATGCTGAAATCACTATAAACACGGATCATCAGGCGTTACGATGGCTCATGAATTTAAAGTCGCCTACGGAACGGCTCGCCAGATGGGCTCTAGCTCTACAGCCCTATAAGCTGAAGATAAACTACATTCCAGGCAAATCGAATGTCGTCGCCGATACATTATCGCGTCCGATTTGCAACGCTGAGGATGAGAAAAACTGCGGCCTTTGTACTATCGCCATCGATTTTCCGCCTCGTTCCAGTAAAGATTTGCGAGATGAACAACTCTCCGACCCGGAAGTCAGGCGTATCATCGAAAGCTTCGATCAACCTTGTCACGTTGCTCTATCTAACTGGATGGCGAGAAGGTATATAATGTCCGAAGGAGTGCTTTACCGTTATGTTCCTGAAGAAGATACAGAAGATGCTCAACTAGTTGTCCCCGAAAGTGCTAAAGAGCGCATCATGCTGGAATATCACGATGCTCCAACGGCCGGTCACTACGGTGTCGAATGTACGCTGCGACGTATATCACAAAGACATTACTGGCCTGGCATGAGCTTATGTTACTGCTTACATCAAAGGATGCATACCGTGGCAAAGGTACAAAGCAGTTAATGAGAAGCCGTCCGGCTTACTGCGAACCCTAGCCGCAAACCGTCGATTCGAGACGTTATCAATGGATTTGTTCGGTCCGTTACCGATCACGCACGATGGTTCCCAATGGATTTCCATTGTGGAGGACGTCGCAACTAAGTGGGTAGAGTTATTCGCATTGACAGTAGCTACAGCCGATACTTGCTCCAGAAAACTGATCGACGAAATCATATTACGATATGGTACGTCCAGGCGCATTATCTCGGATAATGGCCCACAATTTGTTGGTGAAATTATGCAACGGGTTACGCTTTATTTCGGGTTCGATCTGACTCTGACTCCAGTGTATCATCCCGAGGCAAACCCTGTAGAGCGAAAGAGCAGGGATTTGAAAGCTCAACTTTCTATTCTCGTGGAAGATGACCACAGGAATTGGGCTGCAAGATTGCCCGCGATTCGTTATGCGATGAATACTAGTTTCACTCCTGCATTTCTCACCTTTTTCCGGGAGCTAAAGTGCATCGCGACTTACGGGCAGTCATCGTAGGGGAGAACTTCGTATCTGAGGTGACATCTTACATCCTAAAAGTGGCTGGTACCATGAAGAACGTGGGCGAGACGCACGAAAAGAAGCAAGATCGCTTCAAAAGATACGCAGATCAAAAGCGCGCTCATGCGCCATCATACGAACTCAGGGATCTGGTTCTGGTCCGCACCCATACTTACCCATATTAAGTAATGCTGCTGGAGGGGTCTCATCGAAATTCGTGCCTAAACGAGATGGACCGTACAAAGTTTTAGCCAAAGTATCAGAGACTGCTTACCAAGTAGCCAACATTGAATCTACCGAGCCTTTGGTGACGTATCACGTTGTCGACTTAACTCCATGTAGAGAAGGTTCATCGAAGTCGATCCCTGATCCGGTACGACCACTGCGACGTCGGGGACGTCCAAAGAAAGCTGTCACGACGACGGCCACCGCTCCATCTACTGGGTCTCGCACGGGACGTCGCTAAGATCCAGAGGGGGAGTCTGTAACGCGGGCCCGTCGCCCTTCTCCGTGTTCATCTTGATCCAGCCTTGACGATGGGACAACGATTGGAAGAAGCGCGCGTGCGCAAAGTGCGTGAAAATCTAGTGAACAACGAGCGGCCGCATGGTCCAGCAATTCTCCGCGATCTTTTCCGCCATTAACCGAAAAACGTGCGTTCCCTCGAAATTCGTACGGCCGCGTGGCGAATACTCAAATTCTTTTGTATTTTCATTATCTTATATATTTCTTTTCTTGTACTCATTTAAATAAAACTAATGTTATAAATTTATTTTCAATAACCCAGAATAAAACCGAATAAACGATTCTTTACAGACCTCGTAATTTTTCGACGGAATGTAATGTATGTCTTGAGGCTACTCTACCATTAAGGAGAAAATAACATTCATTAGTATTTTTAGAGAGACCTGCCTACCCGTTCTTGACAGGGACACCCGGTACGCTGTCCGCAATGCCAATGCAAGTTTCAAGCTAATCGCACACTCTTACCCGCCCACGGATACTTGCATAGCCGGGGAATCGGAGCGTGCTAAGTCGATCGGCGGACTGTACTAGACGGTCTGGCGACGACTGTCCCTCCCTCGGGAATTTCCCCCAAATTTATAGCCCGAAGTCTCGCGCATCAAAGAATCGACCACCAGCAATGAAGGTACGTGACATTTCTCAGCAAAGAATATCACAGGTTAAATGTTTTTGTTGATTCCGGTATGCATCGTACTTTTGTAATCAGACGCCACACAATATCTTTAACAGTAAATCTAAATAAAAATGATTGTCGGAAGATCGTTCGATGCAAAAATAAGCACAGCCGAAGTTCGCATATCCCAAAATATGCGGTTTCGGTTCCGCGAGATAAGCAGAAATGCGTTCGAACTTGCGTGTTTGAGGGTGGTTCTTAAAGGACGTACATACACTGGTAGAAAACGCGAGCGAGATGGTCGTGTCAAGTCTAGACAAGGGGATGACTTTATCAGGTCGCGAGCCAGAAGAATAGAATTCGTAACACACGATCGAACTTAGAATCATGGAGTCCTTCGGTCCTCCGACTAATCGTCACTTATTCACCGCGTTATTTCCGCTAATTACTATCGCAAACTCCGGTAAAATTAGATATTGTGAAACCTCTCTTGGCAATAGGTTTAACCCTTTGAGTCACACATTTTTCCTTTTATCGAATTTAGCTCAAATTTGTTACTCGGGGGTTTTTGAGGTCGCTGATTACGAATTCGAGGTTAGTTTTTTGAAATTCAAGATGGCGGATCCAATATGGCGGACAAAAATTTTAAATATAATTAGATTGGGACAAAAATTGCTACTCGGGGGTTTTCAAGGTAGCTGATTACGAATCCGAGGTTCGTTTTTCGAAATTCAAGATGGTGGATCCAATGTGGCGGACAAAAATTTTAAATATAATTCGATTGGGACAAAATTTGCTACTCGGGGGTTTTCAAGATCGCTGATTATGAATCCGATGTCAGATTTACGAAATTCAAAATGGCGGATTCAATATGGTCTTCACCGAGATATAAAAATCGAGAATTTTGATGAAAATGCGTATTAGAGGGTTTTTGGGATCGCTGATTACGAATCCGATGTCAGCTTTACGAAATTCAAAATGAAAGATTCAAGATGGCGGTCAGCGAGATATAAAAAGCGAGAATGTTGATGAAAATACGTATTAAGGGATGTTCAAGGACGCTGATAAGGAATTCGATGTTGCATTCTATACAATTGTGAATCTGCTATGATAGTGATAGAAATGTCATTTGGGGGTCATACATTACGAATTTGATGTCAGATTGCCAAAATTAGAAATTGAAAATGGCGAGTAACAGTTGCACTCAAGATGTGTGGATCAATTATGCGAAATATTATTTGAATATTTCTCTTTCTCGGCATTACCCAGAGCTAATAACGTGGACGTGAACAGTACTAGCTCCATTTTTTTTTTTGTTTTTATATTTTTTAACATCTTACCTACAATCAACATAAAATTCATATTCAGCGTGGCTGAAAATTCCTTAACACGCTTTTTCATAAAAAATTCTCGCTTTTTTACATCTTGCTCACAGCCATTTTGAATCAGCCATCTTGGATCCGTCATTTTAAATGTCATAAAGCTGACATCGGATTCGCAATCAGCGACCCCGAAAACCCCCTAATACACATTTTCATCAAAATTGGCGATTTTTTACATGTTTCTGACCGCCATATTGAATCCGCCATTTTGAATTTTGTAAATCTGACACAGGATTCGTAATCAGCGACCCCAAAAACCTATATACCCCGAACTTCAAGTCATTATCTTTCAAAATGGCGTCAAAAATGAATTCTTTCCAAAAAAACATGATTTTTTTGTGTTTGTTTAGTTATATAAAGTAAACAATAAACAATTATGTATTTTTAGTCATGTGGATATGTTCTTTAAGTACTAAGGTAACAAAAAATAGCAAAAAGAACGATCGGAATACGTTAACTTGAACGTAAATAATTAAAATTCAAAGAAATCGCGGTAGTAACGTGGGTTACTACCGTGACTCAAAGGGTTAAATAAGTTATGTTAAAGGTCAATGTGTTAGTACTTTTAATTTGATCTTCCTACTCTACCTTACAAATATTCGTAAGAAAGTCATAATCTCGAGTATTATTGAATTTGATAAAACGTTTTTTGAGTTAAGTAATATCAAAATTTTTATATTTTTTAAAATGTTTTTTTACAGTTTATCATACAGTAGTCCCTATCCTAAGTTATACTGTCGGTTCTTTCAAAATGGCGGACGATTCTCCAAAGTTATATCCCCTCACTATCCCCACTCCCGTATCTTTGTTTATATCCATTCAATGGGTGCTTCTGTATGCGAGTGTCGCGAAGCGAGTGTGGCTCAGCAAAACAATGTGGTGGGGGAAGGAGAGGAAGAAACTGGTATAACTTTGGAGAAGGCCAATCTATAACTTAGGACAGACATATAACTTTAGATGGTATAACTTAGGGTGGGGACTACTGCACTTATACGTACGGTGCATGAAAGTAAACATTTATGTAATTTTTAAAGATACTTTTACAGGCTTCACGCCAGTGAAAATAGAATTTGAGAAAAAATATCTTGAAATTCAAGGCCAAAATGTTAATTTGAATGTCAGCAATATGAAGAAACCAAGCATCTAATGTCAGCGGTATGCTGCGGTACACATAAGGCGGTGAGCCAGCGTTCGATCAGAGCATGCGGATGTGTTTTTGTTTTATTTTCTTGAAATCTACAAAAGATACAATGCTTATTTTCATATATATTATTGTAAAAAAGTCAATCTTTTTCTCTAGATAGGTATTAAAAAGCTTGTTAAAAATTCAATTTAGAGACTTATTGAAATTGTCATTTTTTCCTTGTTTCGTACTAATAGTGAAAGTAGGTATCCGCGTTCGATTCATATGTTCGACAAATCTGTTTGCCTCAGGGTGGCGGCTAGGATTAACAGTACGTTTTATTTTATGTTTCCTACATAACTTTCCTACTATTTCGGAGGCATATGTTTTTCATTTAGCGGATACTATTCGCATAAGAGTTTCAAGTCTATTACCTACAGTTTTTAATTTAGACTAGGGCTTTCACTGACTTTTTGGCTGGAAATTTCATGCTCTACAAAAAACTTTCAGTTCATTTTTTATATAACTTACACTATTTCCGGTGCAGAAGCCTTAAGGTAACACCGTAAAATCATACAAATAGCCACCCATGAAGTTATGCTCCGAGACCGCCACTAATTCAAAATATAAGAATAACCTAAAGAAGTATATGAGACATTCTTTTACAAACCTAACACTTTTTAACCGACTATTTTTTAAATCGTTCTGTAATTTTTTTCTTGTTCCTGGCATAAAATAAGCGAACACGTGTAACGGGAAATTTACAAACATTTTTTTTTTTTAAAGACACAGAGAGGTCAAATTTTGACGTGTCGCGTTTGGTGGTCGTGTTCAAGTCTTCATAACTCCCTTTCATTAGATCGTAAAACAACAAATTTTTTTTATTTTGATTGGAAAACAGCTATGTCGTGAAATTAGTCTCTATTATCTAAGTTACAAAATTACCATTGTTTCTTAGAAATCAATTGTTTATTGCTAATTTTAACAATGATTACCATGTTTTAAAATCTTTTAAATAATACCATTGAATTCCTCGTCCAATTTCACGTAAGAAACGCATTTTTTTCAGAATAGATGGAAAATTTCTTGGAATCGAAATAAATTATTTCTTGCGAAAAGTGGAGGAGTCGTGCGACCACCACGGCGCGCCACGGCGGCTTGATACGCAGTGTTGTGTTGTGCTTCCGTATTATACTTTATATATAACGTGAAGTATTATGTATACTACGAAAAATTAATAATGCCGCTCACATGCCGTTTGTAGTTAAAACAATGAAATTGAAGTTGTAACAATTTCAATTGAATTGGGAGAATGTGTTATAAAGTTTTAAAAAATTATGTTTTTCGAATATGGAAATTCTGCGCCAGCGGCGGAATATATCAACAATGGAAAGTTTCTAGAATCTAGTGACTTCTGAAATGGGCGAAAAATTTGTCGCCTACATCAGTGCACACCTCAATACTATACCTGCGTAAGAAGCATTGCCCAATGTTCACTGTGAATACTTGACGAATGAACAGTACATTTCCAGAAATCAAAACATTGAAATACGTTTTAAAAAGTAAAAAAACAGTAAAAGGTACATTGACTTATCACTGAGTTATACCAGCATCGTCTACAACACTTCACGTAAAATCATTTCCACTTTTAGATACATCGACGGTTGTAAAAATAATGTAACCATTGACAAACTGTGACATAATATAAGCAATCCTGATTTATTATTTATTCTAAAAGATCGGTATTTTTACAGTATTTTTATATTTAATTTGTCTCGCTAAAAAAGCTGAAAGATAATATACTTCAAAAACGTACTTTGTAATAAATTATTTCAATTCAATTTAAATTAATTCAACTTCAATTTCATTGTTTTAACTACAAACAGTATGTGAGCGGTATTATTAATTATTCTTAGTATTTATAATCCTGCACGTTATATACAAAATATAATATGGAAGCACAATGGAGCACTGCGTATCAAGCCGCCGCGTCGCACCGCGGCCGTCGCGCGACTCCTCCACTTTTCGCAAGAAATAATTTATTTCGATTACAAAAAATTTTCCAGACATTCTGGAAAAATGCATTTCTTTAAGGAAATTGGACGAGGAATTCAGTGGTATTATTTAAACAATTTTAATACATGGTAATCATTGTGAAAATTAGCAATAAACAATTGATTTGTAAGAAACAATGGTCATTTTTTAACTTAGATAATGGAGACTAATTTCACGCCATAGCTGAAACATTTGTCGTTCTGCGATCAAATGTAAGGGAGTTATAATGACTTGAACACGCGACACCACCAAACGCGACACGTCAAAATTTGACCTATCTGTATCTTTAAAAAAAAAAGTTTTTTGGGAAATTTCCCGTTACACGTGTTCGCTTATTTTATGCCAGAAACTAGCAAAAAAATTACGAAACGATTTAAAAAATAGTCAGTCAAAAAGTGTGCGGTTTGTAAAAGAATATCTCGTATGACATACACCCATGCGTTAAACATTTTATATTATCTGAGCTAAAAAAATTATGTACAGAAAACAATTTAAATAATTACCTTGGTAGCAAAGTAAAGTTGATCTGATGCTTCCTGTATGGATTTTTTAATGTTACTCCATTTCAAAGTAAGTGATTGCATGAGTTTATAAACTTTGCTATTGTTTTTCACTACAACTTTTAAGATTAAAAATCCAGCCTTTGTTATGTCTTTAAGTTTTCTTCAGTTCATAAAGTTTGTCTTAACATAGACTATATGATCCAAAGTGGTGATGGCTTTAACTTTTCTGTTAGTTCGGTAAAATCCACCGATAAGTTTTTTTTTTAACTTGAAAGCAACTTTTAGTTTTCAATTTTCGACTTTTCATATGCTTCATAGATTAGTAAAATTTGCAAATATCAAATTGCAGTCGCCTTGTTACTGAATTTTAATTTGGTATGCAGATGCACATGTACAAATATTACTCGGGCCTTAACCACTGGCGGGAATAATTGCATATGATAATGCATGGGGGGTATTAACGTATTACTCGATGCACCACCATGCGGAATTCGTTCGAACTATGCGTGATTTCGTTTCGGCCCGAGCATTCTTACTCGTTTCCAACAGACTTTTCCAACGAAATTCGCGTGGTACATCGAGTAATACGTTTGAGGGATACATCTCATGCATTATCATATGCAATTATTCCCGCCAGTGCTGAAGGCCCCAGTAGTACCTACATAAGAACCGCGCCATGCGTTGGTGTTTAGTTGTAGGTAATTGCCAATGTTCGAATGCCTCAAATGAAATAAATTGATTTGGATGTCCTAAGTGACGTCTAATGACATTATCAATGTGACTTCAATTTGAGACGTCTTTCGTGAAGTCCAATGTGACGTACCATTTGACGTAACATTTGACATAAGAGTTTGTCGTAACTCACTAGAAAATAAATTGACCAATTAGAAGTGAGCTGACTCCGAAGTAAAAATGAGAAAAGAAAATTTTCGTGACTGTGCTAACCCACCGTGCACCTTATTTCTAAGCGGATTCTAGGGCAAGTAAGAACATATCTATAAAAACGTAATCATAACTTTATTTATTAATCATATGTAACTAAAATATAAGTGTAAGTGTGGGAATTCGTTTCGCCGTAAAAAATAATAAAAGTAATTTTAATTTGATTTTTCTTTTGTTGTCGCTCGCGTTTAATCTGATTCCGCTTCCGCTTCTTATTAACTGCGTCGGCTGCTCTCTTATCCAATGTTTGGAAATCTACAAAGTACGATTTCTCTTGTGGCGCGACCTTCCAAATTACGACGGGACCGTTCGCGTAATTTGTTTGCGGAAAAGCCATGTTGCGGGTTCATTCTTCGATTCAATAGTTTTTTTATCCGGCGGAAGTACTGGAATCAGCCTAGGAACGTCGGGGGACAATGGTAATTCTAACATCATCATTCGAAAGTACGGGAAAAAGTACACAAAAAATTGTTATTTAGAAGTTGGCCAAACATGACCTTCATAACCTAAAATATCATTGAAAAATTCAAGAATTTTTTCAATCGAAAACACACGTTCACGAATTTTTTTAGATTATTTGGATCAAACGGCGGAGCAAGAGAATTGTTTTTCTAAAAGACACGTTTTTTACGATAGGAGCAACGTACTACATGCTAGGCGGTTGAAAATTTGGCTGAAGGGGTTATTAAATATGTCCTTTCGAATGGCCAATTCAAAATAAAAATCCAGGCGGGGGCAGTTTTGTCCTTTTTATCCCGCAATACCCTTTGATGCGTGTCACTTTTCTTTAAACGGCATTCTGGTTAAAATTTTCCGGTTAATAGGCTCTGAAACTGACACAGTCCATAATTTCCATTTCCTACCCTAGAAAATATTTTGAAGCCTATATCTAATTTAAAGAAATTGTATGCTTCTTTTGTGAATATATATAAAATTTCAGAAAGATCGCTTCAGAACTGGGCGACATCGGGCTCAGAATTCGTAAGAATAAGTTTTTTTAGTACTCAAACATTATTTGTCGTTCCCGGGACATTTATATTAGCGAATTCTTAGTCACTATCTTAGTCTATTATTCCGTATACAACATATACTTTTTAAACAAAATACGGTGTCAGTAAAATCGATTTTGATTAAAACATCAAATTGGTATGTAGCCATCCTTTAAGTTTGCCAGCGTGCATGCGAAGTCCTCTTCCTCCGCAGAGGAGGCTCGACGCGGCTAGAAGCAGTAACGACGCGCACAGCTTTATGTTGCACGTCTGCGGCTTCCACGGCAGAAATGGATTTTTATTTGACTACAAGGCGACCAGCTGCGGAATATTCTTATGACATACAGCTCAGCATATACCTCCATATATCAATACGTACTGCATTTTACGTATTTTCTATTATCAGTATGTCTCTCTAAGTACTTTTTGGCGCATATTAAAAATTGTAATGTAACTGGTAAATCCTGGAACTAGATTGAAATATATTATATTAACCGTTCCTATTCAATACAATACAGACAGCACCGAACCTTACAATAAGGTTACGTAAGTTTACTGCAAGATTGGTAACCTTCCCTATTGAAAAAATGACGTCTGTTGTGACGTCCATTGTGAAATGTTACGTCAAATGGTACGACACATTGGAAGTCGTGAAAGACGTCTCAAATTGGAGTAACATTATAAATACCATTAGACGTCACTTAGGATTTTCGAATTATGCGTGAATTCGTTTCGGCCCGAGTATTCTTATATAGAGATATAGCTCATGTATTATCATATGCAATCGTTCCCGCCAATGGTGAAGGCCCGAGGAGTATCTACGTAAGAACCGCGCTCTGCGTTAGGGTTTAGTTATGTTCATAATTACCAAGGTTCGAATGTCTGAGTGCTTCACATGTATCCGTAAAGTATTCTAATAGAGAAATAAATTTATTTAGACGAAGCGACATTCAGCTGCTTCTTTGTATAAGCAAAATTCTGTTTTATAAAAAAATGACGTCCAATGTTACACCCTAAGTGACGCCTAATACTATTAAGAATGACCTAACATTCGACGTAACATTACACGTCACAATGGTCGTCACAACGGACGTCATTTTTTTCAATAGGGTTTAGTCAACCTTACTCAATCTTGTTGTATGGTTATGTGCCGTGTGGGACTGAACTATTGCGTAAAATAAGTATGTGTTTTATTCGACGCTGAAGAATAACCGACATATTTTATAAATGTACATAGTTAATAGCAATATTGCGATATTGCTCTATATCTAGACGACAGCGTCAGTGTACGTCCTTAAGACGAGTGTTAGGGCCATAATTTTCACAATTACAGTGAATGTGCTTCCATTCTTGTAAGGTGCACTCTATGTACTGAAATTTATTCTAGTGGAATATAAAGAAACTTTTAGGAAACATCTAAGTTGGAAATAAGTTTCACGGTATACTTGGGGTACAATAGAAATAAGATCTAATCTAGAGCAATAAAAATTGGAATTCTATGTATATCTCATGAGCCAAGAATAGGCTGTGGTAATCGAATCTAGGCTTCAATTCATCGCACATTACTGCGGCCAAACTAAATGTAATATTTTATATATTAAAAATGCTCTTATTTATGCACATGTTTCCATTATCAAAGCTTTATTTAACGCCCACAATGTATGAGTTATTAATTTCATATTTTGTATTATTCTCACTGAATTATTAGAAATGAGTTCTGCGCGAGATCTTATATTGACTCTGAAACAACGTAGTAAATGCCAATCACAAAATGGGTATGGTTTACAGCAAGAATGTGAGGATTTCGTTACATATGTAATGCAAAACATGGTCAAAACTCAAATACCACAATTAATTGAAGATGTGAAAAATGACCAAGAGTCTATTCGCTATAGAGAGCAAGGTAACGTATCCTTATTTTCTTCAATGAATATCTCAAATAATACATAATTAATTCGGATGCTAAAATAATTAATGTCAGATTCTGCAGAGAGCACCGCTTTTTCTGGGTTTCGCCACGAAAAGATTCTTTAATGAAATATTATTTACTACTATGTTTCTTTAGATTCTATATACAGGGTGATCCAAAAGTCCCGGAACAGCAAAATATCTCAGCGGGAGTGCATTTTCGAGGAAAATGTTTCAGACAAAAGTTTCAGGATTTTTCCCTGGCTATTTAATGGCGATATTGAATTTGACCTTGAACATGACCTTGAAGGTTATTTCAAGGTCAAGTTAATTTTTTTAAATGGGAAATTTTTTTTCATGGATTCTGAAAGAGCGGGAAATTCTACGTCCGAGTATGATATGATCGATTTTTCCGGCAAGGTCATTTCAAAGTGAAACTTAAAACTCCCGTAACGGCGAAATATCTCAGAGGGTGTGCATTTCTTTGGAAATTGTTTCAGACAAAAGTTTAAGGATTTTTCCTGGGATATTTAATGGTAGCACAGAATTTGACCTTGAACATGACCTTGAAGGTTATTTCAAGGTCAAGTTTGTTTTTTTTAATGGAAACTGCTATTTTTTTTCACGGATTCGGAGAGAGCACAAAATTTTACGTCCAAATATGCTATGGCCGTTTTTTTCGGCAATGTCATTTCAAGGCCAAACTTAAAACTCCCGGAACAGCGAATTAACTCAGCAAGAGGCACCATTGAATTTAACCTTGAAAATTACCTTGAGGCTTATTCTAAGCTCAAGACTATTTTTTTTTAATTGGAACTCCGTTTTATTTTCGTAATGTTTCCAGAGTTTCCAGAGTGCAATGCATTATCATTGTTCCCGGATAAAAATATACATTTTTTTTTTACATCCGATACGTTTATAAATACCGTATGTATGGGTAACATTTTTACATTGTTTCCAATGCTACCGCCGGCTTTAGCATTACCCAAGATGTACCGCGTGGAGGTAGCACGGTCGGGTTTACACCTCTTCGGGGTGCTTTGTCCAGGTGGTTCCCCTCGCCGTCACCTGTGCGTGTGCGTGTGCGTGTGCGTGTGCGTGTGTGTGTGTGTGTGGGTGTCCCCAGACAGTTAAGGCAAGATGGGTATACTAAGATTTTGATGAAATTATGTATCTTACTAAAGCTTATGCTCAAAGTGATTGCCATGAACTTCTTGGCAATATCCCAAGCGATTATAAAAAGTCGATACGACTTTTTTAATCATATCTGGTTCTATAGCCGCGATCTCATCCCGTATTCGTTGTTTTACTTCCTCAATATTCACCGGTTTCGTTCGATACACTCTATCTTTGAGATAACCCCATAGAAAATAGTCAAGGGGCGTAAGATCCGGAGATCTTGGTGGCTATTCTATTACACCCCTTCGACCTATCCACCGTTCTGCGAATACATCACTCAAATAATTGCGAACATCTGTTGCATAATGGGGTGCTGCACCATCTTGCTGAAA
The DNA here is from genome assembly GCA_030407085.1 of Trichopria drosophilae. NCBI lineage: Eukaryota > Metazoa > Arthropoda > Insecta > Hymenoptera > Diapriidae > Trichopria > Trichopria drosophilae. The sequence continues at coordinate 53,301,064 of CM059587.1, forward strand.
CCAAGTCTGATCGAAATCCTCGCCTACAATAACCTGAATAGCAGGGATGATGTCGTCCCTCAACATATCGTGGTATTTTTGACCAGTAAGGGTACCCTCGATGAAGAAGGGCCCAACTACCGCATTGTTCATAATACCTGCCCATACGTTTACTTTTTCAGGATATTGAGTAGAACGACTATCGACCATCCAATTAGGATTGGTTTCACTCCAATAAGACATGTTATGTCTATTGATTGCCCCATTTAAGAAGAATGTAGCTTCATCAGAAAATACGATGCGATTCAAGAAACCGGCATCAGCATCTATTCGATTCATCATTAATTCCGCAAACTGTAGGCGTCTATCAGGATCGTCTTCAATTAATTGTTGTACGAGTCTAACTTTGTATGGGTGAAATTTTAAGTTTTTAGTTAAGATCCGTTGTACTGTACCGTAACATAAGTCGTGCTGCTGTTTAACTTTCCTGATGGAAGTATGAGGATCTTCCGTTATTGACAGCGCGACATTCAACTCATTTTCTTCAGTTGATGCTGTTACTGGACGACTTGCTCTTGGGAGATCCTTCACAGTACCGTGAACTTCAAAACGATTTATTGTTCTGCTAACAGTAGATTTAGAAATCGGTTCTCGTCCCTCTCTAAATGATGCGTTAAATAAGGTTCGCACATTCTCTAAAGATCGCTGGTTATCACCCCAGCCTCTCATCATGAGAATGGTTATTCTTTCTCGTTCACTTAGCGCAGCCATTGCTCTTTGTACGAAATATACGTATGTATTTTGTTACTGAAATGATGCTTAATACGTTTAGATAGGAAAGGCGTTTAGATAGGAAATCCATGTATCTCACAAAACGATAAAGTTAAGACCAAAATGTAACCTTATAAGACTGTACACGTATGTATAAATTCAATGTGAATGTATGTTGTTTATTTACTTCGCTGGTGAGTCGTGCTCTCTGTCGCTGTTCGCGCGCCCAAGTTCACTTTGCACAAGTGTTGCGTAAGATGTATGTATACACTTTTTTTAAACAGTTTATTATTCTATTTACAAAATTAGAGGACAAGCGAGGGACAGGAACTGATTCCTAAATCGACTTTTGGCAGAACAATAAATTGTTTCGAAGTTTACGGCACTGTAAAGGATCTCCCTAGAGCAGATCGTCCAGTAACAGCATCGACTGAACAAAATGAATTTAACCACTCTCAATACCGGAAGATCCTCATAACTTCGTTAAGAAAATGAAACGGGGTTCCAATTAAAAAAAAAATAATCTTGACCTGAGAATAATCTTCAAGGTCAAATTTTATGCTAGCATTAAATATCCCGGAAAAAATCCTGAAACTTTTGTCTGAAACATTTTACCCGAAAATGACCTCTTGCTGAGTTAATTCGCTGTTCCGGGAGTTTTAAGTTTGGCCTTGAAATGACATTGCCGAAAAAACGGCCATAGCGTATTTGGACGTAGAATTATGTGCTCTCTCCGAATCCGTGAAAAAAAATAGCAGTTTCCATTAAAAAAAACAAACTTGACCTTGAAATAACCTTGAAGGTTATGTTCAAGGTCAAATTCTGTGCTACCATTAAATAGCCCGGGAAAAATCCTTAAACTTTTGTCTGAAACAATTTCCAAAGAAATACACACCCTCTGAGATATTTCGCCGTCACGGGAGTTTTAAGTTTCACCTTGAAATGACCTTGCCGAAAAAAACGGCCATAGCACATTCGGACGTAAAATTTTGTGCTCTTTCCGAATCCGTGAAAAAAAATAGGGGTTCCCATTTAAAAAAATTAACTTGACCTTGAAATAACCTTCAAGGTCATGTTCAAGGTCAAATTCAATATCGCCATTAAATAGCCAGGGAAAAATCCTTAAACTTTTGTCTAAAACATTTTCCCCGAAAATGCACTCCCGCTGAGATATTTTGCTGTTCCTGGACTTTTGGATCACCCTGTATAATGAATCTCCTGGTAAAAATGGAAGCGTACGCGTATGCCTAAATGTCAAAATTCATACTTCTTTTTGCAATTTGAAGGTCCATAAAGAATTTCACAGGCATGAATGCAGACTTCAAACGTACACGTAAGCTTCCATTTTTTCCAGGGTCGTAACCATTAGTTCTTCACTACGTAATATAATTGTTATTAAATATAAAATTACTGGATTATAAATGACTATTAATAATTGTAAAAATGAACTTTGGACAGGACATACGTGTTCCTATATATTTTTCGATAAGCCATCTTTTATCTAGCAGAGTTAATGAACGAGAGTGATAATATCAATTTAAAGTATATTCACATGAAACCAAACCTTATTCAATTATTAATAAGGTCCAGACATATAAATAGTAAGACCTATAAATGCTATGTCGAGCAAACCTAATTCAATAGGATACAGCGGTATTCTACGACATGCTTGCGATTGTGCCAATGGATTACGAACTGTAGGTTCCTGTTCTCACATTACAGCAGGCATATATTAACTTAGATATAAATGCTAGATATAAATTAAAAATTATTAGACCAACGAAAATTCTCACGGATTTATTTTCTAGAAGACATTGCATATACCTCCATATATCAATACGTACTGCACTTCATAGTTGTCTCCATTTGCTTTTCGTTTCTTGGTACATGGCACGACTCCCTAAAACTTTTCTCTCTGCTCTTCACTAAAGTCTCCGCTATTTTCTAGAAATTAGTTAACATGTGAATGCAGAAAGTTTTAAGTTCATTATATAGAACATTTTTTCGGCCCACGTACCATCTGACAACAATATTTTTGTAATCTGCGTCTTTTTTATTCCCCCGAAAATGATAGTGATATATTTTTAAAAAACCATTTTGCTTTATAACGATATCGCTCATATTTTCGACAAACTTCTCATCCCTAAAAAAAAATAAGAATCTCAGCAGCATAAACAATGCCTTCTCTTAAATGGACTTCTGATTTCTGATGAAACACGTGACCTATATTATATACGCAAAGCATTGTTTCCTTGTCTAAAGGCTTAACACATTATTTCGTCAGAACAAGTTTTATATGTAGAACTGACTTTAAAATTTTTAGATGCCTAGATGACTGGTTCTTTAATAATATACTGTTATTCAAATGTAACAGACTCCCTTTGTAGCCAAATTGCAGTGCGTTTTTATCTCTGCTATCAAACGTATACAAATAACAAGCGTACTTCGTAGAACAAGTCTCCACATATATTCCATCTCTCTTCTTTGTATTTCATTTTCACTTACCCTTTTAAGGACGGAGATTTTTACGTTAAATTTCGACATTTTTACACAATATATGTGCATAAAATAAAAGAATATGTCACGTGAAGTGTCTGACAAAATTGGTGGTCGATATATCGACGATTACCGTCTGGAACGTAAAGTCCAATGTTAAAAATTTAATTTTGCGAGTTAGGGGTGCTTTTCTACGTATTTGGATGTAATGAATACGAAAAAAGTCATGAAAAATGTTCAGGAGACATTCTAGACCTTGAAAACCGCATTTCAAGGTCAAAGTCGAAGTTGAATGTAAAAATGTTGATTTGTCGAGTTAGGAATGCTTTTAGACGTAGTTGCCCTGCGGAAAAAGTCCGATTAAAACCGATTAAAAAAAAATAATCCATTATAATCGTCAATGTTGCACCGGTAATTGCGTATTCCGGTGGATTAAAATTTAAGATATCGGTTATAATATGCATTGGGTGGATAAGCTTTGATCGGTTTAAATCGGTTGTTATCATGTACTTTAGGCCACGTTTAAGATTGGTTCTAATGACATAAAAATTCCAATTCTCTAAAAATGGTAAAAATGATTCGTCTTTCCGATATTTTATAATCGGTTTTAGTATGAGAACAGGGCAAGAATAGTGTATATTGGTATAAGGTAAAATTACCAAAAAGTAATATTTTTGGCACTATAATATATTATATTTGTCGAAAAATATATTTTTATTTATAACTAAAAATTTACAAAGTAACATAAAACTATTATTAGTCACTTAAATTATTTTTAATCTCTACATATTTCTGGAGGAGGTGAATAATCGTGAAAATCACATTCCGATATATATTCCGAGCCACAGAATTTGTCAATGCTTAAAAAGTTATAAACAATTTTTTTGCAAAATATGCGTTATTTTTACTGAAAAAAATTGAGATCTAACATTTTTATAAGAAATGGTTGCATACGCGTCCGATTCCACATAGAAAAGTGTTCTCGAAGCCTATAGTTCGATTCAGGCTAAGCGTATCCCAATCGTCTCCCAATCGTATCTCAAACGTATCTACCGTATCCATAGGCTGGAATTTGTAGTGGAGGCTCAAGTCTCGAAATAGCGTTCGATATCTCGAAACCTGTCCACTCTCGGTGTATCCGAAGAAATGCCGTAATGCCGCACAGGTTAGTGAGCTAAAAAGGTTAGTGTTTTATATTTTTAAAAATATTTGTTTCTTTTAATTATGTAAGAATATAAAACACTAACCTTTTTAGCTCCACTAGTCGCATTTTAACCGAATGTATATGAATGATGAAAACCGATTAGATTTATAAGCCCGCTAGTCATATTTTAACCGAATATGTATATGAACGATTAAAACTGATTATTTTTTTATACCCGCTAGTCGTATTTTAACCGATTATGTATATGAACTATTAAAACCGATTATTTTTATATACCCGCTAGTCGTATTTTAACCGATTATGCATATGCACGATTAAAACCGATTAGTTTGATATACCCGCTAGTCATATTTTAACCGATTATGTATATGAACGATTAAAACCGATTATTTTTAAATATGCATAAATTATTTATTCGGATAACATATTCGGATTCGCCTGTCCTAGAAACTGATTATCTTTAAATGGGCATAAAAGATATTACAACCGATTTCGATTTCTGAGTAATTAAATCCGATAATTTTTTAATCCGAAAAATAATACGCCCCGATTATACCGATTAAAACCGATTATATTTTAATCGGTTTTAATCGGACATTTTCAGCAGGGTGGATGCGCTGAATACGAACAAAATATCAGAAAATGATCAGGAGACAGCCGTGACCTTGAAAATTGCATTACAAGTTCAACTTCATTACTTGTACTACTTTTGTCCAAAAATGATATCTCTACTTTTTTGTATGCATTACTTGCATTTTTATCAGAAGAAATGTATCAGTTTTTGCTTCAGTATGACCCAGGATCAACAGCGTGGATGTGGCGAAAATTGAATCGATTTGGATGCTTTATTTCCTTGAATCCCCTAGCCTCTCACGTTGGAGTGCTTTATTTTCCGCGAGTCCCCTTTTTTCTCACTTGTACATATTTGAGTTTATGATAATGTCTCTTTTGTGTGATATTCTTCAAAACATGGAACGACGCGTAAAGGACTATCACAATCAGAACACATGTAATTTTACATTCGACTAGTAATTTTACGTAAAGCACACAAGTGTCGTCTTGGAGCAAATCTTGGAAAATGACGACCAACTAATGGAGTAGGAGGTCTAATAAGACGAGAAATGCTATCATTAGTATTATTCAATTTCAATAATGATCTAACAACCGATAATCGGAATGATGGAAAGAGCATTGGTTCTTGATTTCTCATTTTATAAAAAGAATGAGCATTAGATAAACTTAGATCAATAAGATGGAAAAATAACTTTCGATACCATTTCATTGTTTTTCTAACTATTTCAGTTATAGACAATTGTCTATCTACATTCTAGTACGACCAGGATTTTTATTCATCCTGATATTCATGAATTTTCTTGACCAGTAATAATTAATATTGCATATTCTTTTTGAAGAATTTTCAAATTCGAAATTCTTGGTATCGTCGGGTGGGGTATGAAAACCAGAATGATCAAAATCTCGAATATCTAAAATACCGAAGTTCAATGTCTAGAACGACTTTTTACCGAGAAGAAGAAATAACGAAAATAAAAAACCCGAATATACTAGATTTTATATGTGCAAAATCCCGAAATTCAATACGCAGAATAATTTTTCCTCGAAAAATTAAAATTTCTTTCTTTTCTCTAATTAATTTTTCCACTATTTTACATAATGTGGTAGTTAGCTAAATCAGTCTGTAGTTGTTGGCATCAAATAGGATTTTATTTGGTTTGGCTATTCGTATTACAAGCGTATTTTGCCACTCTACGGGGAATAATTTATTTATCCATATTCAGTTTATAATGTTTAATATTTTTTGTTTTACTGCTTTCTGATAAATTTGCGTAAAGAGGTGATGGAATTCCATCTAGTTCTGCTGATGTACCTTTTAATTGAGACAGGACGGTGTTTAGTTCTTTATTTGTAAATTCTGCATTGATTTGTAATACATTTTCTGTGAATTTTATTTGAATATCTTCATTGTTAATATTTTTGTTTTGATTTTTGATACGTCGCGAATCGGCGTGATAATTTTTTGATGATGAGATATTAAATATATATATACCGATCGGTGTTTAGCGGGACTCAAACTGACAGGTCTATATTATGGTATACGTTTGTATACATTAACATTTTACACCATGTATTAAGAGAATTATTTGAATGTATACAGCATTCAACGATTAATTTGAAAAAAATATAAAAAAATACCTAAGGTTGGTTAGCGGGACTTTTAGATATTTAATGGCATTTAGCGGGGCTGTGTTTGTATATGTACTTATAGTGCGTATCGGTGTTTAGCGGGACTCAAACTAACAGGTCTATATTATGGTATACGTTTGTAAACATTAACATTTTACACCATGTATTAAGAGAATTATTTGAATGTATACAGCATTCAACAATTAATTTGAAAAACATATAAAAAAATGCGTAACGTTGGTTAGCGGGACTTTGAGATATGTAATCGCGTTTAGCGGGACTGTATTTGTATACCGAGTCAATAATTCAAGGCCGAACACTGGGGAACATATGTATTAGCTCTTAAGCAATCGCTATCGAGCTTGAGAGTATGCATTATCGCCACCTACCAATCACGGAAAGCGTATAACATCTATCAATTGTTTGATGTTTACGATTTAGAAAATGATTTATTTAAAAAATCTATGCATTAAATATGAAAAATGCTAATAATTAAACTATTTTTTAATTATTAAGTCTTCCGTATAATCATGTAAACATGCCTTACATGCTAGGTTAGGTTAGGAAGACTGGTATGGTTTCGGACGTTTCAGAATGTAGTTTGATGGGTCTGATGTTATGACATATCAGCTGATTCGGAAAAACTTACTTCACAACTTCACTACAATCAGATAAGTTGCCATGTGACAGATTTTTATAATTTATTTAATAGTTAATATGATGTGATTATGTTTTCTTTTTTTTCAAGATTATTCAAGAATGCGTGAATTGGACTGCTATTAACGAAGACGGTAAAGTTATGAATTTCAACTGGTTAAAACGGAACCGGAGGTATGTTCTTCAAATGATTAACCGCTTCATTTTTAATTGCTCAATGTACGTAATATGTATTTTTAATTTAGCGACTTAAACCAACAATAAGGAGACAGTCCTGTTCAGGACCGAAATAATCAAATTTGTCAGATGCAAAATCCGAATCTGTCATCACTGATGCTAGAGATGCGAGTACATATCATTATACGCCAAAGGAGAAAAGCTTTATATTTTAATCGTAATAAGGATTGCTCAAATAATAACATACAGGTAATATTTTTAATTTTATTAAAATCTCTCTTTATTAAAAAATGATTGCATCTGAAACGATATACATCTGAATAAAATGGACCTTTCGCAGTTCATTCTTTATGTGACCCCACACAAAAAAATTCAAAGGATTTAAATCCGGAGAACGGGCTGGCCATTTGTAGGTCCAAACCGTCCAATCCAGCATCTCGGAAAATTGTCCTGGAGGTGTAGTATAACGGATTGCGTACCACCCTACTCGAAAAGGAGGATAGAAAAGCATAGAAAAGTATAGAAATTCTGCGTGATTCGTATGCTTTTGAATCCTATTTTTGGCACATAATGTAAATCTATCAATTCTTATCCTATCTGAATACTTCAAGTAAAGCCAATGTTAATATTTTTCTATCCATTAGGTAAAATCAATAAATTTCTATCCCAATCGTGTATAGAGAATCAATCCAAATATATCTCATTACACTTTTATCATTATGTATCCTAAAAATTTATAGAAATTCTATCAAAACGAATCAAAATGTGATTTTTATATTTTTACGGTCCAGGTCGACCGCTCCGCAGTTTTTGGTGTCTAGGTATTCCTCACCGTAGTTTTTGACGTCCAGGTCGACCGCTCCGTAGTTTTCGATGTCTAGGTATTCCGCACCGTAGTTTTTCGCCATCCAGGTCGACCGCTCCGTAGTTTTTGGTGTCTAGGTATTCCGCTCCGTAGTTTTTGACGTCTAGGTCGACCGCTCCGTAGATTTCAGTGTCTAGATATTCCGCACCATAGTTTTTCGGCTTCCAGGTCGACCGCTCCGTAGTTTTTGGTGTATGGGTATTCCGCACCGTAGTTTTTCGCCGTCCAGGTCGACCGCTCCGTAGTTTTTGGTGTCTAGGTATTCCGCTCCGTAGTTTTTGACGTCTAGGTCGACCGCTCCGTAGATTTCAGTGTCTAGATATTCCGCACCGTAGTTTTTCGGCTTCCAGGTCGACCGCTCCGTAGTTTTTGGTGTCTGGGTATTCCGCCCCATAGTTTTTCGCCTGGACGGTGAAAAACTATGGGGCGGAACATCTGGACAACGAAAACTATAAAGCGGACCACCTAGATATCGAAAACTATGAAGCGGTCGACCTAGACCGCGAAAAACTATGGTGCAGAATACCTGGACAACGAAAACTATGGAGTTAACTGCCTAGATACCGAAAACTAGGGAGTGGTCGATCTAGACTGCGAAAAACTACGGTGCCGAACACCTGGACAACGAAAACTATGGAGCGGACCACCTAGATACCGAAAACTATGGAGCGGTCGACCTAGATACCGAAAACTATGCAGCGGTCGAACTAGACGGCGAAAAACTATGGTGCGGAACACCTGGACAACGAAAACTATGGAGCGGTCGACCTAGACGGCGAAAAACTATGGTGCGGAACACCTGGGTACCGAAAACTACGGAGCAGTCGACCTATAGAGACGGCGAAAAACTATGGTGCGGAACACCTGGACAACGAAAACTATGGAACAGACCACTTGAAGAACAAAACACTATGCGCGTATGTCCGCGCGCGCGCATGTGTGTGTATCCCAGCAATTGTTGTTTTACTATCAAGATTTCGCTTATGTCTTGCCATTTTCGAGATATTTGAGAATTTTAAAAATTTTCAGGTTTGCAAATTTTTAAAATCTGTTTACATGTATGAATTAACCGACTCGAGGCCATCCCCCCTATCAATACACTCCCCAAAATTTTGTCAGATTTTACGTATCTCTTGCCGTTTTCGAGATATTTGAAAATTTGGAAATTTTCAGTTTTGCAAATTTCAAAAATATGTTTGCATGTATGAATTAATCGACTCCAGGTCATCCCCCCTACCGATACACCCCCCCAAATTTTGTCAGATTTTACTTATCTCTTGCCCTTTTCGAGATATTTGAGAATTTTGAACATTTTCAGTTTTGCTAATTTTCAAAATTCGTTCGTATATACGCATTAACCGACTCAATGGGATCCCCCCTTTTGATAGCCTCCAAAATTTTGTCATATTTTGCTTATCTCTGGCCGTTTTTGTGATAATTAACAATTTTTAAAAATTTTAATGTGTAACAGAAATATTATATTACGTTACTAATATAGTGATCGACAGTGGTAGACCCACCAGTGGTCGGTGTCGCGCGCGATCGTTGTTTCTAGTCAAGTATTCTTGGTGGGGAACACTACTTGGATAGGTGACCGTTTGAGAACGACTTTCTTAAGATATTTAAATCAACTAAAAAAAGTTAAACAATATTTGAATTAAATAAAAAATAATACTAAAATTAAAAATAAAAAAATTTTTTTTTGTATACAATGAGGAAAAAATTTAAAAACAAAAAATTAAAATTTGCTATGCTTCTTAATTCTTACTGAAGGAATGAAATTCGTGACGAACGTAGTATAGAAAAATATCGAAACAAATCCTATCAATTTCTATCCACTTTAGTTAGGATAGAAAAATATAGAATTAATTCGTGCCAAAAATAGGATAGGAAAATATTGGAAAAAATTCTATACTTTTCTATCCTCCTTTTCGAGTAGGACATGAGGAGGTGCACCGTCTTGCTGAAACCATATCGTTTCTTCTTCCTAAAACATAATGATATACTTTAAAAATATCGTAATGGTCATGATTAATTTAATTATATAATTCATTTTCATGTGTACCGCTTGTTCTATTTCATGAAGAAATGGTCTTACAACGTGTTGCAGCAATAGAGAACTTGCATGGTATGGAATTTTCATATATTAAGAGTTAAAATTGATAAATCAGGACTAAACGAGAAAAGTTACAACACAGTTTTGTAATTTTCAAAGTAGTTATTTAGATATAAATTATTAAAATTTGCCGAAAACTGATCGTCGGTTTGAATCGATGTCACGTGAATACGACGAAATAGTCGGTAAGGTGGCGTCGTTGACGGCAAAGCAGTGGAACTACATTGCATATATATATATATATTATATGAATAGAGATATACATATACGTTATATGAATGTACAAAACGTCAAATAAAGTTATGATTACATTTTGAAATACGTAAACAGATTTTTTAAAATGTAATTGTTTAAAAGTGTCGGCAATTGAGTTAAACATTTTAAATATGAAAGGAGAATTATAAAAGGGAAAATAAATTTTACAAATGAGAGGAGACATCGACAAAAAACAACAATTATTAAATAAGTATTCACAATTAGTTTGATAACCAGAACAAGTTTATAATAATTTTTAATGCTAAAATATATTATAAAAGTGTATATACTTTGTGTAAATTTAATTTGTTTTAGGAGCGGTTAAAGGAAAAATTGGATTTAATTTGCTTGTATTAAACGTGAGCGTTCTATTTCAATCTTTTATATATATATAGATATATATACATACATGTAATACATGATATTATGCTCGTTTACTCTACTAACCTTCTCAGGTGGATAGCCTACAGCTTCGCACCAGGCTTTTCTTTTCAATTCAATGTGAAGAACACAAATGAATTCTTTTTTCGGAGTAGAACTCGAGGTTGATTTACACTTAGGAATAATGCTGTATTTGTAGCTATGCAAAGATGGATTTCTTTTCTTTAACATTTTTATTGATTTGTCTCTTATTGCAGTGAATTTCTACCTGATGGTTAATGAAAACTCCACTTCTCACTGTGGTTGTTTCGAAAATAATAAAGCAGAATTAATTAAAGAAATTGTAAACATGGTTTAAAATTTGAAATATACATTTGTATGCACTTAAACATACAGTGTTTATATGTACGTTTATGTACTACACACGTACAAGAAATCTGAAAAATCTCTTCGGTTCAAATTCATAAATCTGTTTTACTTTATTTGAAGTGGAACCTGTTCTACAAATCTGTGTTGAGATGCTACAAGAAAATAAATAGTTTGCCACAAAATACATCTAGTGTATTATTGCAATATTAAAAAAATATTATAAAACAAATAACCGTGTGCATGTTATTTGAAAAATATCATGTATTACATGTATGTATATTAGGGTGGCCCAAAGATTTCGAAGTTTTGAAATGTGAAGACGTCTGTCCATGATCCAAGAACGGCCAGTCATGAATCGAAAGTACAAAAAATAACAAAAATTTTGGTCACCGGCTGGAGACGATCGGACGATATTTAGAGGTCGCGCAGACGGCATAAAGTTTTCCCATTTAACTCTTGCAGCTGCGTACATTTTTTTTTACAAGGAAAACAGCTGAAAATTGTTACTCGGGGGTTTTCGGGGTAGCTGATTACGAATCTGAAGACAGATTTGGAAAATTCAAAATGGCGGAGCCAAGATGGCCGACCAAAATGCGAAAAATTACCCAAACTTTATGAAACTGGGAAATCGGGGGTTTTTGGGGTCGCTGATCACGAATCTGAAGTCGGATTTGAAAAATCAAAATGGCGGAGCCAAGATGGCCGACCAAAATGCGAAAAATTACCCCAAACTTTATGAAACTGGGTATTCGGGGTTTTTTGGGGTCGCTGATCACGAATCTGAAGTCAGATTTTGAAAAATCAAAATGGCGGAACCAAGATGGACGACCAAAATGCGAAAAATTACCCGAAACTTGATGAAACTGGGTACTCGGGGGTTTTTGGGTTCGCTGATTAAAAATGTGAAGTCAGATTTTAAAAATTCGAAACTGCGGATCCAAGATGGCTGACGGTAATGTAAAAATTTACTTGATCGAGATAAAACTGGGTACTCTATGTACTCTGAATTTTAAATATATAAGTCTGAGATCTGATTCGTGATCAGCGACCCCGAAAACCGCCGAGTACCCAGTTTCATCAAGATCAGGTACTTTTTCACTTTTCTGTCGGCCATTTTGAATCCACCATTTTGAATTTTTAAAATCTTACTTCAGATTCGCAATCAGCGACCCCACAAACCCCCGAGTACCCAGTTTTATCATTATCGGGTAAATTTTCATATTTCGGTAGTCCATCTTGGATCCGCCATTTTGAATTTTCAAAATCAGTGGTCAGATTCGTAATCAACGACTCCGGAAACCCTGAGTATCCAATTTCGTAATATTATCTCTAAAAGGTTCGTCAATGATGCATTTTTTATCTAAAAGTGACCAATTTTAGATTTTGTTTGTTAATTATTAGAAAATTGACAATAACTTTACAGACTGTACACATGAATTTTGATATTTTAACATCCCATGAACATGTAATAACAAAAAAAAGCGGTTAAATCGAATAAAAACTACTTCAAATTCATCAAAAATTGTTTAGGAAAAGGTGGTCCCAATTGGGACCATTATGCCGCACAGGGTTAAATAGCAGAGATAACAGCGGAGACCATTAAGCTTTTACTTTTTAACTCGATATCGGTTAACCGATAAAGAACAATATCGATTACATTTCAGAAGACGTATGATTTTTTAATGTATATAAATTTTTTTTCTTAAAAGAACAACGTTAATACAGAACATACATTAGAAATGCATTGATCTTAGATTAAACCCCTGATAAATATTTAATCATAACACATTATTTTTGGTGATGCTTGATGTCTATTGGTGCAATAATGATGACGACGGCGGTGATGTTGATGACGATAATGATGATAATGATGATGACGATGATGATGACAATAGTGATGGTTAGAATGACGATGATTATGATGTCGATGATGGAGACGGTGATGATGGCCATGATGACGAAGATGACAATGTCGATGACGATGACGACGACGATGACGATTGCGATGCTGATGGTGGTGGTGCTAATGATAATGACGATGATTATAATGGTTATAATGAAGATGATGATGTTGATGACGACGATGATGATGGTGGAACGACGATTATTGTAGTGATGACAACGATGATCGTGATAACGATGATTGTGATAATGATGACGATGTTGATAGTTATGATGATGACAATCATGACAAAGCCGACGATGATAATGATGATGATGATGATGATGATGATGATGATGATGATGATGATGATGATGATGATGATGATGATGATGATGATGATGATGATGATGATGATGATGATGACGATGATGATGATGATGATGATGATGATGATGATGATGACACTAATGGTGACGGTGGTCCTCGTGACTATGACGCCGATGACGGTAATGACAATGACGATAATGATGATGTTGATGCCCGAATCACACAAAATTGAACAGCGACTTTGGGCTTTCAAATTTTAATGTATTCTCCGTTATTTTTTAGGAAAGCACATTTTCTGGATGTTTTCAGGTGTGCTCTACATGATGTAATCATTCAAAAATGTGAAAAATTTAATCTTCCACTCTTTCCTGTAAAATTTTCATACAAAATCGCGATTTTTTTGTATAAAACAACCGATTCTAGACAGAAAAATGGTTTCTTTATGGAATAAACGGATGTAAACGTGTTATTAATCCTTGTACTTGGGGGTAGTTTGCTTTCAAAATGTTTTTCCTGCAAATAGGAGCCTTTCAAAATCGATTTATTGTCAATTACCGATGTTATCGATTTTGCAAGCTTCGCATTTACAGGAAAATCATTTTGAGGACAAACTACCCTCATATTTTCCCAGTACAAGTATTAATAACACGTTTGTGGCCATTTACTACATGAAGAAACAATTTTCCTGGTTAGAATCGGTCGTTTTCTAGAAAAAAATCATATAAAAAACAAGATTTTTTACGAAAATTTGCCAGAAAACAGTACAAAATGATATTTTTTTTGAATGGTTGCATCGTGTAGGGTACATCCGAAAACATCTAGAATATGTAGTTTCGTAAAAGAAAAACAGCGACTTCAGTAAAATATGAAAGCCCAAAGTCGCTATTAAATTTTGTGATATTCAAGAGTTAATGGATTAAAGTAATCGAAAATTTATATTGATATATCTGGTGGTTCATGTCTGCAGTGTATTAGTAATAAATAATTAATTTGAAAAATTAAATTACCACTGGTTCTAAACAGTTTCGACTGACATGCAGGAATGTAAATAATGTAATTATGACTTTAAGAAATCAAATTTATTATGCATCATCTGGTGAATTAAAATCTACTTGTAACATTTTTTTGTACAGTTTGGCAATTTACGACGGTGTTCAGTGACGATTTGCATTATAGCCTGCTTTTGGTTGTCATCTTTCGATAGAACTGCATTGTAATCTTGGGTGAGTGCTACTGCGCGTTCAGCAGTATCATTAATGACCTTCAAATGTTTCAATATATCTTGGGCTTGTACATACATTTTTTGAGATTTCCTTGTTAGTGGATCTGTATTTAAAAATGCAGTATCAATGTGAAATCTTTCAAAAAATGTTAACGTTCTTGATGTCACAAAATTTTCGAGTGGCAGATCAAACCAACCGTTTAGGTTATCTACGTTTGGGCGTTTTGAACAGCTTTCCATTACTTTTTGATTTTGTAAAAAACTGACCATCCGCGCTTTACTGCCGGCAGGGACATCATTATCAAAAAATGCTAATGCTACGAGCTCTGTATTTAAATACCATAAATGTCTAGAAAATGTTTTTATTGCCGCCTGAGCCACTTTTTGGTTAACCATGTTATAACAATGTAAATATTTCAGGAACGTGATGTCATGGTTTGGCGCAGATATTGCTGTAGGGGCAGTAAACCACGTTTTCACATATACTCTGACAATAAAAATACATATATCAGAAAATCCAGATTTTTCCTGATTGGTAAGGTGAAATTGAGCTCGAAATAAATATATTTTTAGTGAATATAGAGCTTTCGCCATCCACCGTGCATGGTGAACTGCACCTGGTGTTCGAAATGTTATTCCGCGTGGTGGATTTTCACCTAGGAATATAATGACCAGTTCAAGAAATTCTCTAAAATCATCTCGTGGTTGACGGTGCTGGAAAGTATTAAAATTAATCACATACAATTAATACAATTAGTACAATTAATGCAATTAATAATGTTTGAAATATTAGGACACAAATATTCGAAAATGAATATTTTTAAATCTAAACAGGACAGTTATCGGCCACTTACGGTTGTTATTTCAGTGCATTTCACTTTATATTAAGTTCAACAATGAAAACAAAATTTAGCAATGGACAATTTGCCTTAGTGGTTACCTGTTATTAGTATTCATTTGGTATAGTAACTAAATATGTATTCTGGGAACATTAAACTGAATTTCTATAAAGTATTAACATTTTTTTAAAATAGGCATCAACGGCTTTGGGTGAAATAGAATGGATTGACCCAGTAGTCGGACAGTTAAACTACTGAATTTGGAAAACTTAATGTCGAAAGTGCAATCAGCATTGTTTTTTATTTTAACAAAAGAATGTTAGTCTTGGGGGTTTCTTAAACTAAACCGTAAGTAATCCTGACATAGAAGTACTTTATACTGATTAAAAAAGTGTATTTTAAGTATAAAAAAAAATACAGTTGTCGGTCAGGTGAAGCAGACAGTTACCGGCTACTTTTCACAATACTGAAAAACTTAAAAAAAAAAATAATAAAATTTCGCTATTAATGAAACTTAATTATCTTTGTTGAGATATACTGAACCTAAATTTAAAAAAAATAACTCATTTGTGACATTTTCTAAACGGTAATTGCATACGTAAAGTGGCCGACTACTGTCCTGTTTACCCTATCAAATGAATATTGATAAATATTTCTATTACATTTATAGTTTCATAAAGAATTAATGATAAATTACCTGCAGATGATTGAAGCAAAAAGTTAAGATGTCATTTTTTACATCGAACAGTGCAGTGGCAATTTTTGAATCCTTCATGCCAATTTCAAATTTATCAATATCAATGCTAGGCCATGTTTGCTGAAATCGTTTAAAAACTCCCACATGCGGCCCGTTTGTAGGTGTCTTGATACAAACTTGAAATGCGCTACGTAGAACGAGTTCAAAGATGTGATGTCTACAGGCTAAATGTAACAAGTCCTTCTGCAATGTCTTCTCAATAATAGTACAGGCTCCACCATGGACACCTAACGAAGACAAATTCATCATGGCATCGCTTCGTATGCAAAATAGGCTACATGCATACAAAATTATAACATCTGAAAAAAATATATATGCATATTTTAGATTCCCTGATTTCGAAAAAAATATTTTCAATATTATTTGATAGTGAGAAGTGATCGAAAAAAATTAATAAAGTTTGGAAAAAATGTATTCTTCAGAAACGCTTGTGATTGATTGTGTCGTCATTATTCATTTTCGTACGCGACTATAGCCGCCGACCAATCATGCATCACAACTAAGTTAAAAAATGAAATACGTTAGTTGACTTGCCAGAATTTCTTTACGAAATAAGTTGCTTGTCACATTTTATTTCAGTTTTGTTGACTATGATTGGTCGACGGGCCTAGTCACAGTCCAAAATGAGTAATGACGGCACGACCAATTACATGCGTTTCCGAAGACCTCACTTTTTATTAATTTTTTTTGACGACTTCTAATTATCAAAAACAAATTTTTTAATTATTTTCGAAATCAGCGAATCTAAATTAAGTATATATATTGTTTTCGGGCATTTTAATTTGTTATGCATGTTCCCTATTGTACATTTGTAAACATTTCGTAATACCCAATAAAAGACTACAAAAATGAAAGTTTTGCTATAGGGGAGAGTGGGTTATAGTGCGGGACTTGGGTGATTTTTACGATATTTTTTTTTAAGGAAAAGGGTTCATGGATTGACTCCACACTATAATCAGATCTGAGCTATGCTTCACAATCTCAAAAAGAGGATCCACTTGTAACTGCGTTGATCTATTCTCGAGTTATAGCGTGTATAAAACAATGACACATACGGACGGATATACTTACAAGATCACGGACACAAATTTTACTTCAACCCAGACCACAGGTCTGGTCTTTATTGTATTATTTGGCATCCTTAGGGTTTGAAACGTCATCATTTCAAGAAAAACTGTAGGGTCATTTTTTGACCGAGGTGACCACATAAAATATTTCGTGCAGACCTATGGTCTTCAGATTCGTAATCAGCGACCCAAAAAAACCCAATTAGTGTACAATTATGTGACAAATTAATTGGATATAATTTATATTTCAGAAAAGCTTCGTTATAATTATTCAGCCCTTTGTAGTTTTAATCAAGTAAAACAGTTGAAAGGTATTCTAGGTTATGTACTATTACGGCCTTAAGTAAAAGTTGAAAAAAACTAATTTTCAAAGAAATTTTGATGCAATAAAAAAACCCGAGCCCCTGTTCCCTACTCTCCCCTACAAATGACATCATAAACTAACATAAAACTATAACTAATAAGTAGCATCATCGCGACTTTTTTGTACTTTCAGCAGTTTTCTAATACCTGTGTTCGATGCGGTCGTGTCAAAAGACATTCCTATTACTCGATCTGCTAGGTTCCACTGGTGTAGAAGGTCAAGAACAGCGGCAGCCTGTTTTTCCCCCGTACTTCTTTGTAAAGTTGCAACACCAAGAAGTTGTTCGGTATCAATTCCTGATATTAAAATTGGAAGCTTGTCAACATTACCATTCGATCGAGTTACGCCAGGAAGCATCTTTCCATCCCAGTGGATTATTAACCATTCTTTTGCCTCAAAATTATTTTTTAGGTTTGCTGCGAATTCCAAACGTATAACTTGTCAGTCACGTTGTATTTGTGAACGACTGATCTTTACATCATCTATGTCGTTTCCTAAAGCCACAACACACGAGGACAAAATGTATGCCGCATTTCTGTCGCTCACTTTAGCTCTATCTAAGGCTGCAACCACATTAGGAGTAAGTATTGTTAATTTCCTCTTTTTTTCAGGTATAACTTCCTCCTGAACGGGTCCTTCATGATTTTTCACATCATCCCGAATTCTCAGATTGTAGCTATCATTGCTACAAGAATCTGCAAAATATAAAAGCAAAAATACGCTTTTAATCATAACGTTGTATTACACAGGGCCACAAAATAAAGGAATGGTCCAGACGAGAGAACTACACCAGTTGATACTTATGGATTCTTCGGTGCTGAAAACGAATCCGATCTCCAAATTTGCCTATCACGTCAGGATTTTGTATAATATAGGGTTAAATAGGCAAAAAAATGGTTTAAAGTTGAGCTCTGAGCTATAGAACAGTATGTAAACCGGACGCTCAGAGCGCAATTTCAAACCATCATAACTCTCCCAAAAAAAATCATAGGGACAATTTAAAAAATGCATTTGAAAAGTCTTTTCTTATACTTTTCAATGCCTCTGAAGGATTTCTGAAATAAAATTTTTGGTTACCGGAAATTAGCCGTAAATATTGAGAAAAACGGTATTTTTTTGCCTATTTAACCCTACATTACCTACATTATACAAAATCCTGACGTGATAGGCAAATTTGTAGATCGGATTCGTTTTCAGCATCGAAAAATCAATCAGTATCAACTAGTGCAGTTCTCAAACTGGACCCCCCTTTATTTTGTGGCCCTGTGTTATCAATTTAAAATGAATTATTAAAATTTTAATCGACGTTGCGGATCTCATTGAATTTCCGAAATAATATTTTGCTCTGAGAATTTAAAAAAGATGTTTTGCTGCTAATGATTGTCAGTTCCACTAAAAACAATATATTAAACTACTTTCGATTTTACTGGGTGTTGTTTAGTGTTTTATAATTTTAAGTAGTTTTTTTGCTAAAATATTTAAAAAACACGCTTTTCAGAAATATTTTTTCCGTTTTTTACAAAATTCGTTGTCAAAACGCATTTCCATTGGCTTAAAATGTATTACAACCGGTCACTAGATTCGACGCTCCTTACGAAAAGTAGTACGTTTCGTTTCCCTTACGAAAAAAAGGACGTTATGATTTCCTTCATGGAAGAACATTATATTTCAAGTTTCGCCGCGAAAAACAATATATTTCGATTTTAATATTCGAAAACTAGTACGTTTCGATTTTAATCGCGAAAAACAGTATATTTAAGAATTTTCAAACGAATAGTATGATGTTTCCCATTGCCCTGCGAAAAGTAATACGTTTCAACCTCTCAGGCGCATTTCATCGCGAAAACTATTATGTTTTACTTTATATTAGCGAAAACTAATATGTTCCAAAATTTCACAACGAAGAATAGAACGTTTCGTTTTGTCTCACGAAGGCGAGGTGTATATTATTATAGCGGTTCCTTAATATACCAAGGAAATGAATACATTAAAAAATTTGAAAACGATTAGTCATGGAAAGTAACGTGCTTGATTCCTTATCATGAATAGTAATATTTATTTTTTTCAAATAATGAAAACCACGATGGGAGTTTATCTGGAAATAGTAGTACACTTTTAGAAAAATGTGCAATTTTTGTTAAATTTCTTTTTTCTGACTTAAAAGTAATATATTAAAAAAAGAGGATTTTGAAATTATAATAAAAACAGAAAAAATGCTCCAATCATATCTTACGGTGTTACTGTACATTCTTAAAGTATTCTACGAAAAGTCCAACGGGTATATAATTATACGAATTATATATAAAGACTTGACCAATTCAAGGCAAAATGTGAAAATATTAATATTTTACATTTTTATCAAATACATTTTGTATCAGAATTCAAATAGATCTAACTCGTGCTTCGAATATTTCAAATGAAAATGCAGCTTCTTTGATTATTATTTTACTCAGAATTTGTGTGTAATTCTGAATATATTATCCGATAAAATATAGGTACACATTGCATATACGTGGTAATTTTTGCATATGACTAACGACGTGGGAACGAAAAGTATTATATTGTAGGGCAAAGAAACTTTTTCCATTATGAAAAGGTCTACGCAAAACCATAGACGCGTACATACACCGATTTATTTCTTTTTCAACAAATAATGTCCGGAAGGTAGGTCAGCAACATCTCACGACTTAAGAATACTATATTACATTTTTTTTCTTTTACAAAAATACAAATTATTTGAGATGAATTTTTATTTTTCTAAAAGAAAAAAAAATCCTCGTCGTTCGGGAATCGGAATGATTTCGACATGAGGTTCTTG
The DNA here is from genome assembly GCA_030407085.1 of Trichopria drosophilae. Classification (NCBI taxonomy): domain Eukaryota; kingdom Metazoa; phylum Arthropoda; class Insecta; order Hymenoptera; family Diapriidae; genus Trichopria; species Trichopria drosophilae. The sequence goes on from CM059587.1 coordinate 53,321,776, forward strand.
AGTATTGTTTAAACATCTCAAGGTTGAATTTGCAATTATTTGCAATTTTTGTAGGGCAAAAACCGTCAAATTTATTAAATTCTAAAGTTTTGTAAATCAAAATGTATCACATGTTTAAAATTCACCAATTTTCACCTCTTATATAAATGGAGACCAACCCATTCCGCACTGGCTGGTGGAGGGCCGAACGACTTTGATTCCAAAATCGGAAGATTGTCCTATCCAAGAAACCATAGACCGATCATGTGTCTCAATACGTTATACAAATTGTTCACTAACATCTTGAACGAAGGTATTGAGAATTCCGTGAAACCGGTGTGGCTACGGATAGTAGAACAACGAGGCTGCAAAATGGGTTTATCCGGCTGCAAGGACAACTTGCTTATCGACAGGTGTGTTTGTCAGGACGCAGTCCAGTACAAGCGTAACCTGTCGATAGCCTGGCTAGATTACATGAAGGCGTATGACTCAACATCGCTGGAGCTTTTAAGCTTGTTGCTCAAACGCCTCCATGACCACCCAAACATAGTGAGAATTGTAGAAGACCTGATGCCTCTTTGGAAAACACGCTTTGTTATGACATCGGACAAGCGTCGAACCATGCCTAGACTGGTTCAATTCCAAAGAGGTGTCTATCAAGGCAATTCTCTGAGTCCTCTGCTCTTCTGCATCTCACTATTGCCTCTATCCGTTGCTCTCCAGAAATCTCAAGGGTACATGTGTGGACCGCCTGGTGAACGTGTACATAAGATCACCCATGTTTTCTATATGAACATTGCCCTCACATACTCGATAGATATCGGCATGGAATTCGGATTGGACAAGTGTGCAGTCGTTCATTTGCACAGAGGAAGGTCAGGCTCCCATAACAACGATATGGAGTTCATCAACGGAAATGTCATCCGCCACCTTAGCGCCGAAGAAGCCTACACATACCTGGGCATACCTCAAAGGCATGTCCAGGATGTGCAGGCTGCTAAAACCACCATCACTAAGAAATATTGGCGCATTCTCCGTCAGATCTGGTCATCAGAATTGACCGGGAGAAATAAGGTGGCAGCCACGAATATGTTGGCCGTATCACCAGTGCTCTATTCATTTGGAGCACTGAAGTGGAACGTTGACGAGCTAGGGGATCTTGACCGAAGCATACGGAAGATGATTTGTATGCAACGCAGTTTGCATCCAAGATCTTCCATGGAACGACTGTATTTGCCCCGAAATATGGGAGGTCGTGGCCTTTTAAGCCTGGAGTGTATGCATGACCGATTGGTCCTCGAGACAGCTTGCGACGTGATTAATCGAACGGAGGATCCCCTGATGATGCTAGTTCATCAGCATGAAATTCAGGGGAAGGGGGCGTTTTTGTACAACGCGGCGGAACGAGCGGCGCGAAACCTCGGTCTGGTTTTCAACGTGGGACGTAGTGGTGCACAGGAGGCTGAATCAGTCATCAATCTGTGCCCAGTGCGTCTCAGGGCTAACATACGGAAGGAACAACTTCGTTTGTTGGAGGGAAGGCATATCGACAAGCCATTGCATGGACAATTGTTTCGAAATGTCCAACAACTTGGCTTGTCGGCAGAGATGACCTTCTCGTTCTTAAGATCAGCCGGCTTGAAATCCGAGACCGAGGGTTTTATCTTCGCATGCCAGGATGGGGTCATCAATACCTTAGCGTATCGCCAGAACGTCTTACACCAGGCGGTACAGAGTACGCTTTGTAGATTGTGTAGATGTCATGCTGAGACGCTAATGCATCTTTTGGCAGCTATGCAGTTTCAGCATACATCGAACGTCACAATGCGGCTCTTCGAGTGCTGTATTACCATCTTCGCAGCACTTATGGTATTGATGCAACCCCAGTTTTGCCGTACGTCCCCACTGATATTGAATCCGTAGTCGGGAATGAGTCATGCCGAATATACTGCAATTACTCATTCCCGACGGCGTGATGGTCGTGCGGGCTAAGGCGTCAGTCTAAGTCCGCCCGAACTGAACGTCGCGAAGGGCCCGAGTTCGAATCCCCGTCCTGCAATTTTCTCTGCTTATGTCCAGTGTGGAATAACCGGGGAACTTTGCTGGGCGAAGGTACGAATTTGGGACCGCTGCCGACCCCCGTCGGCAGTTATCGGTACCGTCAGCGTCTTATCCGCGGTCGGTACGTCGTGGGTCTTATCTCGGATAAAGAGGGGATACGCTCCGCGTCGTACTCGCTAAGGCAAAGACCGCCGAATCTGCTGGTGGTACCGATATTGGGGTAGGGGGGACTGGCTCTGGGTGGGTGTTGTGTTTGTATATGCCTAGTTCTGTCATTGTACTGTCTGTCTCTGTCCTGTACCTCTCCACCCGAGAGCCGACCCGCAAATAGAGAAATCGTCATTAACGCGGGGGAAATAACCTGTCCTTTGTCCTACTCATTCCCGACGAGCAGGCAAATATCAGCCAATAAGCCTGACATCGTCCTTGTTGACTTCGATGACAAATCCATCTTCGTCATCGAGTTTTCTGCACCAGCAGACACAAATATAGTCAGCAAAGAGGACGAAAAACGGATGAAATATCAGGAACTCCTGTTCGAGATTCGCAAGCTGTATCGAGGGTTCAAAATCAAGCTCGTCGTGCTGATAATTGGAGTGCCGGGAGGAATGAGACCAACTTTCCTCCAAAACATCAAAAGCATTCCGGCCTGTCAAGAACATGCAAATTCCATCGCAGGCCGAATGCAGAAAGCAGCGGAGGAGATGGATATCGGAGCTACTTTTCTGCTGCAGACTGCACACGTGGATTCTAGAGGGCCAAGGGAGGTTAGGGTTTTAGTCGGTAAACCTGGCCGTTAACATCAAAGGTGAGGGAGTCCGACACACGGGGGGTTACACAACATCTTCAACCCCCTATGGTGCCTAATGCATTTCCCGCCAAAAAAATAACAATAATACTAATTGAAATACGCTTATAGATTAGTGGAAGTAACGTCATACACTAGAATAATACAATAGATAAAAATTAGTTATTGCTTTCGCAGAAAATGACTTTTAACTCGCGATAAAAAGAAATTAGTACGATATAAAACACTTCTTAGACTTAAATGAAGGGAATTGTATACACGCGCAAGGATAAATGAGAAAGCACCCGTAGCCTTCGCAGAACGATAACTTGGATATTTAATTTAATAAGAAATATCATCGCGCAGAGCAGAGCATCTGCCGCCTTACATCTGAATTCGATGGATCAGGTATTCAGGAGTTTTAAGGCAAGCACACGGCAGGCTATACTATAATAATTGACATGTTCATTTTATTTTTTATCGTCAGCCAACCAGATTTTTGCTTGGCGGGTGAAATATGGTCAAATTTACGCACTCCGTATGCAAAACGGAGGCAGGAATTTTAGACCATTTAAACTTTGCCCCAATTGTCTCCACTAACAATAAGACATGGACCATAAACACTAATGCAATATAGCAAATGTGGTAGAATAAGAGCTTCACAAAGCTCTAGATTTACCCTAGAAGGCAAGACCCGTCTCCATAGGTACAAATGGCTCAAGCAAGCATAATCAATTGATCTCTTTTTAGAAACGTGACTAGAAAAACACCAATTACAATCCATAATAAATCCACGGTCTTTGGCCTCATAAACAACCGGAATAACATTGCCATTTACAATTAGTGGGTATAAATTTATGTCAATTTTATTGCGGAGCTTAGCATTCCCAATAATCAGCATCTTGGATTTGAGCGGATTAATAAGAAGTGCATTGTCATTCGCCCATCGAGCAATGCAATTAATAAGATCATCATTGAAAATAGAGAAAAAGTTCTGAGGCATCACGAGGGGCGAACGGCAAAAGCACTTGGGTATCGCCCGCGCACATCGTGAGAAGCACCCTTGAACATGTATCATAAATGTCTAAAAAAATATTTTTGAAATAGTTGATCTAACAATCTTGTTTTTTCTGTACAGTAATAAATCAGCTACTCCGAAAACCACCGAGAACTCCACATTTCAAAATTATACCGAAGAAGGCCCACATTTTGTAGCCGAAACGTCTAACAAATTTGTTTTCTTTTTATTATTTTTAGACCGTCTCACCAAGAATCTTTTTAAAGAATTTAGTACAGTAATAAATAAAACAGTTATAATTAACGATAATTATTAAAATAAACAGTAATAACGCAAATAAAATATTAATGTTAATGTATCGATTTTTATTATAATACAATTTTTATTATAGTGTAGAAAAGTTACATAATATTACATGCAAGTACAAACTATGTGGAATCCAGACACAATTTCAACAAATTTGATTGAAAAACGGGAATGTACTGAATGAGAATGTTAAAATCCGTGTTTTTTAATTGACAAGTTCTCAACCGATTTTGCTGAGATTTTGTCCGCATTTATAAATACATTTTGCAACATAACAAAAATGGAGGAACGTAACGGTTACTTTAGTCTGCTGTAATTTCTTCAAAAAATTTGTGGTATTGGTTTGGGATCAATCTACGAGATAACATATTTAATAAGTCTTCCTTCTTTTTTAGACTCAAGGGAATTTTTTTATTGTAACATTTCTTGAGTTCGTACTCTCGAATCTTCTGCACCGTCACATTTTTCTTTAAAATATTAAATGGCATTGGTTGCTCATCAAAGTCATATTTCACAGTTAGGCATTTACCGTCCGGTTTAAAACATATCTCTCGAACGCTTGCAATTTTTACTTGCCGCCAGTTAAAAAATTTCGACAAATCTTCAAAATTGAATATGTCGTCTTGAACTCTTTCATTCACAATATATGGATTCTGCGTTTTTGACTCTCTTATCAATCGGCACCATTCTTGCTGAGTGTAAATCGACTTCCTTTTACAATAATTTTCAATTCGCGCATGCATCGAGTCGCCATCATTTTGCGTGTGGCCTACTTCGAGGAATCAATAACGTACCATTTTATTTTGTAAAATATTATAAATTGTATTAAATAAGTACTGATTTTCATTTTAGGAATTGTTTACATAAATTATAAGTTTATATATTATCTAGGGGAGAGTGTTACCATACCGACCCCCTAAATAGTGAAGGTTATATAGATGTCAAAAAAACAATTTTTTTGATATGTTTATAATTGTACAGTATACAGGGAATATAAACATAAAATTGAATAATATCATATTATATTATTTGATGACCTGTGAATTATATTGATGCCAAAATCAACCGCCATCTTGTACATCATGCTGAACATCATTTTGTTCCTATTTTGACCACCGCAATTGTCCGAGAAGAATATCCACTCTTTAATATTGTTGGGTGTAGTTTTGTCACAGATGTGCCTCATTAAAAAAGACGCAATTTCGTTGGCGCCTCGATTTCCAACTGTCTCATTCCAGATATTACAGAAACCATGGTGGTTTGCCATATCGTAAATCGTGAAATTCCATACATTTAATTTTGACATATAATATAATGGACCGATTTCTGCTCGCGGCGTTGTTAAAATTTTTTGTAAATCGAAATTTAAAACTGAAATTGTTGGATCATCTGCTGCTCGTTTTTTGTCAGTCGCCATCAGTTCTCTCGCCTTTTTTTTATTTGACAAATGTTTCTCATGGGCAAATTTTCTATTTTCTTTTTCAATTTCCAAAAGATTTACATACGCTTCACATTGTTCGCATCTTAAAATAAATTATTTGAACAATCAATATAGGTAGAAAGAAATTTGGGAATAATACATAAATGAGTAAACGAATGAATGGATAAACGAATGCTGAAACTTGTGATTGAGTAAGTAAATGGAGGAACACGCTGAAAAATTTCCTCTAGATTTAACAGAATTAAATATGCTAATATTTATATGCAAAAGCAGCAGAATTATCTGTTAAATTTACAAATAAATTCTGTACGAATCACAGACATTTTTTCTGTTGTCACTTTCTGTAAAATCAACAGATTTTTCGGTAGAATTTGCAATTATTTTTTAAGTGTGAAGAAAAATATAAATTTTCTGTAATGAAGTCATTTATTAATTAATAACGGTCAAGAATAAATACGATTCCGTTATAGAATTTGTATTTGCTATTATGTAATATGCCTTAATATTTCAGAAGGTATTTTTTATAACCTATTACACTGTAATCTCACCTGTCCTTTTTCGGCTTAAAAAATCCGTAATTAAATTCTTGATTAAAAATTGATATATACATTTGATACGATGCATAATTTTTTTCTGCTTTTTGTTCCATTTCATCCTTAAACATCCTATACATTTTGGCAACGCTCAAACCCTCTTCTAAATATTTTCTGCTTGTATTTTCACGGCAGTAATGTGACTCAATAACGGGAAACGATAAAATGTGATCACGTACGTGATTTTTTAAAGTATCGGTAACAGTGAATGGCCGATTTTTATGTTTGCCTCGGAGATCTTGTCCTATTACCATTGTATCATCTGCCATTTTTTTTTCTTATCCGCGGTTTCGACCCACTGGTAGGAGATGTCTATTTTTAAGAATTACATTGTAAATTACTCTTAATGAAACTGCTTAGCAGTAGAGAATATTTAAAAACAATTTTTTCGTAAATTATCCATTTATTAAATTTATTTCACAAAAATAAGGATAAATATAACCAAAAGTAAAGAATGCAAATTATATAAAAAAGTGAACAAAAATAAATGTTAATAAAATGATCCTCACGAATATTCAGAAGAACGGTGATGAAAATTGTATTAACAATTGTATATACAAAAGTGTAACATTTCAAGCCATATATCCATTTCAAAATATATCAGGTTAACAACATTATCGAAAAATGTTAAAAGTACCGATTAAGAAAAATCAAATTGAGACTGGCTTAATTTTAAAGAGAATGGCTAAAAATATCTGATATATTAATTTTAAATACATTAAAAAATTTACGTATATAATAATGAAAATGTAACATGCAGAAAATAATTACCTAGAGTATCCAAAAACATCATTTTACATACTCTTACAGGTGCTTCTAAAGTCGGAAGAGTAAACGAATGACTCACTGCCTTTTTTTTACGTACAATATCATAGACATTAATGTCATCGTCGACATTTCTCTTTGTTGAAATCCAAGTATTTAAACATTCCCATTGTCTTGCGTGGTCCCCAAGGGCCCAAAATAGTTCGAACGCGCGTTTTCTTTCAGCAATACTTATTCTTTCTTGGCACTTAAACCTGCAATTATTTTTGCAGCCATACCTCATTTGTCTGGCATGAATTGGCAAGGACTTTCTGCCGGAACCTTCAGTACCTAAATTTCTAGCTTTTTTAGCAGCAACATCAATCCAGTTTTCTTTGCTAAGACTCCTTTTACGAGTATTATTTATCACATTCTTATTATTTCTTTTAATCTTTCTAACTTTGAATTCTGAGGAACGACCGTCAAAAGATGTTTCAGAATTTTGTGTTCTTTGGTTGTCAGATGTAGCATTAACATTCTCAGCTGAAATTTATATTGTACAATCGTTTGATAAATAAATAATGAGTTTGCAAACATTATTTTTATGTATAATCTAATAAAACCGACGGAATTTTGAAAATTGTACGTAGATATTTAAAAAGTCTCTTGGGAAAAGAAATTTTTTAGTTCAGGTGGCTCATCCGAAGACCAAAATCCATCAAATTTGTTTCATTTTGAATGCCAAAGTGATCGGCTATGTGGATTATACAAAAATGCCTTAATATTATTGTTATTAATTTGATGTTTTAGCAGTTTTAAAATTGTTGAAATTTAGCTGACAGTAACTTTGCTGACGTTTTAGATGTATTTCATGTGAATTCACTTCGAAAAGTATTGAAATATATAGAAAGGTTAGGATGTACAGGTTAGGTGCCAGGTATGTTACCCATGAATTTCTGACCCTGCACGGATGAACCACCTTAACTGCATTATTCATTAAATTAATTAATTGAAATATAAATTTACTAACGATCTCCATTTCCCTCGTTGTCCATCATAGTAAAAATACTGATATATATTTTTTACTTCATTGACCTCGTTACGAAACTGACACAAATTAACAAATGCAATAAAAAGTCTGAAAACTAGTACACATTCTTAAGGGTGGGCTGCCTTTTTTTCATTGACCAATCAGGAAAGAGGAAATAGAACAATTCGTATTTTAGATCTCACGTTTTCAATTTTTATCGTAGGCAAATAGCAGTTGTATATGTAGAAAGCTTAGTTTTCAAGGATTGGCGAATGCTATTATTTTCACATAGAAAGTTTTTGAAATAAGCTTTCCAAATATATCATTGAATATTTTCTACGATCAAAATTAAAGGCGTGATCTCGAAGATAAAATCATTTACAGTTTGGCCTCTTCTGATTGGTCAGTGTAAAAAGGTAGAGCATCCTTAATAATATTCTCTCATTTTAAACTATTTGGAATATCGATCAATTTGGAAAATCAATAAACACTGTTTGCAATGTTATTCGTTGTTATTTGCAGCCAAAGATGCGCATAAAAAAAAGAATTATGTCGATACGCCTATCCGTTCGCAAATTACAACGTGTAAAAAATGACACGGATGTACGGACGTATACGTACAAGTTCATAGACAAACATTTTTTTATTGTTTTATTGGGTTCTTTGGGGTCTGAAACGTCGAGATTTGATTAAAAACTATTGGGTAATTTTTAGCCGGGAAGTGGCCAAACTCAATACTTCGTCCAGACCTTAGGTCTGGGTCGAAGTAATAATCCTTGATGTATGTTCTATGCAAAGTGCCCGATTCCATTTTTTTTGCTTCAACCCCTATCCAAAAAAAAAACTACCCCAAATTATTTATCGGCAGTCAAGTGTCCAGCCTGATTTAGGATATAGTTATAACATTTAGTAAAACATTTATTATAAAAATTATATCGGCATGCCGAAAAAACTAAACTTTAAACTTTAAACGCGGTTTCTAGGGTGGGCCCTTAAAAAGAAAATGAGACTAAATTTGTTTGAGTTTTTATGTTGTAGTTTCAACAACTACACATAGTTATTCTAACACTTGATAATTTTTTATCAAAAAGATGTAATGATAACTCTCGTCGTCGTTAATTTATAAATAGAGTTATCATTACACCTTTTTGAGAATAAATTTGATAATGTGGTACTGTAAAAATGAATTGAAATTTAATTAAAAATTGATTTAATATTGCATTCAAATTCAAGTATTTTGAAATCAATTTTCAATTTAGTATTCACTCTGAATCCTCCAACATATTACTTTTGGAATACAGAATAAAATACGCTTCTTATTACACTTAAACCCTTTTAATTTTAATACATTAGATTTACAATTTATTTGCCAATACTTTCATTCTGGACAAAAACATCAAATACTTTATTGGAAATCAACAAAGTAATAATTAATTCTAATAGTACACTATTTCTAGACAAATCCCCATAATAGTTTTCGTAATTTAAAAACGGGCGTTCTCTTTTTTAAGACGAATTACTGAAATGAATTACGTTCCGTGTCACTTTCCGTCACTAATCTTATTTGACAATCCGTGCGGAAAATGCGATTTTTCACAGTTTTTACTTTTTTTCGGAGCATTTTCCTCATGTCGAATCAAAAAATATCGTTCGACATATGTGAAAAAAGTGTTTTTTCTACAAATACGAATGATGACAGAACGGAAGGCGACACCAACCCTCACATTCGTAGCAAAAAATTTTTCAAACATGTATCGAAATATACTAATCTGGAATGTGGTAGTTTTCCCGTGACATAACAGCAAACGCATTAATGTTCATCAAAAAATCCTCAGGCATATTAATTTTCGCGACATAAAGTGAAATATCTTACTTTTCGCGAACTGCAGCTGCCAGATGTTTAGAACGTGTCATTTTTCGTGATACAAAACGAAACGTACTATTCTTCGTTACGAAATTTCGAAACGTAGTAGTCTTCGCCGATATAAAACGAAACATATTAGTTTTCGCGATCAAGTGCGTGTAAGTGGTGAAACATATTCATTTTCGTTGTAAAGAACGAAACACAGCAATATTCGTTAAATGAATTGAATTATCATACTTTTCGCGATATCGCGAAACATACTGTTTTTCGTAAGACAATCGAAACGTACTACTTTTCGTAAGGAGCGTCGATATGTCCTCTAAAGAAAATCGTCATTCCAAAATTTCTTATTTATTAATAGCGGATCATCGTTTGTTTCGCTGGGGGTTCGCCCCTAGCCAGAGGGCTTGACTCCAGGAACCCCCGTGATTCCCGATGCCATGCATCGCGTTGCCAGACGTCCCCATGCCGATGTCTCAAGTTTTTTTTATTCCGGCGCTCTATGCATTTTGAATTAGGCAATATTTACCAAAGATTAGGATTCAGCGACCTCAAAAACTCCCATGTATGTAATTTCACCTGAATTTAACGACTTTTTGAATTTTTGTATTTTTTTTTTGTCTCTTTTGACTTAATCCGCATTCTGAATTTGGTTACAACACTTATGTCGATAAGCAATATAATGCACACGGGAGAATTTTATATATTGGTTTTTCTACAACCATTGTCACGATAGGACTAAAAAAAAGTTTAAAGGTGATGTCACAGTAATACTGTCGATAATTTTAGTACGCATTGGAAGAAATTTGTGTTATGTACGGGATCTGTCACGATAGAATTGTAAAAATAAAAAATTTAATGGCTCTGTCACAGTATTGCTGTCGAGAACTGTAGTGCATACTGGAAAATTTTATAGTTGGATAATGTAAGGGTTTTGTGGCGATAGGAATAAATAAAAAAAGTCAAAGGTTATGTCACAAAAATAGTGTCGATAAAAGGCATCACGATAACAAAGACAAAAATGAAACAAACTGTACTAAAGTAGACTGAACAGGACAAAAATGAACTAAACTATATGAAAATTTGGATATGTTGTTCGACATTTGCAGCTGTCATTTTTAATTTCGTATAAATCTAACTGCAAATTCGTATTCTGCGATTCTAAAGTAGCACACGAATAATAATAAAAATCACAAAAATTAGATTAATATTTCATATTTTACACTCGCCTTTTTGTATCCGTCATCTTCAATTTAGCATAAATATAGTCAGATTCGCAATCATCAACCCAATAGAAGCTCCGGTTTATGAGTTTCGTTAAAATTGAGTTACTTCTGCACCTGTACCTAACAATTTATTACGATTTCGACAAATACACAATTATTTCTTTTATCGACCACCGTTTTAGTAATAAGACAATTTTAATAAATAAAACATCTAGTATGGTGGATTTCTGTAGTAGACACCGAGTATATGTTTGTGATACATTTTTAGTCAATAGGAATACGTTTTGGTAACAAAACCTGTCAAAAACGAACAAAATTATTTCCGAAAAAACCTGCTCTCTAAAATCCTTAAAGCGAAAACTCCGCAATTTCACTGTATTACATTGCCGATCGTTTTGCACTGTTATGCAGTGAAATTTCACTGTCTTGCAATGAGCTTTCTGAATTTTAACTTTCAGGATTTTAGCGAGTGTTTTTACACATTATTTTCAAAAAATATCACATATTTAGTCCTTTCACAATAAATTCGATGTTACTCATTAACAATTTAACAATTTTTTGATAAATACATGTTTGGAAACACCCTGCATCAAAAAAGAATAAAAAATACCGTACATTGTACATCATTTTAATTTTTCCTTCTAAATGTCAACTCATAATGAAGAGCATCGCAAACAACTTAGAACAAATGACATTAAGGTACTACTAACCTTTAGAACGTATTAAAAAGGTAGATTTCTTTTCTCAGCTCTGATATAGAAATTGAGTACGACAATTTTTTGAGGATATTAGTACACATCTATAGAACCCAAAAAAATTTTAATTTTTTATTTTTACTTTATCTTGCAATCTGTAGGTGTCGTCAAAATCAAGCACCTGAAATGGAACTTGTCTGATGGCGGACAGATTATCTCGAGATTCGCAAGTCAGAAACAAAAAAATGAAACGATATTTTAAAAAGGAAGGTATTTTACATGACAATTGACCACAATTAATATAAAATCGATAAAAATAAAAAAATGTCGGATGTTTGAAATAATTTATGCGAAATTGACCGTGTTTTTCACGACTTTTTTCTCCACAAAAATATTTTATTATTACTTTTTGGTCATATTGTGGCAAATTGTCATACAGGACACGTTAACGAACAAAACTAGCCGTCACTCAGTAAAATTGGTTAAGTATATTGGAAGATAATCTGTCCGCCAGTTCAAAAAACATCATTTTGAGAAAAACGCGTTTAAAGTTTTTTCGTTATATTTATCGAATATTTTTTTGAAAACTTTATTTTTATCAGTATGAATTTCTGCACAATGCTTTGGGAGGAAGTTTTTAAAGGTATAAGGAGTTGAAAAATGAAAAAATAAATCATTTTTTTTAAAAAAAAAAAAGGTTAGTATTACCTTAAACACAATTATCTCAACTGTTTTTAAAAACTTACCTTTAGTACATTCTACCATATGACCAAACGGGGCACTTAAATAGCTCTTATCATGCATATCAAATACTTGAGTAAGTTTTTGTTTAAACTGTTCTCGTTTTTTATCCTCATTTGCTGTTTGCCTCTTAATACTTTTTGTTAAGTTCGTCCATTCATTAAATACGGATACAAACATATCAACTGATCGCTTCGTAGATTTCGTTGGCATCTTCTTCTCATCCCAAAATTCTTTGACGTTTGTCACAGCTTTATCAGCACTATTTCGCACAGTGAAATTTAAAATATTATGATAATAGAAAAACGATCGTAATGCATCTCCAACTATTGGTAAAGTGGACACTATTATTTTTACCGTTTCAGAACCGACTAGGAAAATAGGCTTAACAATTCTTGTTTCCATTGTAATAATTTACAGTTATATAATTTCGATTTCATATAAGAATAAAGTAAAGAAAGAATATTCTATATTATATGCAAATTTCGAAACGAATAACGGAGAACTAATGTCAAAATTTACGATATTTGCTAGTGTTATTATGTACTTGTCATTGACATTGGACATAGTGTTGTTATTGAAATAATAAAGTTTGTGAAAAATTGATTCTATAAACATTGTCTCCACCTCTATTTGTCGGAAAAATGTGTTTATGAATTTTATTCTATATGAGACATTTTGAATATAAATATCATAATTATGATATATCTTAAAATACTTTTTTTCTCAAAACCATAACTAGGGATGGGCGATATCCCATTTTGAATATCAATATTCGATATGAAAAAAATATCGATATTAGCGATATGTCGATAATATCGATAATATCGAAATATCGCATATCGATAATACAGGAAATGTAGTTGATTTGAAAATATTGATAATATCAAACATTGGAATAGGTATTAGTTGGCCAAAGATTAAAAGATTTTAATTTGATACTATATGAACAAACTATGTAGAACATAGATAAAATAAAATAATATCGATGTTATCGATAATATCAATGACGTACTTTAGTAAAAAAATATCGTACGTTAAATTGTTACACGTGTAAAATGCAAGATTAAAAAGTGTGCCTTATCACTACAGCTTTGTTCGGGCAGTGAACACCTCACTCATCAAAATCGCTTTATTTGACATTTGTTTTATAATATTGACATAGTCCGAAATGCCTACAATTGAAGTATATTTCTGTTTCGGAACCTAAATAGTTGGCTTGGTCAAAATTTGCCGAACCTACACAGCCCAAACCCGACTAGAATTGGACGACGATGATGATAATGACAATGACCATGACGATGGCGCTGATGATGATGATGATGATGTCGGCGATGATGATGTTGTTGACGATGATGACGATGTTGACAATGATGATGATGACAATGAAGACGGAATTTATATTGATCATCATAATCATCGCCGTCACCACCATTGTCATCATCACCATCATCATCATTGTCTCCATCATCGTCATCATCATCATCATCATTATCATCATTATCGACATCAACATCACCGCCGTCGTCATCATTATTGCACCAATAGACATCAAGCATAACCAAAAATAATGTGTTATGATTAAATATTTATCAGGGGTTTAATCTAAGATCAATGCATTTCTAATGTATGTTCTGTATTAGCGTTGTTCTTTTAAGAAAAAAAAATTTATATACATTAAAAAATCATACGTCTTCTGAAATGTAATCGATATTGTTCTTTATCGGTTAACCGATATCGAGTTAAAAAGTAAAAGCTTAATGGTCTCCGCTGTTATCTCTGCTATTTAACCCTGTGCGGCATAATGGTCCCAATTGGGACAACCTTTTCCTAAACAATTTTTGATGAATTTGAAGTAGTTTTTATTCGATTTAACCGCTTTTTTTTGTTATTACATGTTCATGGGATGTTAAAATATCAAAATTCCTGTGTACAGTCTGTAAAATTATTGTCAATTTTCTAATAATTAACAAACAAAATCTAAAATTGGTCACTTTTAGATAAAAAATGCATCATTGACGAACCTTTTAGAGATAATATTACGAAATTGGATACTCAGGGTTTCCGGAGTCGCTGATTACGAATCTGACCACGGATTTTGAAAATTCAAAATGGCGGATCAAAGATGGACTACCGAAATATGAAAATTTACCCGATAATGATAAAACTGGGTACTCGGGGGTTTGTGGGGTCGCTGATTGCGAATCTGAAGTAAGATTTTAAAAATTCAAAATGGTGGATTCAAAATGGCCGACAGATAAGTGAAAAAGTACCCGATCTTGATGAAACTGGGTACTCGGCGGTTTTCGGGGTCGCTGATCACGAATCAGATCTCAGACTTATATATTTAAAATTCAGAGTACATATAGTACCCAGTTTTATCTCGATCAAGTAAATTTTTACATTACCGTCAGCCATCTTGGATCCGCAGTTTCGAATTTTTAAAATCTGACTTCACATTTTTAATCAGCGAACCCAAAAACCCCCGAGTTCCCAGTTTCATAAAGTTTGGGTAATTTTTCGCATTTTGGTCGTCCATCTTGGCTCCGCCATTTTGATTTTTCAAAATCTGACTTCAGATTCGTGATCAGCGACCCCAAAAAACCCCGAGTTCCCAGTTTCATAAAGTTTGGGTAATTTTTCGCATTTTGGTCGGCCATCTTGGCTCCGCCATTTTGAATTTTCAAAATCTGTCTTCAGATTCGTAATCAGCGACCCCGAAAACCCCCGAGTAACAATTTTCCGCTGTTTTCCTTGTAAAAAAAAATGTACGCAGCTGCAAGAGTTAAATGGGAAAATTTTATGCCCTCTGCGCGACCTCTAAATATCGTCCGATCGTCTCCAGCCGGTGACCAAAATTTCAAAACTTCGAAATCTTTGGGCCACCCTAATGTATATATGTAAGATTAGAACGCTCACGTTTAGATTAGTATAAGCAAAACAAATCCAATTTTTCCTGTAACCGCTCCTAAAACATGAAATTTACACAAAGTATATACACTTTTATAATATATTTTAGCATTAAAAATTATTATAACCTTGTTCTGGTTATCAGACTAATTGTGTATACTTATCTAATAATTGTTGTTTTCTGTCGATGTCTCCTCTCATTTGTGAAATTTCTTTTCCCTTTTATAATTCTCCTTTTATATTTAAAATGTTTAATTCAGTTCCCGACACTTTTAAACAATTATATTGTAAAAAATCTGTTTACGTATTTCAAAATGTAAACATAACTTTATTTGACGTTTTGTACATGCATATAACGTATATGTATATCTATATATATGCAATGTAGTTCCACTGCATTGTCGTCAGCGATGCCACCTTACCGGCTATATCGTTATAGTCACGTGATATCGATTCTAACCGACGTTCAGTTTTCGGCAAATTTTAATAATTTATATCTAAATAATTACTTCGAAAATTCCAAAACTGTGTTGTAACTTTTCATTTCTAATAATTATCTTTCGATTTAAATTAAATTTAAAAGTCATGCAAGTTCTCTATTCAAGGTACAATTCGCGTTCAAGTTATCCTCTATAAAAACTGGGCCCACAATCCTAGAGCCTACAATCCCTATCCACACATTTATTTTAATCGGATATTGCGTCTTTGTTTGTATTAATTCCCTTGGATTATCACGAGCCCAGTATCGGTAATTTTATTTGTTAGGTGCAGATTTTGCAAAGAAAGTGCATTCATCGCTAAAGCATATCTTGTATACAAGCAGCGCACAGTATTTCCTCGGGCATTTCTGGCGGCAAAGGTTAAACCCCCCCCCCCCCCCCGCTTATTCTTAACCGATTTTAACTTTTTCTTTTTAGAAATGCTCATGAATGTCTGTACTATAAGAATCATTCACTCGCTTTTTGATATATTTGTTTGTTAATTAACAATTCTCTTATTCAGATGTTGATAGATGTAATTGTAAAAAAGCTGCGTGTTGCATACGTTCATATCTCAAACGAACTTGAATGAGAAACAGCTGAAATACCTTACCCGGGGGTTTTTGGGGTCGCTGATCACGAATGTGGTCTGATTTTTTTCAAAATTCAAAATGGCGAATCCAATATGGCGGACCGAAATGCAAAATGTTACTTGATCGAGATGAAATACGTTACCCGGGGGTTTTTGGGGTCGCTGATCACGAATCTGGTCTGATATTTTCAAAATTCAAAATAGCGGAACGAAATACAAAATGTTACTTGATGGAAGCGAAACTGGGCACTCGGGTGTTTTCAAGGTCGTTGTTCATGAATCTGGCTTCAGATTTTCAAAATTCAAAATGACGGTATAGTATGATAACTTCTTATGCTAACGGTAGTGACGATGTGGAAAGTAAAGTACTCAGAGTCCAAAAGCCATTCACTGCTAGGCATTTTTCACCTGTTTGTAATAAGTCAATTCGATCTTCTGACAAGATGCTGTAAATATGTGATAAAAAGAATTCAACGCGTCGGAAAGAAAATTATGGAATCAGCAGAAGAGGATTATTTTGTATACAAGGTGAAGAAAAAGTATGGAATCCCCGGAAAATCTCAGAGGGTAGTTGAGGAAAAAAAATATTAAGGTGGGATGAATGTAACTTTCAACGAGATATCCAGTGATATCAAACGCGTACTTTTGATGTCGGTAATCGAAAGAGTGTAAAATTTTACGTTCAAATATGCCTCGAGGTTCAAGGTCAACGTGACCTCTGGAGGTTAAATATCGGTAAAACTACTTTTGCAAAAAACTTTTGCAGAACAAGAGGCTAGAGAAAACGATTAATAACACCTCTGAAATATCTTTCAAGTAGTACTCCTTAAATGACCTTTTAATCAACCTTGGACCTCGCCTTCAAAGTCATTTAAAGGTCAACTTTTTCTATTTTTGTTCAAATGCAATTTGGGACACGTGTTTGAGCCTCGAGGCATATTTGAACGTAAAATTTTACGTTCTTTCGACTCCCGACGTCAAAAGTATGGGTTCGCATTTAAAAAAAAAGTTACGAAAAAAAGTTTGCGAATAATATAACTTCTTGTATAAATAAAACGACATGAATCACGCTTTAAAAATTACGAAATCATGCATCTACATATTTACGAAAGCGAGTTAAACCTTATTTTGCACACTTATACAGATCAAAATCTTTGTCACGAACAAATCTAAATATTCCGAAAACATATTAAATGGAAAACTATGTTTAAAATAGTTCTTTACCTATGAATTTTGAACGCCAAAAGTGTTCATTTCCTAAATTTCTACCTTCGCATATTTATTTAATATTTGATATAATGTCGCGTCGTTCGCAAGTTATTGAGTGAATGCATATGTTCTAGTGGGATTTTAGATTACTTCATGATTCTATTGATTGCAGAACTTCCTATGTTACGTATTTAAATAACTTTATCACGTAATTACGGCACATCAGAAGATAAGGTTACATTAATACAAATCAGGTGAAAATTGCGTATCAATGAATGGCTTTATGGCCTCACGTACTTGAATTTTCTCCCCACTCCGTCCATTACTTTAAAGAGTTACAATATTATGAAAATCAGGACAGATTTATGAAATAAACATACAATTTCAATCAAACAAAACCATACAAATTCAAGTACAGTATATTTTTAATAAACAATTTTATTTTTCGTTCATTACAATAGATTGAAATACAATTGAAATGTTCACCGAGATTTTTCTGGGTAGCTCAAAAATAAATATTGCAATAAAAAAACATGGTACTATAAAGACATTAGCTCAGTTTCACAATTACAGTCAAATTTCGTCACCCATTTTAACTAAACTAAGTAAAATCCAATCTAGAAACAATTTTCAAGCGATTCCGATCTTCACGAAATATTTTTTCGACATATTGGATTCGCCATATTAGATGCGCAATTTAGAATATTGAACATCTGACTATAGCTTCGTGATCAGCGACCCCAAAAACTACCGAGTGCTTAGTTTCGTTCCCATCAAGTACCATCTTGCATTTTGATCCGCCATTTTGAAATTTGAAAATTTGAGACCAGATTCGTGATCAGCGACCTCGAAAACCCTCCGAGTGCCAAACTTCATATCGATCAAGTAACATTTTGCATTTCGTTTCGCCATGTTGAATCCGCTATTTTGAATTTTGAAAAATTTGAGGCCAGATTCGTGATCAGCGACCCCAAAAACCCCCCGAGTACCATATTTCATCTCGATCAAGTAACATTTCATGATGATCTTCAACGAGTACCAAAGAATCCACAGCGTTAATAAGGTGAAAATCAGGTGAAGAACAAAAGCCAAATCAAGTGTATAACCTTTCAAATTATTAATTGGGAAAAACTGTCTGAGTTCGTATAAATTTAAATTGTTTGACAAAATTTTTGCATTATCCTGAATCTTGAGGGATGGATAAGAACAGTTGCAAATTAAATTTGATCCTGAGTCCCATGACGTCAATGGAAGGTTAAAGTCACCAAACAGGATTACTTGATTTTCCGGATGATCCGACATCACTTGTTCCAATTCCATCACAAGAGCCTCATATTTGTCCAGATCAGAATTAGGAGGAATGTAGACAACTCCTAATACGAATCTGTGCAAGCTAACATGCACTACAAGAAATAAGTACTCTTGATCATTAAAGCAAGTGGAGAATCGAACAGCACCCAAGAATTTCTTGACAGCAATTAGTACACCTCCTCTACACCCAGCCGAGCCACTTGCCATTTCTCTGTCAGTTCTGAATATAAAATATTCATTTAACCCTAACTCCTTATCATGAATGCGAGAATGCAAATAAGTTTCTGTTTAAATAATGAAGTCAGGCGAGGGACATAGATGCGAGACAGAGTTCCTTATGTGTGGGAGTTTAGTGCGCAGACCATTCACATTTTTACAATAAAAGACGCACTTGCGACAGCTACCATTCTTTAATTTTTTGGAAAGCTCAAACTCGATCTATCACAAATCGTTGGAGGGCTAGACAGAAATTTTACAATTTTTGGTGATCCAGGATGCGATGCATTATGATCTGTGACCAATTTTTTTAGTTCGTTATAACGGTCACGTTGAATTCTGGTGTGATCGGCTGAAACTCTGGCATCTTTCGGTACCTCCTTCCAGCTCCTTAGAGCCTTATGCACATCATTAACGCTACCAAGTCTGGCCAATAAGGGACGATTTTTTCCCTGGACATAGCGACCTAAACCCCTCACCATTTGACATGATATTTCTAATTTAATGAAGCACTGATTAGCGAATTTCAGATCGGATATAAAATTATCATCATCCTTTATATTGAAAATAATAATGTTATTTTCCCGTCTAGTCCTCTCTGCAGCTTCACGAATCCAAGATTCCATGTTCTCATTTGTGGAAGTGCATGGGGAATTTGTTAACTCGGATCGAAATTTACCTATATTCTGCTCACAAGATTGATTTTTTTGTTCCAATTGAGTAATTTCAACTTCAATAAATGTTTCCACCTTTGTTTTTAAAGATATTGCAATATTAGATAGATCCGAGACCTTGTTGTCTGTGGATTCGATACGAGCAGAAAGGGTCTCAATTGAATTATTAATCTTAGCATTTCCCACCATCAAGTTTTTCATATTGGAAGGGAGACCCAAAATCATGTTTGCCACATCCTTGATCGTAGGTTCATTTGCTTGGTCACTCATCTGCGTGAGGCAAACTCTGAATCAGAAGACGAAGTACGAAAACGTTTCATGGATTTAGTACTTGTTACAGATTTACAACAGATGGCTACGCCATCCTTAGACACTCATCTAGCAAAACAGCTCTTATAAAAAAGCGCACCACAGTCAGGACATTTAAGTGCTTTTTCCACATCGAAACCAGATTTTTCAGGACAAAGAAAATACCTAAGTTCTTCATTACCGTCCATGATGTGCTCCAAAATTAAGTTGCAGGTTATGTTGCCATGTGGTTGTGAGAGTAATGCAACAATTTAAGTCAAATCTTGACAACACACAAATGTAAATTTCAATTTCTTTGAGCAAATAGTACAAACTCAACAAAAAACACACCTTTTGACACCACAACTTAATAAAAAATACAAATCACATAAAATAATTTTGGAGAGCAAATTAATACAACTAATAATTTAGACGCCATCTACCGATGTATGATATTAAATATATTATGATATTAAATATGATATTAAATAAATTATAAATATTTGTCACTTGGCAACTTATCTGATTGTAGTGAAGTTGTGAAGCAAGTTTTTCCGAATCAGCTGATATGTCATAACATCAGACCCATCAAACTACACTCCGAAACGTCCGAAACCATACCAGTCTTCCTAACCTAACCTAGCATGTGTAACGAGCCGTTTAACTCGACCGCGCGGAAGAGAAAGAGCGGCGAAGAGAAAGAGGGCCGTTACGATGTTTGTATGGACGTGCTTTAAAAGCCAAAGAACGAAGAAAATACCAAAGACGCGATGCGCACTTTTTCCGGCCGGTCGGCCATATTCGATCCCAAGCCCACGCGGGATCCGAGCGCGCATCAGAAGACATGCGCGCGCAATGACAAGGCGCTGGCGCTGGTGCGCCTCTACATGCGCAGAAAAGGTGCAACGGCTCCCTGGCCGCGCACCAAGGAAAGTGGGAAACAACGGGCCGAGTTCCAAGCTCGGAGCGCATGTGTCGCCGCAATGGGGCGCATGCGCTCCAAATTCAAATGAGGGGCGGGCTGTCAAACTCAAGTCTAGCAAATAACATTCAAATGTTTGACAGTTCCCGTCCCGATTCTTAAGAAAAAGGGAACTCGGCGACATGACTGGACATAGGGATACTTACCGAGGTATTATAAGACCGGGTAAGTATCCCTCAAACTCTCTCTTCCTTTGGACGTCCTGGTGGACGACTCGCTGCCTCAACAACGGTCCGGAGGTCCTGGCTACTCCGGGGATGAAAGTGGGCCCACGCAAGTCAATAGCCAAATTCTGACACATCAAAAACACCAATGGAGGCGGCGAGGATACCAAATTGACACAGAAGACACCAGAGACCAACGACGGAACTCCATTCTTCAACATTAAACGAGGCTGCTGGTCCTCTCCCTCGTGGTTGCGAGGGAGTGCGACACCTAAGCAGGTTCAGAAGATGACAGCAGCCGCAATCCAAGAAATATTTAGACGGATGGAGGACCCAAAACCCAATCAAAAGGAACGACGCCGAAAACAAGAAAGAAGATGAAAAAGTAAGCCTCTTTCTCTTCCGTTCCGTGTAAAAATAATAATGTGAATATGTGCCTTTAATTTATTATATTGTAAAACGCCACCAAATAGTTTTCTATGTTAATGTTATATAATGTATGTGTGTACGTATGATTTGAATGCGTGTCCGTGTTAGATAACTTATTGCCGCGTAATTTATTTCGAATGACGTTTAAGAACAATTTTATATATATTGACTCACACGACTTACCAACGACTCGGTGACTTTATTTTATATGATTATGACTCTTATTATTTTATCCGCGATTTTGACTCCGAGTAGAATGGTATGTGTGTGTAAATAATTTTTATTTTATAACGAGTTCAATTAATTATGAAATTCAAAGATAAATATATTTTAATTGAACAATGACAAATAATAATGACTTTCATTTCAGCACCCAACGATTCCAATCTATGATTTTAATTTATTTATTATGATATTGACTAATAATTTGACTTTTATTTTTATGTGTGGACGATTCAGAAAGATTTTAATATACATGACTCCGATTCGTTTCACATGTAAGGCATGTTTACATGGTTATACGGAAGACTTTTTCGATTAAGTAATTTTATGCGCATTAAAAAATAGTTTAATTATTAGCATTTTTAATGCATAGATTTTTTAAATAAATCATTTTCCTAATCGTAAACTCTAAATCGTAAATAATACATGTGTTCCCCTATGTTCGGCCTTGAATTCACCCGGTATGTACTTATAGTGGGTAACGGTGTTAAGCGAGACTCAAACTGACAGGTCTATATTATGGTATACATTTGTATACATTAACATTTTACACCATGTATTAAGAGAATTATTTGAATGTATACAGCATTCAACGATTAATTTGAAAAAAATATAAAAAAATTCGTAAGGTTGGTTAGCGGGACTTTTAGATATTTAATGGCGTTTAGCGGGACTGTGTTTGTACACCTAACTCCATTAATTCGCGCAGGGAATCGCCACTTTTGTCCTTGTTCTTGCCTATACGTCTTTATGTGAGAAACAAAGAAAACCACGGGGATTCCCTGCGCGAATTAATGGAGTTGGGTGTATTTGTACTTAGAGTGCGTATCGGTGTTTAGCGGGACTCAAACTAACAGGTCTATATTATGGTATACGTTTGTATATATTAACATTTTACACCATGTATTAAGAGAATTATTTGAATGTATACAGCATTCAACGATTAATTTGAAAAAAATATTAAAAAATACGTAACGTTGATTAGCGGGACTTTTAGTTATGTAGCCTTTAGCGGAAAATGGTCTAGTTTGAAATGATCGCTTAACATATTGCATACAATTTAATTTGGCCGAGTATATAGCATTCAAGACGTCTAGCAACTTTTGAAAACTCTATTCATTGAAAAAATCACTTAATGTAGGATAAGGTGATCCCAAACGGACCGGTAGTATGTACCATTCCTACCTCCTCATGTTTGTCCGTGCTAGTGCTGCCACCGAAACTGTAGTTGGCGGTATTTGAAAGCATTCACAATACCAAACATTTGGAGGCAAAGAACCATCTATTTCTTATTTTTAATGCTACGATTTTGTGCAGTGCCATTATTACTTAGGCGGTCGGTTTCGGATCACCCTACCCTATAATCTACAATTTACTATGTACATACGAGTTGTATCTAGCCACCATTATATATATATATAAACAGACTTGCTGGAATACGTTACGCAGCATATTTAATATTTTTGCATTGAGTATTTAACTGCAAGAAATATTGAACAAGTCAATTGTCTAATAGTTTATCGCAGTACACAAATTTATATCAAATATTATTATGTAATAGATTTCTATCAGTGGAGATGCTGCTATAAATCGTTTCGCAGTACTTGCATATATTCGAATGCAGTAGTCCAAATTACAATTCATCGTGGAAAATGGACTGCATAAAAACGGCAGCATAAAATATGCTTAGTAGTTTGTGTCCATTACTAAATGTAAAATGCCATTACGCATTTTTTTTATTCCCATTAATAAAGGTTAAATAGCTTTTGTTAAATTCTTTATTGTTAATTATATTATTGAAAACTGTACGTACCAACGAAAATCAATTAACCTGAAGTTCAAAATGTTTATTCAAATTAACACAAAGAATTTTGACGAAAACGCAACTATAGCGTTATCGATTGAGCGATTGTGATTAAGCCATTAGTTTTTGTTTTCGCGCACAAGTACAACAGTGTACACCGGGTGTGGCCAGAGTACCAGACAGTAGGAAAAGATGACAATCACTGTAGACGAGTTAAGAAATACAGTATAGAGAGATTTGATTGTAGATAGTTTAGTGGTACGAATCAAAATTTACTAGAAGATCACTAGACGTGAAATTTTACGATAGTGAAAACATAGAAAGGAGTACAAGATGTCTAAATTAGATAGAAATAGAATAATTTTTTGTTTCTTCGGAATCTCAATTCTGCGTAGCCGTTAAATACTAGCAATTACATAAGAAAGATCGCACAAAAGAAAACCTAGATCATCATAGGATTCGGATACGGCCGGCATTAAGAAATGTTGTGGGATCCGAAGAAACAATTGTTCTCATTAGAAGTCGTAAAGGACGAATAGACAATTGGGATCATAACTCACACGTTAACATATCTTTAAGCCGGATTAAATGGTAATCAAGAGCAACGGCATAAGACGGGGAATACGATTATGAATAGATGTTGAGAATTGCATCAGAAAGCAGTCCGTTCTTAAAGCTTTCCGTTAGATCCGACGAAGATAAACGCGGCAGTACAACGATTTTCAACTGCTAAGTGACTAAGGGATTCAGGAATTCTGATTGGGTGACGACATACGATACTCAAAGACCCCGACACAAATAATAGAGGTTAGACATTTTATATGGGTGATGAACGTGTAAGACTTCGAAGACTCCCAAGAAGTCTGACAAATAGGAAAAGGTCCTTCAAACAGATGGCGCGGTGGAAAGAAATTCCGTAGGCGAGATGAAGGTTCTACAGATCCTGATACACAGAGCAGAACTGAAATATACACGGAGAGACTCACGCCCGGCGAAACGCTCGGCTACCATGCAAGCGAGAGCACGTTGCTGAGACGACCACTGGAGGACGCGTCTAAACCATAGAACGTCATGGTACGTTAGGCGTAGTGAACTCGACTCTACTATGCCAACTGTTTTCGAAGTAAGATTAACACAGCGTTTTCAGGTGCTAATTGCCAAACATTTTCCGCTGCCCGCCATGTCCGCTTTTATACTTATATTATTTTATGTATTAAATAATAATAACGATTTAACGTATTTAAGGTATTTAACTTAAACTTTATTTAATTCGAAAAACTAAATAATTGTTTATTAATATTGATGTTGAATACATTTTTCGTGAAAATAATTATTATAAATATCAAGTAAATTACTGAATTTTTCAAAATTGTTAACAAGGTTCCGTCGACCATGTTTGGCGACATTATGTTGAGTATCTTATTTGTTTACTTGGAAATGAACATTTTAATTAGCATGAAAAGTCGTAGGGTTATTTTGCACCCAAAAACTCTGTGCTAGTTAGAGCGGCAAAGCGATTAGCCAGATTGACAGTTGGAAGGCTAGTTGCACACAGCCTTTCATGTTGCTCGCGCAACGTGCTCTCGCTTGCATCGTAGCCGAGCGTTTCGCCGGGCGTGAGTCTGTCCGTGTATCTTCGCTAAGTGTTATTAACAGGGTACGGTACGTTTTGCTCAAGCCGATTCGAGATTTCTACATGTCAATTTCGAAAGTATAGTACATGTTCTACAAACTACGATTTATGTGAATGTGTGTGTGTGTGTGTGTGTGTGTGTGTGTGTGTGTGCGTGCGTGCGTGCGTGCGTGCGTGCGTGCGTGCGTGCGTGCGTGCGTGCGTGCGTGCGTGCGTGCGTGCGTGCGTGCGTGCGTGCGTGTGTGTGTGTGTGTGTGTGTGTGTGTGTGTGTGTGTGTGTGTGTGTGTGTGTGTGTGTGTGTGTGTGTGTGTGTGTGTGTGTGTGTGTGTGTGTGTGTGTGTGTGTGTGTGTGTGTGTGTGTGTGTGTGTGTGTGTGTGTGTGTGTGTGTGTGTGTGTGTGTGTGTGCATCATCCATATCGTAAGGGCGGGTGTAACAGTGACATCTGTCTGTCTCTTTCTTTTCGCTCGCGTTCTCTCTCTACAAATTGTATACACACACACATATGGCACACATGTGTAATCTTGCATGTGTGACATATGTGTGTGCTCGAAATGGAGCCTAGTGTTAATCAAGTGTGGGAATAAGTAAATAGTGTTCCACCTTAGTTTCCCAGAATAGACTGATCATTATCCGTGAAAAAAAAGTATAACAGAACTGAAAAATATACTGACCGGATATTTCCAAATCCGCACTACCCTGGTAAAAATGGGGGTGTTCTGAAAGCGTCCGTTAAGCCTGAAATAAAGTGTCCCAGAGACGTGCAAGGGGAGTCCGAAGCGTATATGAAAACGTTCACGGAATGTGAAATTAGACATTAAAGCGTGCTGTCAGCGTACATTTGGAATAAATTAATTAAAAAAGATAAAAGGTCCTCTGCGCAGCAAGTTTCAGCCGTAAGCACTCGGCCACACACTCGCTGTTGGAAATAATTCAAAAGTGTGCTTCGTGGCTCAGGTGGTTAACGCACTGAACTACGAAGTCGTAGGTCCTGAGTTCGATCCCCGTCTGGTGAACAATTTTTAGATTTCGTTTCCAAGCAGCAGCTCGCTGTTGGTAAGACGAGCCACGTTGTTTGTGTTTACGTTTCGAAAGTATTGTTTATCTGGCGAAAATCGACTCATGACCGCTGCTGTACTTGGTGTAGTTATCTGCAGTCCTACATTTCATACACAAATGTGAAGTATGGCGCCATCTGTCTAAGTCGATCTGCAGCTCTCGCAAAATCATAGTAAATAATACGGCAACAATTGAGAAAAAGGGCGATTCCTCCGGTTAACTAATTAATAATAAAAAAAAAAAATAACGAATAGTTGTAACAGAAAAAGGACTTCTTCTGCGCGTGTTTAAAATAATGCATTCGGTCAAGCTGAAATACGTTAAATACCACTCAAGTTGATTAATGCATACATGTAAAGGGATTTTGAAAATTTCCAAAGCTGAAAATTTTCATAATTTTCAAATATCTCAAGAACGGCAAGAGATGCGCAAAATTTGAGAAAATTTTCTGGTGTTATCAAAAGGGGGGATAATCTCGAGTCGATTAATGCCTACATGCAAACGGATTTTCAACATTTCCAAAAATGAAAATTGTAAAAATTTCGAAATATTTTAAGATTGTTAAGAAATATCCAAAATATTTTTTTTTTTTTTTTTTTTATTTTCCTGGTTTATTTACAATCTGTCTACGTTGACAACAAGTAAATATTTGATAACATAATATCGAATAGCGTAGTGGTACTTTCCCTGCGTTCGGTACCGTTATTAAATTGAATTGAGATAACTGATTTACATAAATTTATAGCAAATACATATAAGTTGATACTCGAAATTAAATTAGCATTTTAGTTTTATGAATTTAGAAAACGCGTTCTGGGGTCTCTGTTGTTAAGTCTCTTCAATCTTGAATTTCGTATCCGTTCAAGTGGTATTGCTCTTATTAGGTCATTAGGATGTTTTTGTACTCTCTTATCATATTTTGCTGTATGTAATGCAATTTTTTGTCGTATTGTTGTAATGTCCAAATCTTTCCGTATTACCTCGTTAGGTACGTACCATGGAGCATTGACTATCTGTCTTAATGTTTTGGACTGAAACCTCTCCAGAATGTCGATATTAGAATTCGCTGTATATCCCCATAGTTGTATACCATGTGTCCAAACAGGCTTTATTATGGTTTTATATAATAGTATTTTATTTCCTATTGAGAGGTTAGACTTTCGAGCTAGTAGCCAGTACATTTTTTTTAATTTGAGATTTAGATGTTTTCGTTTCATCCATATATGTGGCTTCCATGTGAGACGGCAGTCCACATGCATCCCAAGATACTTAACTTGGTCCGATTGTGGTATGTTTTTGTTATTCAGTATTATAGTTGGACATACCTCGTTTCTCATAGTGAAGGTGACGTGTGTAGATTTGTTTTCATTTACTTTAATTCTCCATTGTTGGTACCAGAGTTGTAATTTGTCTACATACGTTTGCAGAATTCTAGAGGCTGTTGTATGACTAGTATGAGATGATAGGACTGCTGTATCGTCAGCATATGTAGCTAGGGTCACGAGTTTCGAAGTTGGCAGATCCGATGTATTGATAAGGTATAAGATGGGACCTAATACACTGCCTTGTGGTACACCAGCTTTAATGGGAAAAAGCTGGGTGACTGTATCTTTTATTTTAACTTGAAAATATCTATTGTTTATATATGATTTCAATATCAGGTAAATATTGAATGGTAGGAGTATTTTGAGTTTATATATTAGGCCTTCGTGCCAGATTTTATCGAAAGCCTGAGATATATCTAAAAATATAGCAGAGCAGTATTTTTTATTTTCAAAGTCCTTTTTAATTTTTGTAATTATTCTATCAATTTGTTGTACCGTTGCATGTTGCGGTCGAAAGCCAAATTGATAGTTTGGTATTATTTTGGAGCTCGTCAATATTGGGAACAATCTTGATAATAATAGTTTCTCCATGATTTTTGACATCACTGGAAGAAGACTTATAGGCCTGTACGATGTCACCAGATCTTGATTTTTACCAGGTTTAGGTAAAAGTGTCATCTGGGCAATCTTCCATTGGACCGGAAAACAGCAGAGCCTTATTGAAGCATTACACAATATAGTAATCCATCTAAATCCTTTTTCAGGCAGTTCTTTTAAAATTTTACCACTTATATTGTCGTACCCAGGGGATTTTTTGGTCTTAAGGTTTTTTCTTATGATATTTTTTACTTCTTTAACTTTTATACGTTTAATCTGATGTTCCTTCTGAACAGATGGATCCTCCAGTAATTTTTCTTCTTCTTTAGGTGAGATTTCAGGTGGATGCGGCTCGAATACTTTAGTCAGGTGTTCAGCAAAGGTGGAGGCCTTATCTGAGTCGTTCCTTGCCAAGTGTCCATTTTCTTTCCGTATTGATGGAATAAACTGCTTAGGTCGTTTAAACTTCTTGGCTGCTTTCCATAGTGAGTAATCAGTTGATTCCGTAGGTGTCAAGTTCTCGAGATCCTGCTGTATTTCTGCACAGGGCTGCTGGTCTTGTCACAGGGTGCTCTAGATTTTGCCAGATTTTCCTTAGTCTTCGTTTTTCCGCAATCAAGATCTGTACAGTTTTTGAACATCTCTTATCACTCTTGTGGTTGTCAGTAGTAGGCGTAGCTAGATGAAGTGCTTCATGTATTTGTATGTTGAGGTTTTCAGTGGCGTCTTCCAGTTCTTCTTCGGGTTTTAATGGAATATTACAACATAAGTTGGTATTTAATGTCTCTCTAAATATTTCCCAATCCGTTTTCTTGTTATACAAATATGTATTTACATATTTTTTTACATTTTGTGGTCTCAAAGTAATAATTATAGATGAGTGGTCTGAAGAAAGGTCTAAGCATGTCTTTGCTTTAATATTGTTTGGGGAGAAGCCCTTTGAAATACCAAAATCAATAAGGTCTGGTATTTTACGCCTGTCTGATGGCCAGTATGTAGGTTCGCCGGTCGATATAGGTTCTAGATTATTAGTTTGCATAGATGCATATAGCTGCCGTCCTCTAGGAGAAGGTGTTATGAACCTAGACCCCCACCAGGGATGTTTGGCGTTAAAGTCACCACCAGCAATAAATCTATGTCCTAGACTCTGAAAGAAATGGGTGAACTTTTCTTTTGAGATCGTGTGTTTAGGTGGACAGTAAACGGCAGATAACGTAATGGGTCCTTTCTCATCAATTAATACAATATTTGTAGCCTGCAGAAAGTCCTGGCTATATTTGGCAGCTTCGTGATGGTTTATTTTGGTTTTAATAATAACAGCGGTGCCACCATGTGCTGTTCCATCTGGGTGTTGAGTATCGTATATAGAATAATGCGGTATCTTTAGATAGCTTTTACTTGTGAAGTGCGTTTCGGAAATAAATATTACATCTATATCATTATTGATTAAAAACGCTTTTAGTTCTAGGTTTCTCTGAACTAAACCGTTTGCATTCCATATTGCGATTTTAACAGCCTCTGCCATTATGATAGTTTTGCAATCATGGTAGTAAGGAGATTCAGCATAGTGTCCATCCTTATCATTAATTGGGTCATCATTTCTTCCAGTTTATGATTTCCATATTTAGGTGTTAGCGTTTCCGAAGGCGTAGAATTAATTTCGGTTTGTGTTGCGTGGGGCAATATTCCTCTTGTCACCTGCGCATAGGATTCGTTTCGCTTTGTTTCGGATTCAATGTTTTTGTTTTTGTGTTGCATATTTGGGATTATTTTTTTGTCTCTCAATTTAGGAAATAGTGATTGTAGCAACTGTTTTCTTACCATACAGCCTTTGTAGCTCGCTGGATGATTCCCCTCACAGTTTGCACATTTAACTTCACTATTTCGTTCTTTTCTCGGACACTCGTGTGTTAAATGATTTTCCGCACATTTCACACAAACAGGTCTCTTATTGCAGTAGTTTTTAGTGTGACCATATGCTTGACATTTCATGCATTGTGGAATATCCCTTTTTTTGCATGGTTGTTCAAAACTAATTATGGTGTTCATTAGCTTTTTAATTTTGTATATATCTCTGTTATTTTCTCTTGATTCCAATTCTATAAAAAATAGAGGTAAAGGTATCTTAGTTGTGTTTTGTAAAACATTTGTGATTCTCAACACTTTATGATCATGTTCTTCTATTTCCTTTTTGAGATCTTCTGTATCGACCGAAGGATGCATGTTTTTAAGTACAGCCTTAAAACTTTTATTTTGTTTACTCTGAAAAGAATAAAATTCAGTTCCTCTTTTTTTTAATTCCTCGATAATGGGTATATATTTTTCTGGTGAATTTGCTTGTATTTTTACTTCGTTATTATAGAGTATCTTAATAGTGTACTCTTTATTTACTATTCCATCTAGTAATTCTGCTCGAAACTATTTTCAGTTTCAATGGGTTTATTCAGCCAGTAGTCTTTTATAGATTGACGTTTACTTGCCTTGTTTATCATTTCTGGGCTGGTTCTTCCTCTTTTGTTTTTGTTTTTGTTTGTATCTACTATTTTCCACTCGATATTTTCATAGTTCTCTTGGGAGTAAGCTGTTTCGCTGTGAGCGTTACTGTTATTTATTTTTGTCGTTACTTTATTATTTTTGTCTGTTAACGACAAATTATTTAGATTCAAATTTGCAGCACTTTTTTTAGGTGATGCTCTGGGCAGCGACAGCTGCGCCTGCAACATTCCACTCATGAGAATGGGAATCGGTTACTATTCCCAGCATGAATTTATTTACACGTTATAATTTGTAATAATCTAGAACACTAGTAAACACAACTTAATGCCCTCAAATCACGGAACAAAACCGTAAACACGTCTGCACACATCGACGGTCAGACGATAACTGATGATCCGAAATATGTCGTCGTGAAATGCACTGGAAATAATTACGTTTCTTTACCAGTTATGTTTCGGTTTCATTTCCGTTTTGCGGAGTGTAAGATGGAAAAGGAAGCCTCCCGAGGAACCGGGCGTTCTGCAAATGTAAAATTTATCTAATTTCACGCTTTGTACGCTTACATAATAAAGCGTCACTGAAGGTTGCAGGTAACGTTCCATCTGCTCCATAAGGTGTACAATCTGTTAAAAACGCCTGCCGGTCGCTCCAGAGATGCTTTGCCGTACGCTTTACCAGGGTATATGTAGCTCCATGGGATCGCACCCTCACATAGTTCCGCGTTTCGTATTCAGCAAAACTTTTTCCCACGGGTCCGCGTCCTAAGACGTGTCATAACCGCTATTTAAAGTTTATTGCATTTATCTAATAATAAATTATCTTACTATAGAATGTATTCATTGATATTTTTAGAATAATTTGAAAGGGTCCATTTTGATTTATAAAATTGTAGTGTATTATTATTATGGTGTGTTATTATATATTAGGATGTATTATTGAATAGTATCTCTCTTTTTCGCAGAATGCCGATATCTTATACCCCGATATCCACGGAAATTGAATAAATATATTGATGTAAATATATGGGTGTTTAAATTTTATTTGCACTTAGGTTAAATCGAAATTAAAAACCAAGAATTATATGAAATTAAAACAATTTTATCATAATCAATAAAACAGTACATTATAATCGTTTGTTTAAAATATTTTACATTGATTACATCATTATTATAGTAACAAAAACATTCATAGTCATGGAAAAGCAGGGATTGAAAAAGCCTGGCTTTTTCGCAGGAAGTATGCGTTCTGAAAGTACCCAGAAAGTTGTAAAGTGTTCTCTACCGAATGAATCCTGATATGTAAAGTGTGACGTAAGTGCATTGCGTCACGGCCTGTATTATAATGGTAACTCATTAGTATGCCTTCGCAGATCTTGATAGTATGGCGTTTGATGCTTTCCGCTCATCACTACTCGTAACGGGGGGGGGGGCGGTAAAGGACAATGGGTCTAAAAAACACGTTTTTTCTGAATTTTGTTTAATGAGTCTACTAAAGTTAAATTATTTATTTAAAGTACATGTTATTATATAACTATTAAAGACTATTTCTGAATTTTGTCATTAAAAAATATTCATTATGAAGTCAGTGACAGCCGATTTACCGAGACTCTGCCGAAAAAAACATATGTGCGGAGTCATGGATAAGTCATGGTAGAATAATCTGAAAAATCGAAAAAAACATTTGGAAGTATATCTGGGTATCTACGGTTTCATTTAATTTTTTTTTTCGGTCATTCGAAGTCAAAAACACGATTTTTGCCCCGCTATAGCGTTATTTTGTGTCTAGAATTGGTCACAAGCAAAAAATACACAAAATAAGACCGAGAATACCTCAAGAAATATGTTATCTAAAACTGTGTCAAATTTGAACCAGATCGGATCAGACATTTTTGAGATATCAGAGACACCGACAAAAACGTAAATTGCAGTTCAAATTCACGAAATGCGGCCAATCGACAGTATATCTAGTCCAAAACTGACTCTAATCGATGCCTGAAACTGTTGGTAAACAGGGTCCACACCCGAATTTCAGACACAATGGAATTTTGAATACAATTCCTAGCACTCTCGGTCGACTACTTGCGTGCCGTGCTCGAGCGTTCAGGTCGTATTTATTTCAGTTTTGCTAAAAAGGACCTAAGATGTTTTGAGAATATTTCTAAAATGTTGCATTTTCATATAACATCTTTTCAAACCCATTATCCTGTACCCCCCCCCCCCCCCCTTAATCTCGCATCACTATTTGCATGTGTGTGGTCTGTACATGCATCAGTCACACGCGTAAACATGTCCTACAGATTGGGGGAAGCACTATATATGTATACCTCCCCATGGCATAGTAACGGGGTTGGAGGGGAAAATTGAGAACCGACAGGGATATTATAATGAGGTCTTACTGTACCGTCAAATCCGCGATTCTCAACGTCATTTGCCGTACTTTTGGAATTTAATTCCGTTGGATCCTCACGTTATTGGTTGATATCTATGACCAAGATCCGCGATGAAAATCTCTCAATCTATGGCATCTGACATCAATTACCCTTACTATCAATTGGCGGAATGTGATTCCAGTGAATTGATCGCAATTGTTCCAATTCACGTTATATTCACCATATTCTGGACTGTCTTTTGTGTTATCATATGGAGATGTACAATCTCTCACATTGTATCATAAAATTATCTATTTTCGTTGCTATCGATTGGCGGGATGTGATCCATGAGAATCGATTGCAGCGGTTCCCGTCCACGTTCCTCCCCAAGTTCCGGACTGTCGGTAGTTAGTCAGCTTCCATACTCTATGCTTCCCGCGTTTTATTTATTTATTTTTTTTTTAACTTAACAGTGCTAATTCGTTCGGTTAATTTGACATGAAACCTCACAGGAGTAAAACAATTTAGTTATAGTTAATAATGTGTCGCTTAGTGTTACAATTATTAAATTTATGTCGCTAATTAATTATTAGTTGCTATTTTCTATTCTGCGTAACAATTATTGACAGCTAACTATGCTAATTAATAATAAATAATTGTTCACCTATTAACCAAATTATCAATCTGTTAGCCCTGGTAAAAAATTCAGAATGAGACGGAATTATTACGTCCGATTGCGTACTATTACGATATCTGTTTCCACGCAAATCTGAACTAGTCCGTTACATTCCGAAATGGAAGATCCCTTTCCGAATCAATCTGACCCATTCGACACCAAATTGACAAAAAGTAAAATCCAGTCTGAACCATTCGGATCTATTCCGAATCGAAGATTGAATGACCCTTCCGTACTATTCTGACTCATTCCGACTCATTCAGAGCGCGAGATATAAAATATTTTCCGTAAGAATCCGACTCATTCCGCAAAATATTTTTTGGAAAAATGCATGCTATTTCGAATCGAGCATGCGAAATCCTTTCCGAACTAATAATTTTTATTTTATATTGTAATTTTTTTTATATCTAATGTGATTTGTTTACAACACCTTTTACCGTTTATTAGTAGGGAAAGTGTTACTTCACAAACAGTTGTGCTACAAAGGCAGCTATTTAAAATATCAATATCAAAAATACAATTAGTTCTCGTCAGCCTATCTTCTCTTATACCAAATGAAAATCCATTTCTGTCACGGGAACGGATCAGACTTGCGATAGATCGCGCGCATACCTACCGGTAGTGAAGGTAACTTCACTATAACTTATAATTAAAAATAACCCGCTTCACTTCATTCTTGAAAAATGTAAATTTCGAAAATTTTGGAATTGTGTGTGGTGGCATCGAATCATCGACTTGAGGTATCCTTGCTTTAGAAATTATGTTAAAATTTCGTCAGATTTCACGTATCTTGTACGGCTTTCGAGATATTTCGAATTTTTTAAAAATGTTAGTTTATAAATATTTAAAAGCGTACATATCTTTGAATTATTGTGCCGAAGTACTCCTGCTCTGAGAATTCTGTCCAAATATCGTCCGATTTCTGAAAATTTATATTTCGAAAATTTTACAGTTGTGTCAACGGCTCCATTGGAAAAATTCCTCACTGGTAATAAAAGTTAAAGTTAATGTAACAGACTTCGTATTAACTCGGAAATATAGAATTGTTCCAATCAATTCAGATTCATCACGATTAAATGGAGTGAAAGAATCGGAGAAATAAATGTGATAGGAAAGCGAAAGTTCATCTATAAGTAATGTTCAACGAAATCACTTTGGAATTGTTCTGGTTGTTTGAACGAATAGAAACGGAAAGACAAATTTGTTCGGAATGGATTTTATATCCATTATATCCACCCAGGATGAACGGAAAAATGAATTGGGGAAGGTGATTGGAATCCCTTCGGAATTATTCGGAATGTATGGACGAAAAGAAACGGAAAGAAAGAGATTGTAGGAATCATTGCGGAATCTTTCGGAATGAACAGACGTAAAGAAACGGAAAGATAAAGATGACCGGAATCATTTGGAATGAACGGATGGAAAGATACGGAAAGATGGAGATGATCGGAGTCATTTCGAAATCATTCGAAATGAATGTGTAGAAAGGTGCGGAAATGTAATAAAAGTGATCGAAATCATTTCGTATTCATTTAAAATGAACGGACGGGAAAACACGGAAAGATAAAGATGATCGGAATCACAACGGAATCATTCGGTATGAAGGGACGGGAAGATATGGAAAGATACGGAAAGATAAAGATAAACGGAATCACTACGGAATCATTCGGAATGAATGATAAATTGATAAATTGTGCTATTTTTTCTAATTTCTAATAATAAAATCTTTCATTTTCTCAGAATATTTGCTTCAAAAGCTTTGATATTTACAGGTTTTACAAATATCATATATATTCCTTGTGTGTGCCGGATCCTAGTGTGAAACTCTAAGGCAACAAATAAACGGAAGGACAAAATCATTGGCCTTGGGTGTACATACCCAAATTTGCCAATTATAAATTAAATAACAATGATTGAATAAGTATGGCCAAGAAATGCTAAGGATTTATACATTCTTAATTTACTCGGAGTTTAAATTTTCAAAAATAACTTATTACAGTTTTTTATCGATTAATGTATATTCGAAAAAATGAGTGAAACCCCCCTAAAATACATTTCTTGTAAAAAAAGTCGCCAAGTTCTTGTCAACAAAACATACTACTGCATAAATGTATCAGTAAACATTATGTACAGACCTTGACAATGATGCCTGGGGTCTGACTTTAGGTATCACGTTTGTTTCTCCGTGTTTTTTAGTTTCATGTCTCAATTGCGAGGCGTTGCAATTCTAGAATCTTGTCATAACTACATACTCTTCTCAAAATATATATGATTATTTTCATAATTATTACTAAAAATTATAAATCTTGAACAAAATCTAGTTATGTCTCGAATTTGAGACTGTAAAACTTACATTTGAGGCATGAACCAAAAAAACATGTAGAAAGAAACGTGGTACCTAAATTCGGACCCCAGGCGTCCTTGACAAAGTCTGTGCACCCATGACACTAATTCGCATCGGGATTCCCCGAGAATTTGGAGAAAGTGGCATATTTTCTAGATCGAATTGCGTACAGATTTTACGGTTGATGGGGAACACGGAGCTCCTTCAATCATCTGACGCCTTGGTAGTAACTTACATGCTGTTCCCTGAGTATCTTCTACCACACCCTGTACGTTACGACCAAGTCGTAAGAGGATTCAAGGAATTCCGTGTTTCCAAATAAACATAAACTACGCAATTCGCTGTACACACTTAAAATTGAGGGGCTTGATGCTAAAAGGGATACACTTGAGATCGGCCAGAAAAGTCTTGTCCAAATGACATTTTTTCAAATGTGCTCGGATTTAAAATCTAGAAGCATAGGTTTATACAGAATCGTAAGACGCAACTTTTTCTTTTGCAAAAAATTATACGATTTTCAATTTTTGAAATAATTAACAAATACGCGATTTTATCACAACTTAGAAAGTGCAACATTTTCCACTTCAACTCGCTCTAAAATAATTAATTTTGCGAATTTTGAAATGAATAAAAAAAGTGGAGTTGTCTATCAAATTCCATGTGGTGGTTGTGGTTGTGTGTACATAGGCCAAACTGGGCAACTTCTTGAAACCAGGATTAAAGAACATAAGCGCAATATTTATGTAACTGAAAATAATTACACTGCTCTCACTAAACATAGACTGGAAACGGGGCATGGTTTTGATTATTCAAAAGTGAAAATCTTAGCTTCAGAAAACAGTCTGTTCAAACGTAGAGAAGTCGAGAATTATAATATTAAAAAGTGAAGAATTCAGTTAACGAACGCTTTGAAAATTCAGTCTTACCGGAAATTTATAATGTATTATTTTCATAGCCCACGGACAACATAAAGTAAATAGAGGTAGGACATTCCATTCATAATTTAAATGACAAAGTTTAAATGCCACATTTGTTTTTTCCCGTTAATAGTGGGGATACACAAAAGTAAACATAATATAATGTATTCGCAAATGCGTTAATGAACTAATATTGCAGCTTATGTACAGTGAAAGTGAGGTATGTAGAGCGAAGTCATCAATATCAGAATTTTCATCATGGATCGAGAAATATACACGTCCCATCCCAGCATTTTGTAAGTTTTTCTGTAATGTATCATAATTATATAATTTATATAATACTTTTGTCATTTTCATGAATTAAAAGTCATTCTAATTACATTGATAGTAGCTGTAAAAATTAACTCGCCTTTCTCAAAATTAATCATTTTCACTTGTATGTACATACCACATCAAATGTTGCGATCTACAATTTTGTACATTTTTCTATGTGAGTTATCTTTTTTGTATATATGTATGTTTTATAAAAAAAATGCTAATGTTATTTAGTAAAAATGTCTATTCAAAACTCAAAACAGAGTTTTTATTTGCGCATTGTTAAGTAAATTGGGTCCTCTTAATCATGAAACTAATATACAGTACCAAGCTTTTTGTGACTTTTCCTTCCATTCTCTAATTATTGTTATATGTTTATAGGTTAAACATGGTTTTCCCTATGGCCAATCTTGAAACACTCACCCAGTATATTGCATTAGGTAATTTTTTGTAGAATAACAACATATACTCAATGTCTGTTAATACATTTTTGCAGTAGTGTTTATGCAGATTTTCAACGATAAACAATTAGGATTGCAAACATGGTAATGAATTTGACTGTCTGTATGGGTTTCTGTGTTTATCCGTCATCGTGTTACTAGAGTGGAGCGTCAGGAAGACTTCCATTTCTAAATTTCTAAATCTTCCATTTCAAAATCATTCGTAATTGCACAATAATTGATTTTTAAAGGTACGTATATTTTTCAATAGTCGATTTGACAAAAGCTATGTAGGGTGACTCATATTAAATGAAATGGCTTTTAGCGGGACTACTGCGTTTGTATGTATGCATAATGTGCCTAACTATATGTTTAACAGGACTCGCGCTAATAGAGCTACTTTACATATTTATGTATAGTAGTGTTTAGCGGGATTAAGTACGTATGTATAAAATAGTCCCTTTCGGGACTATTGCGGGAATTATTGCAGTTATTTTTTTGTAAAAATTTATGTATAAATTTAAATATATAAACCTTCTAAACTGCGTGTTAATTGATTTTCGTTGGTGTGCAAAGTATTCAATAATACGTGTAACAAGAAATGTAACAAACGCTATTTAACGTATTTTAATTGGAATGAAAAAGCACACAATGGCGGTTACAGGCGCACACTCTGGTAGACATGCTTTATGCCAAACAATCTAATATAATTAAACTGCGGGCAATATATTAAACGGTAATTTAAACCATACCATTTTCTAATTGAGTATATTTTATTAAAAAGTACGTAACCTATTTTAGAGGGACCCCTGTCTTTGTATATGCAAATAGTGTATAACGGTATTTAGTGAGAGTCCAGTTAAGGTGGTTCGTTTACGTCAAAATTTTATATGCAACATTGTAGTAATATTGTAGACTGTTCATAAAATGATTTTTGTCAGTAAATACAGTTTTCGTTAGTCTTTATAACGTGAAATCTTTAGAATAAATATGTAACTTGTTTTAATGGGAAAGAAAATATGCATAATGGCGTTTATGTGAGACGAATTACTGGGCCCAATTTATACCATAACTTCGGATATATTTAACCTATACGCAATATGTTAAGCGATTATTTTCAATTTACATGTTTTTCTATGATTTATTTCCCTACTCGAAAAGGAGGATAGAAAAGTATAGGATTTTTTCCAATATTTTCCTATCCTATTTTTGGCACGAATTAATTCTATATTTTTCTATCCTAACTAAAGTGGATAGAAATTGATAGGATTTGTTTCGATATTTTTCTATACTACGTTCGTCACGAATTTCATTCCTTCAGTAAGAATTAAGAAGCATAGCAAATTTTAATTTTTTGTTTATAAATTTTTTCCTCATTGTATACAAACATTTTTTTTTTATTTTTAATTTCATTATTTTTTATTTAATTCAAATATTTTTTAACTTTTTTTAGTTGAATTAAGTATCTTAAGAAAGTTGTTCTCAAGCGGTCACCTACCCAAGTAGTGTTCCCCACCAAGAATACTTGACTAGAAACAACGATCGCGCGCGACACCGACCACAGGTCTACCACTGTCGATCACTATCAGTAACGTAATATGATATTTCTGTTACACATCAAAATTTTTAAAAATTCTTAATTATCTCAAAAACGGCCAGAGATAACAAAATATGACAAAATTTTGGAGGCTATCAAAAGGGGGGATCCCATTGAGTCGGTTAATGCGTATATACGAACGACTTTTGAAAATTAGCAAAACTGAAAATTTTTAAAATTCTCAAATATCTCGAAAATGGCAAGACATAAGCGAAATCTTGATAGTAAAACAACAATTGCTGGGATACACACACATGCGCGCGCGCGGACACACGCGCGTAGTGTTTTGTTCTTCAAGTGGTCTGTTCCATAGTTTTCGTTGTCCAGGTGTTCCGCACCATAGTTTTTCGCCGTCTCTAGGTCGACTGCACCATAGTTTTCGGTATCCAGGTGGTCCGCTCCATAGTTTTCGTTGTCCAGGTGTTCCGCACCATAGTTTTTCGCCGTCTAGGTCGACCGCTCCTTAGTTTTCGGTATCTAGGTGGTCCGCTCCATAGTTTTCGTTGTCCAGGTGTTCCGCACCATAGTTTTTCGCCGTCTAGGTCGACCGCTCCATAGTTTTCGGTATCTAGGTGGTCCGCTTTATAGTTTTCGTTGTCCAGATGTTCCGCCCAATAGTTTTTCGCCTGGACGGTGAAAAACTGCGGTGCGGAATACTTAGACACCGAAAACTACGGAGCGGTCGACCTGGACGGCGTAAAACGACGGTGCGGAATACCTAAACATCGAAAACTATGGAGTTGTCGACCTGAACGGCAAAAAACTACGGGGAGGAATACCTAGACACCGAAAACTACGGAGCGGTCGACCTGGACGGCGAAAAACTACGGTGCGGAATACCCAGACACCGAAAACTACGGAGCGGTCGACCTGGACGTCGAAAAACTACGGTGCGGAATATCTAGACACCGAAAACTACGGAGCGGTCGACCTAGACGTCAAAAACTACGGAGCGGAATACCTAGACACCAAAAACTACGGGGCGGTCCACCTGGACGGCGAAAAACTACGGTGCGGAATACCTAGACATCGAAAACTACGGAGCGGTCGACCTGGACGTCAAAAATTACGGTGCGGAATACCTAGACACCGAAAACTGCGGAGCGGTCGACCTGGACCGTAAAAATATAAAAATCACATTTTGATTCGTTTTGATAGAATTTCTATAAATTTTTAGGATACATAATGATAAAAGTGTAATGAGATACATTTGGATTGATTCTCTATACACGATTGGGATAGAAATTTATTGATTTTACCATTAGGTAATCCATTAGGATAGAAAAATATTAATATTGGCTTTACTTGAAGTATTCAGATAGGATAAGAATTGATAGATTTACATTATGTGCCAAAAATAGGATTCAAAAGCATACGAATCACGCAGAATTTCTATACTTTTCTATGCTTTTCTATCCTCCTTTTCGAGTAGGGTTGTAAAAGGAAACCACAGATGATCAAAAATACTTTACTTTCAATTTCTTATTTTATTATTATTTTTCTTCGATAATGTGAAAAATCGCCCGAATAGCTTCTTAAGACTATTGAAATATTCAATATCTCGTATTAACCAGCAGGACTATCATTACCAATGTAAGAATACATGTTCTACTTGGATACATTTATATTTAATTAAGCACGTACACCCAACTCCATTAATTCGCGCAGGGAATCCCCGTTTCAGATGACCTCTAAACGTCCAAGTGGGACGCGTTCTTGTATTTTATAGTTTGTGGTCGACGACGAACTCTTCGAATTTCTTACGACTAAGTCGTAAGGTGACAAGCCAGCAAGAGTCTCGGCGCGCGCAAGAGAGAGAGAGAGAGGGAAGGAGAGAGACGGAGAAATGGACACACACACATCCACATCAGCACCTCATCTATTGGACTCCGTTTTACAGAGGAAGGAAATAATTTACAGTGATATTAGGGAAGTCATTGTTTTTAAATATAAATTATGTAATATAAAGAATGTTGCTTTTTTGTGTTTTGTTTTTTGATGCAGATTTTGTTGCTGCAACGAATAATTGCCTTTGTGTGTCGATTGTGCCTAAATGTGCTGCCAGAAATGCTCTCACATCCACTTCGATGAACTCGACGCCTGTTGCAACGGTTCCCAGGAGATTGTCCAGGTCTGTAACTTTATCCATGTCGTCCTCGGTATCTGCATTTTAGTCAGGTCAGTATAAAGATATATCAGTGTAATATTATTTTTTATAATAGGGTATGATTCTTGTTTATTTTCTGTCACCAGCAACCATCAGCGGAAAATATATCCAGACAACAGCAGCACCAACAGACGAGGAGAAGGAAGCACAAGACATGCCTAATTCCCCGTTTCAGAAGAATCGCTTCATCTGCTGATTTCCTGGGATAGCGAAAACAGCTGTCAACGCAGACGCTTCCTCACAGTGTGCTGCCTGAAACTCATTGAGCACTCAATGGCAACATAATGTGTAATATTGGTAAGTACAACTTTTTTTAAACCTATTACATTATTTTCATTCAGAAAATAATCGTCTAGACTCTGTTTCTAAAGTAAAATTACTAATTTTCATTTATAAACAAAAAGTCAAACTCCTTCTTGTTAACCATCAACTATGAATTCGGTATAGAAAGCATGCCGCTTACTCATAATTTTCGGGGAATCACAATGCGAATTAATGGCCGCGGTTGTACTCTAAAGTAGGCATATGTAGTTGCTACAGTCTCTCAGCGCCAATTTTGCCAGTTTTCAAGTTCGATACCGTAGGAATGAGTATCGATACTTCAAAATATCGCTTGCTCCAGGATCAAGTATGTACAAAGTGCTCGATACTCTAAGCCACGAAGTAAGAAGTAAGGAGACCGAACTACAGCCGGCTGATATATTCGACGTGCTTTATGGGGAAGGAATCCGCTAGAAGGGAATAGCTATTTTCAAGTCGTGTAATAGTGCAGTTTTCTATCTGTATTGTGTCAGTGAGTCTATTGAGTGGTGTGCGACACACCATCACAAATAAAAACTTCACACCGACATGACATGAACAGGAGGCTACCCTATTGACGCGAGTTAGAAAAGTCGGTTTCTTCCAGCCGATTCCCTCCCAATAGCGCACATAATTCGGGGCTACTTTTTCCTCCTATAGCCGACACGAGTTCGGTCTCCTTACTTCTTACTTCGTGCTCTAAGCCCACATATCGATACTTGCTAGTATCGGATTGGTATCGTACATCCCTAGTTGCAGTTGCTGCTCGGCTCGGCCTCGGTCTAGGGATGAGTGATTCTGATGTCAAACATCGAGTCGAAAAATCGAATCGATGTTCCAAACAAAACGGATCTCAACAATCGATATCGCAAGAATCGATTTTTGAGATCTACTAAGGGGGTTCTAAAGTGCTCTGCCGGTAAGGTAGGAATCTTAACAAAAACCGTTATTTAAAAATAACTCAATATATTTTTCGAAATTCGAGCTCTACACTTGGGAGCATTAATTATTTCACACTTTTCCAGCAACACTGCTCTGTTATCCCTGTTTACCATACGAAGAAGTGTAGGTGACAACAAGGATAATAGAGAGTGTTGGTGAAAGAATTAATGATCCCAAGTGTACGGGCAATTCTACTTACTATAGACGGTATCTGAACTTATTTCAGATAATTTTCGGTCAGTCCTCAATTCATTTCTTTGCTATTTTTTAGAATAACGTCTATAGTAATTAGAATTGCCCGTACAGAGCCTAAATTTCGAAAAATGTATTCTGTCATCTTTAATTTACGATTTTCAGTGAAAATTCCTACCTTAAAGACGGAGCGCTTTAAACTCCTCTTAAGGCGTTTACTAAGTTTCTTATTGTACTCATTAACTTAGTTGGGTTTTTAAAGTATCAACTTATCTTATTTAATTATTTTGGTAACTTTTCAACTTATAACTCATATACATTATTTATTCATTTTTAACTTTTATCTTATAAATGTTTACATTTAACTTCTTAACTTTGTAACTTTTAACTGTAGTGTAACTTTTCACATTTGATTTCTTCGCGTTTTACATTATTAACTTTTATCTCTTTACCTTTAACTTTTTAAATTTTCATTTTTGTTTTCCTTGTTTCCACATATGAGGAAAAATTTCTGAAATATCTAGGCTGAAAAAATTCAAGTTTTAAAACAAATTTTTTCTTTTCATTACATTCATAAAAACGACGCACAACAGTTAACATATTAGTAGTCATTGTTAAAGGGGGGGGGGGGGTTCACGGGCTTGACGTTAGTGATAAAAGATTTTTGAAAGAAATGAAATTTGACCTATAAATTCAAAATCAAAGTTCTTATTTTAGCATATCTCAACAACGGGTTTTAACCATCTTTTTTACTGGTCTAAAATGAAAGCATGACTACTTTTCTATAAGATATATGAAAATCAGAGTGGGACACTTTACAGATTTTGAGAAAATAACCCTTTAATGTCTAAAAATCGACTAATCTGTTATTTTCTCAAAATCAATCAAGTGTCCCACTACACGCTGTTTTTCACATATCTTATAGAAAAGTAGTCAAGCTTTCTTTTTAGACGAGTAAAAACAATGTTAAAAACCCGATTTTAGATACACTGAAATTGGCATATTGACCTTGAAGGTCAAATTTTATTTTTTTTCAAAACATTTTTATCACCAGCTTGTAGCCCATAAAAGACCTTTACAAATCACTACTTATATTCACTGATCGCAATAGTGCGCACTTTTATCTCTATTCTTTTCTAACGAGTATGTAATAAAGAGATAAAGGTACACATTCAGGCACATTAATGCGAACTTTATAGTGCAGTCAGTGAAACAAATACCACAAATATGTCCGTCAGAGGTTATGTCAAAATTGCCGTTTCGAAACCCGTGTGATATAATAGAACGTCTCCATGGTTCAGTTAGGTAGGCCATATTGGTAAATTTGGTTATTCGCGATGCGTACTTAAGCATACGCTACTTAGTGGCGATTTTCGAAGGTTCGTAAGTAGGGCTTTCTCATTTACATATAAATTTGTTTTTATTTCATGCAATAATGTACAACAAAGTTTAGAAATGAATAATTTAATC
This sequence comes from Trichopria drosophilae, assembly GCA_030407085.1. Lineage (NCBI taxonomy): Eukaryota > Metazoa > Arthropoda > Insecta > Hymenoptera > Diapriidae > Trichopria > Trichopria drosophilae. The sequence goes on from CM059587.1 coordinate 53,366,379, forward strand.
GACTTAATTCACATAGAACCTGTACAACGGATTATGGATCCGCTCCAGCCTTACTGACAATCCTCATTTTCAAATTTTATACCTTTAAAATAAACACTACATTATTGTAATATATCAAACTATGTTTGAACATCTCTCCCCCCCTCCCTTATTCTTGGCTTTGCTACAATGAGAATGTTCTCATAAGCGAAAATTTTTCCACAACCGAACTACAATACGAACTATTATTGTAGGCACCCAGTTTGTTGGCACTCGGGTCGAAGGCTCTATTTTTTTTTTTGCTTTTTTGGGTTCAGTAGGCTATGAAACGTCGACATTTCATGAAAATATGCAGCGAAATTTTTTAGCCGAAGATGACCAAATTCAATACTTTGTCCAGACTTCAGTCAGGGTCGAAGTAATATGGTAAATTTGCACAAAATGACAAAATTATAATCTATAACTCAAAAAATAATTTATTACATTCGATAATACTTGAGATTTAGACTTTCACTAACAATGAGAACATTTTAGTAAAGTTTTGACCCAATTGGATAACTTATTTTTTTATCTAGACAGTTCAGGAATTTTGCCTTACATGTGATAATTTGTAACTTTCAGTTTTCACGTTAAACGTACATATCACTCTAACATCAACTTATATTTAACTTATATGTCGGTTATATTAATTATTTTAAATTTCATTTAATTACTTTTATAACGGTTTAAATTTTAACTTAAGCTTTTTTGCTCTCAACTTCCACTTAACTTACTCATCACACTTGAAAATATCTATTTTTATATAATCAAATTTAGCGGGGATTTCAATGTTACACCGGTGCAGTGGTGTAGAAACGGTGCAAGGGGTAGAATTCGCTATAAGATGAGTATGTATATTGGCGATTCAAACGGCTCAAGTGGAGCATCTGGCGGCCAAATTTGAATTAATATGTACACGACGCAGTGGATAGTGCTCAATGTACATAAATATATTATACAGTATACATTTCATTTTAGCAGTATACATTTATACAGGATTCAAAATTTTCAAAGTTTTTCAAGTCATAAAATTTTAAAATTGGCTGTTATAGTGATTTGGGGCAACTTTTCCCAATTTTACTACCTCGGCGGGGTCAGGGGAGGTTGGAATTTTTTATGTAGGGTGCCAACAATGTCAGGAATCAAAATCGTATGAAGCGGCCGCGGCACAAAACGTTTTTCAAGTATTAAAATTTCGAAATTGGCTGTCATAGTGATTTGGGGTAACTTTTCCAAATTTTACTTCCTCGGCGGGGTCAGGGGAGGTTGGCATTTTTATGTAGGCTGCCAACAATGTCAGGAATCAAAATCATACCCAGCGGCCGTGGCACAAAACGTTCTTCAAGTCTTTAAATTTCGAAATCGGCTGTTATAGTGATTTGTGATAACTTTTCCCAATTTTACTTCCTCGGCGAGGTCAGGGGAGGTTGGACTTTTTATGTAGGCTGCCAACAATGTCAGGAATCAAAATCATACCCAGCGGCCGTGGCACAAAACGTTTTTCAAGTCTTAAAATTTTCGAAATCGGCTGTTATAGTGATTTGGGGCAACTTTTTCCAATTTTACTACTTCGGCGGGGTCAGGGGAGGTTGGAATTTTTTATGTAGGTTGCCAACAATGTCAGGAATCAAAATCGTATGAAGCGGCCGCGGCACAAAACGTTTTTCAAGTATTAAAATTTCGAAATTGGCTGTCATAGTGATTTGGGGTAACTTTTCCCAATTTTACTTCCTCGGCGGGGTCAGGGGAGTTTGGAATTTTTATGTAGGCTCCCAACAATGTCAGGAATCAAAATCATACCCAGCGGCCGTAGCACAAAACGTTTTTCAAGTCTGAAAATTTCGAAATCGGCTGTTATAGTGATTTGGGGTAACTTTTTCCAATTTTACTTCCTCGGCGGGGTCAGGGTAAGTTGGAATTTTTTATGTAGGCTGCCAACAATGTCAGGAATCAAAATCATATGCAGCGGCCGTAGCACAAAACGTTTTTCAAGTCTTAAAATTTCGAAATTGGCTGTTATAGTGATGTGGGGTAACTTTTCCCAATTTTACTTCCTCGGCAGGGTAAGGGGAAGTTGGAATTTTTTATGTAGGCTGCCAACAATGTCAGGAATCAAAATCATACCCAGCGGCCGTAGCACAAAACGTTTTTCAAGTCTTAAAATTTCGAAAGCGGCTGTTATAGTGATTTGGGGTAACTTTTTCCAATTTTACTTCCCTGGCGGGGTCAGGGTAAGTTGGAATTTTTTATATAGGGTGCCAACAATGCCAGGAATCAAAATCGTATGAAGCGGCCGTGGCACAAAACGTTTTTCAAGTATTAAAATTTCGAAATTGGCTGTCATAGTGATTTGGGGTAACTTTTCCAAATTTTACTTCCTCGGCGGGGTCAGGGGAGGTTGGAATTTTTATGTAGGCTGACAACAATGTCAGGAATCAAAATCATACCCAGCGGCCGTGGCACAAAACGTTCTTCAAGTCTTTAAATTTCGAAATCGGCTGTTATAGTGATTTGTGATAACTTTTCCCAATTTTACTTCCTCGGCGAGGTCAGGGGAGGTTGGACTTTTTATGTAGGCTGCCAACAATGTCAGGAATCAAAATCATACCCAGCGGCCGTGGCACTAAACGTTCTTCAAGTCTTTAAATTTCGAAATCGGCTGTTATAGTGATTTGTGATAACTTTTCCCAATTTTACTTCCTCGGCGAGGTCAGGGGAGGTTGGACTTTTTATGTAGGCTGCCAACAATGTCAGGAATCAAAATCATACCCAGCGGCCGTGGCACTAAACGTTCTTCAAGTCTTTAAATTTCGAAATCGGCTGTTATAGTGATTTGTGATAACTTTTCCCAATTTTACTTCCTCGGCGAGGTCAGGGGAGGTTGGACTTTTTATGTAGGCTGCCAACAATGTCAGGAATCAAAATCATACCCAGCGGCCGCGGCACAAAACGATTTTCAAGTATTAAAATTTCGAAATCGGCTGTTATAGTGATTTGTGATAACTTTTCCCAATTTTACTTCCTCGGCGAGGTCAGGGGAGGTTGGAATTTTTTATGTAGGGTGCCAACAATGTCAGGAATCAAAATCATACCCAGCGGCCGTAGCACAAAACGTTTTTCAAGTCTTAAAATTTCGAAATCGGCTGTTATAGTGATTTGGGGTAACTTTTTCCAATTTTACTTCCTCGGCGGGGTCAGGGTAAGTTGGAATTTTTTATGTAGGCTGCCAACAATGCCAGGAATCAAAATCGTATGAAGCGGCCGTGGCACAAAACGTTTTTCAAGTCTTAAAATTTCGAAATTGGCTGTTATAGTGATTTGGGGCAACTTTTCCCAATTTTACTACCTCGGCAGGGTAAGGGGAGGTTGGAATTTTTTATTTAGGCTGCCAACAATGTCAGGAATCAAAATCGTATGAAGCGGCTGCGGCACAAAACGTTTTTTAAGTCTTAAAATTTCGAAATCGGCTGTTATAGTGATTTGGGGTAACTTTTCCCAATTTTACTTTCTCGGCGGGGTCAGGGGAGGTTGGAATTTTTTATGTAGGTTGCCAACAATGTCAGGAATCAAAATCGTATGAAGCGGCCGCGGCACAAAACGTTTTTCAAGTATTAAAATTTCGAAATTGGCTGTCATAGTGATTTGGGGTAACTTTTCCCAATTTTACTTCCTCGGCGGGGTCAGGGGAGTTTGGAATTTTTATGTAGGCTCCCAACAATGTCAGGAATCAAAATCATACCCAGCGGCCGTAGCACAAAACGTTTTTCAAGTCTGAAAATTTCGAAATCGGCTGTTATAGTGATTTGGGGTAACTTTTTCCAATTTTACTTCCTCGGCGGGGTCAGGGTAAGTTGGAATTTTTTATGTAGGCTGCCAACAATGCCAGGAATCAAAATCGTATGAAGCGGCCGTGGCACAAAACGTTTTTCAAGTCTTAAAATTTCGAAATTGGCTGTTATAATGATTTGGGGCAACTTTTCCCAATTTTACTACCTCGGCGGGGTAAGGGGAGGTTGGAATTTTTTATGTAGGCTGCCAACAATGTCAGGAATCAAAATCATACCCAGCGGCCGTAGCACAAAACGTTTTTCAAGTCTTAAAATTTCGAAATCGGCTGTTATAGTGATTTGGGGTAACTTTTTCCAATTTTACTTCCCTGGCGGGGTCAGGGTAAGTTGGAATTTTTTATATAGGGTGCCAACAATGCCAGGAATCAAAATCGTATGAAGCGGCCGTGGCACAAAACGTTTTTCAAGTATTAAAATTTCGAAATTGGCTGTCATAGTGATTTGGGGTAACTTTTCCAAATTTTACTTCCTCGGCGGGGTCAGGGGAGGTTGGAATTTTTATGTAGGCTGACAACAATGTCAGGAATCAAAATCATACCCAGCGGCCGTGGCACAAAACGTTCTTCAAGTCTTTAAATTTCGAAATCGGCTGTTATAGTGATTTGTGATAACTTTTCCCAATTTTACTTCCTCGGCGAGGTCAGGGGAGGTTGGACTTTTTATGTAGGCTGCCAACAATGTCAGGAATCAAAATCATACCCAGCGGCCGTGGCACTAAACGTTCTTCAAGTCTTTAAATTTCGAAATCGGCTGTTATAGTGATTTGTGATAACTTTTCCCAATTTTACTTCCTCGGCGAGGTCAGGGGAGGTTGGACTTTTTATGTAGGCTGCCAACAATGTCAGGAATCAAAATCATACCCAGCGGCCGCGGCACTCATCCATTTTCAAGTCTTTAAATTTCGAAATCGGCTGTTATAGTGATTTGTGATAACTTTTCCCAATTTTACTTCCTCGGCGAGGTCAGGGGAGGTTGGAATTTTTTATGTAGGGTGCCAACAATGTCAGGAATCAAAATCATACCCAGCGGCCGTAGCACAAAACGTTTTTCAAGTCTTAAAATTTCGAAATCGGCTGTTATAGTGATTTGGGGTAACTTTTTCCAATTTTACTTCCTCGTCGAGGTCTGGGGAGGTTGGACTTCTTATGTAGGCTGCCAACAATGTCAGGAATCAAAATCATACCCAGCGGCCGTGGCACAAAACGTTCTTCAAGTCTTTAAATTTCGAAATCGGCTGTTATAGTGATTTGTGATAACTTTTCCCAATTTTACTTCCTCGGCGAGGTCAGGGGAGGTTGGACTTTTTATGTAGGCTGCCAACAATGTCAGGAATCAAAATCATACCCAGCGGCCGCGGCACAAAACGTTTTTCAAGTATTAAAATTTCGAAATCGGCTGTTATAGTGATTTGTGATAACTTTTCCCAATTTTACTTCCTCGGCGAGGTCAGGGGAGGTTGGAATTTTTTATGTAGGGTGCCAACAATGTCAGGAATCAAAATCATACCCAGCGGCCGTAGCACAAAACGTTTTTCAAGTCTTAAAATTTCGAAATCGGCTGTTATAGTGATTTGGGGTAACTTTTTCCAATTTTACTTCCTCGGCGGGGTCAGGGTAAGTTGGAATTTTTTATGTAGGCTGCCAACAATGCCAGGAATCAAAATCGTATGAAGCGGCCGTGGCACAAAACGTTTTTCAAGTCTTAAAATTTCGAAATTGGCTGTTATAGTGATTTGGGGCAACTTTTCCCAATTTTACTACCTCGGCAGGGTAAGGGGAGGTTGGAATTTTTTATGTAGGCTGCCAACAATGTCAGGAATCAAAATCGTATGAAGCGGCTGCGGCACAAAACGTTTTTTAAGTCTTAAAATTTCGAAATCGGCTGTTATAGTGATTTGGGGTAACTTTTCCCAATTTTACTTTCTCGGCGGGGTCAGGGGAGGTTGGAATTTTTTATGTAGGCTGCCAACAATGTCAGGAATCAAAATCATACCCATCGGCCGTGGCACAAAACGTTTTTCTAGTCTTAAAATTTCGAAATCGGCTGTTATAGTGATTTGGGGTAACTTTTCCCAATTTTACTTCCTCGGCGGGGTCAGGGGAGGTTGGAATTTTTTATGTAGGCTGCCAACAATGTCAGGAATCAAAATCATACCCAGCGGCTGTGGCACAAAACGTTTTTCAACTTTTAAAATTGAGGCTGATGGCCGGCGCTACCACGAATCGGCCGCTGGAATCGGCCGCTAACTTCAGGGTCATAAATAATACAAGAAATGCAAAAATACAAAAATAAAAAACGATTCTCAAGGGTTGCCTACCTCCACGCGGTGAGAATCGGACAAAGGTTATTGATAAATAATCGGCGAAGCGGCAAATAAGTACGATCTATGAGATTATTGGAAAAAAGACAAATAATTTAGCTTTGGCAGCGGTTATATCCGACCGTATATCTTATATTTGTCAAATCTTATATACGTAATCCATGGCCGATTGAGTGAAGAACAACGAATTTGGCAAAAAATGGCCGCCATTTTGGATTCGCCATTTTGTATTTTTCCATTCCGTCGACAGGATCGTCATCGGCGATCTCAAGAACCCCCATAAATGAAATTCCCGGGCCATTTGAATTAGAAACAACGATTTCAGATATAAATATCGGCCATATTGGATTCACCATCTTGTACTTTGCAATTCTGACATCAGAATTGTAATCAGCGACCTCGAAAACCCCGATACCTGATATTTTACCTTAGAAAACGCAAATAAAAACATGTAAAGACAGTAATTTACAAATCGAGAAAAAAAGACGCTATTTTGAAACCGCCTTCTTGAAAAGAAAGTTTTTTTTGTGCTTGATCTTATTCCTTAGATATCGGAATCACTTTCTCGAAAGGTTTCAAAAAGATAAAAAAATATTTTCCTATCAAAAAATACGAATTTGTGAAAAAAGGGCAATGAAATTCGGTACTATTTTTCTTTTTCTTGAAAAAAAAATGAGGTTAAATGACATTTTTTTCGAATTTTTTTCAGAAGCACTTTAAAGAGCAGGCCTAAAAACGTAAGATATGATAGTCGAGCGATCCAAATATACATTGCTGAAAATGATATGAACGATCAAACTTGACGAAAAACATCTGTTCATTTGGGCGTTAAAGGGTTAATGAATATAAAAAAGAGATCTGTATTCGGTTTAATCTATTTTTATGACACAAATTGTGCAATTAACTATCAAAAAACTAAAGTTACCAAATTTTATCGTTGAGTGACCGCTCCCAAATTTGGTAAGAAAATTTAGGCGATTATAGCGGGGTGTGAAGTTGTGTGAAATTTCCGAACACATCCCTTTATGGCTATCTATCGGACCCGGCCTTAATACTATACACCACACTTTGTCTACTATGACACCTTTATGCCTTAGGGTGTATCCATAATTGTACAAACACGTCTTAGGGTTACCTATACTTACACCATAGAGTGCATAATTTTAAACGATTAGAGACCTACGGTACTTGGTACAAAAGACACATCATTCCAAAGGTCATAAGGTATTATTGATGGCGTAATCGTTATTTAATGCGGTTGAGTTTATGTTCTTGAATTAAATGGGGCTGGGATTTATATTCGCCACTCAATCTCAAACTCGTCTCAAATTTGTCTTATAGAGGTCTCAATCTCGACTTTGAGACGAGTTTCAGATTGAGTCAATACGATAGTCAAGTCACAGATTAATAACAGATAGTTAAAGGTCCCGTTTTCTTGTAGTCAAAAATTGACGTTGATTTCAGCGCCAATTCTGACTTTTGGAGCGGCCGTTACTGTAACTCAAGCAACATCTGACGAGTTGCAAGTACAGTCGGTATTGTCACAAGTAAACATATTGTATTTTTCCCGAGCGATCGATTTCGACCGAACGATATTGACGATATTTATAGATTACACTTCTAACATTAAATCTCAACGATTACAGACACAAAAGCGAAGATTGCATACATATGGGTCTATATTTATCCGAATTATAATGGGTATATGATATATTATTTATGAAATGAGGCGTACAAATATCAACATTTCCTTTTTTCCTTACCAACCTTGCACACATAATAATTATTTGTGAATAGTAGGAATGATTATTTTAATTTTACAAGGAAATAATGATAGGAATATCGTTTTTCGAATGAGTATTGGCGCACAGGGGAAGAAATCTTTTATACCTCAAAAGCAATGTATTGCAGCATTTCTCAATTCCATTCTGTAAGTGCGCGTGTCAAGGCTCGCGTTTTTTAATTTTTGACGGATCGCGCGACGGTAATTCTTCGAATTCTACCTATGCCCACTTCCATTTCTTTTGAAATATTGGATAATATATATTTTTTATTTTATATTGTAACGAGATTCGTCACAGATCTCACCCCCACCTCCCGTAAATTCCCAGTTTCCGAGAAAAGGAATAGTGGACTACGACTAAGCCGCGCAGTGGCAAGTCGGCAGGATACGCAGACATCATGAATCGCCGCAGATCGTAGGACGTCAGAAACCGAATCGCTTCCCCTACTCAAAAAGATAGATCCTCTCCTCTCACCTCCCACTACCGGTCCGTCAACTGCAATTGCAGCTGTTGAACGGCAAGTTCCAATTCTCGAAGAAGCGTCCGCTCGTGTGAGAACTATTCGCTCACACCTTCGATGCGCGAGCCTCTTCCCGCCTTTTGCCCCTCACATACAACCAAGCTAAGGAATCGGTGCTCCAACGATCGTCGCCTCGACGCACGAGAGCCCGTTCCCATTTCTCATCCCCACCATGGCGACTGCTCCGCTAGCCGTTCGCCTCGGTCGTGCATGCATCCATCGCACGTTCTCGACGCACGAGCCCTTTCCCCCCGCTGGATTTTTCCATGCGGCATCTTCGCCGCAACCGCGACACGCAAGGAACCGATGTTCCCTTCCGGTTCCCCACCCCGGCTACGCACCCGCCAGCCGTCCCAAGTCGTTCGAACGACAATCGGACGCTCCATGCAACGCGCCCGCGCGCCGATGCCCCTTCTTTCGCTCGCCTGTATTTTGCAGGCCCCTCTCTCTGTCGGACTCAAGCAGCAGTCACTGCGTCCGTCTTATTCTCTCCCCCTCTTTTCGTGCGTGCCTCCTTGCACGTACGGCAACTTTCGTTGCCTCCACCATTTCAGGTCCGAGTTGACAGTCGTTCCTCGGCACAACCCAACGGCAGACCTGATGCCGCATTCCCCATGTAACGCCGCCCCAAAACAGTCTTCATAAAAAACGGAGAGACGATCTCCTGTCCGTCTCTTTCCAGGACACGGAAATTCCGCTGTCCCGCCCCACTCTGAGACGCCCAATATGCTGCATCTCTCTCTCACACAAGAGGAAACGTATGCACCCCTCTCTGTGCTATGAGACGAAGGCTCTCTGCTCCCCCCCCCCCCCCCCGTCCACACCGCCGTCACACACCTATCCTATCGAACTGTAAATCGCTGTCCTTTTCTTTCTGCTTGCCCCTCACACTTTCTATTTCTTTTCCTCCCGTCCCCCCGACGATCTGCGATATGCACAAAGCGGCAACACCGTGCCCGCGGCACGCGCCTCGGAAATTCCTCACGAAATTCGGCACATTCGTGATCGGTGCTACGAAGCGATCGGACAGATTTCGACGTGCGCGACTGTACCCGAGCGAACAAACTTTAAAGTGCGAGATAGTGACTCTTCCGTGGAATCCGCCGTCTGGAGGACTACCAACCTCGAGGAGGACCGCCAATTTTGGACCGCCAACCCCTTTATCACCTCAGCCACCCCGGACGAGGAAGTCGCCGTCCCGAGTGGACCATCACCTGTCCAGTGCGCCCGGTTTTGCGTGAGTACCGCCGCCCCCTTTTTGATTTTGTGCCCCCTCTCGTCCCGGTCATTTCATAAGAAATTTTCCTGTCGCGTGATTTCGAACCCGTTTTGATTGTTTTAGCCGCCCTTGGCGCATTTATGTAATGTTCCCTTTTTTTTTGTGTGAGAAATACATAACTTGTCGAGTCAACTTGAGTTCATTCATTTTTTTATAACCTTTTTTTCTATTCGGAAAACAACGGTTATAATATAAAAATATGTTATTAATATTTTTCAGTTTCTTTCTTCATATGACGAATACTTTTATATAATTTGTTATTATTGAAAAACAATTAATTAAAATAATATGAAAAATATATATCTATTTAATATTAAAAAATATATTATCCAATTAAACAAAATTAGATGATCGTGGACGGGACTTGAACACTCGCTGTTCGGGCAAAAAAGATATTATTGCAATGATTATTTACTTATTTGCAGCTCAAAACGGCATCGCCAAACTTGCAATAACGTTTCTTCGGAACTACACATTGCTCCAAAGGGCGCGGCGTTTACAAAGTTATTTTTGACGTAAAGTAATAAAGATTATACCCACGTCTCTAATAGATTTCTTTGAATGGGGATGAACTTGAAATTGAATTTTATTAATAGTTATAGTTATTCCATTTTTGTAGAATTATAATTACTGTATATATTACATTTCTTGTTTGTAGTTTCTGATTTATTACGTACACTGAAAAAAAATTCCTAATTTCAAGTATATATTTACTTGAATAGTCGCAACAAAATATTTACTTAAAATAAGGAAATATTTTCTTAATTTAAATAAATATTTACTTGCTGGATAAAATCAAATTAATATTTAGTTGAATTAACAAATATTTTCCTAGTATAAGTAAATATTTCGTTGCGACTATTCAACTAAATATTTACTTGAAATTAGGCATTTTTTTTTTCAGTGAATATTCGGAGTTTTTACCGAGTTGTACTATTTTCTTTTAATCACAATACTTTTAAATATAATGTACTAGGTTTGTATGTAATCATATTTAATTTATTACTAAAATGTAAATTGAAAATATTTGCATGAAATTAATGTCATAGATGTATTTGAAAAACATTTCCAATTTTGTAAAGTTTGATAGTTGGATTAAAATTGTTATATTGGACAGCATTTTAAAAAGTGCATTAAAACAGCACTTATTCATAACTCCGCAATATTTACACATACTTTTTTACATACAAAATGTCTGTTTAATAAAGAAAGAAATTATTATTGTTAATATTAGTATTGGAAATAAAAAATATTTCTTTCTTTATATTATATTAACAATAATATTATTGGAAATCAAAGTATTTCTTTCTTTATTAAACAAAAAAATTAATATTATTTTAGAATGCTGTACATATATTTGATTGCGAATGTATTTTTTGTTCAATATATTTTAGACTTCTTTTCTGATAATTTCCTAAGCGAAATAATCCTTTTTAGGTTTATTGCAAGTCAAAATAATTCGGTTTTTATAGTAAAAACTAACAAAGTGTTTAACATTGCGGCCAAATAATGTAGACCCAAATAATGTTACTGAATGTAAATTTATTAATTTTTTCACATTACTTGTGTTTATGTAAAGACTCCCAGTTTATTCAATCGTACATGAAATGTTTAATGCTAACTGCATTATTGTTATCATAACTCGAATAAAATATAGGCAAATCCGTGAAACTTCAAACTTTTGTGAGACTGGATGATTTAAAACATTCTCTCTTTGTCTCTCTCCCTCTCTATTCTATGTGAAAAAATATAATAATTTTCTTCGTGATAGGAAATCCAAAAAAAATAGTACAGAAAGCGGAAAAAAATTTTTATATGAATTCAAATGTATTCAGTGAGACAATAGAAATGAGGATTATATTTAAAAGTAATGATTATTTTAGTATGAAAATAACCATTTTGATACAAATTTGAAAAGAGACTAAAAGTTCATGGATTACATGAATTCAAAAATGTTTGTTCTAGGTTGTTAATTACATTCATAGATTTAAAAGTGTAAAATAAGATTCAGGCATATTTGAACTTTCTAGTCGAATATTAATTGCCTTTTAATTTTGTAATAAAATAGTTTTCCATTGGTTTTTGTTTATGTCTATTCCTTTCTATCACGATAATCTTAACGTTTTTAAAATCAAAAGTCGGAAATACTGTGTTTTCTTAGTCTTAGAATAAGTTTTTTTTGGGTTCGCCAATTCCTTTTTTTTTTTAACAATTTTCCTGTTTCATCAAGATATGCACTACTACAATCCGTACAATCAATTTCATGCAGAACATCTTTTTGATAATGTTATCTTTAAACAGCTTAATTCCAGCTCTGTTTAAATTGGTGGGTATGTAAACTATTCGGATGTTTTCATCTCTAAAATCGTTTTTTATTTTCTTTAGTCCATTTTTAGATTAAGGATGTTACCGAGTTTATATACTCTTTTTCTAAAACATTCTTGAATCGTATAATCAGGGTAATCATTATCATTTAAAATATGTTAGATTATGTTCAACTTTTTCTGTCTGAATTTAATGTGTGTTTTATAGCTATATCTATTGGTCCAAAGCTGTACCTATTTTATCATTTTTAAGGCGCCCAATTAGCAAAAAGAAATTCTTAAACATTCAAAAAGAATACTTCTTGAATGCTTTTATGAAACCAGAATTTTAGAAGAATTTTTTGTGGATGCTTAAAAATATAACGAATGTCCGCTATAGTTATTAAATTAAGAGTTAGATAAGATTTTTTTTAAACAAATATGGTACAAATTTTTAACATTTTTAAATTTAAGACCTTTCAAAAATTCTTATAATACCAATAACTGATTAAAATATGTTTTTCATTTATCACTAAGACACATGAACAGCACCGGATTAAGGCGTTCAGAGGCCCAAAACTTATAAAAGCGAATGGGGCCCCTTAGTTTTTCATAATCGTGATATATAACTATATTTTAGATCGTGTGACAACTGTCATTAATGTACGAATAGCAATAAAATTTTACTATATTAGATTTTAAAATAACTAATTGTAAGAGTAATATTGATTGAAATATATTTCAGTGAATTTTAATGCAGTTGAGTTTAAAAATAATTTCGATTTAAGATAAGATATCTCTTAGTTAAGGAAGCTCCTTCACCACGTGAAGGTAGAAATCGCCAATGGAGTTTTAACATTAAAAAAAATATTTTTTTTTATATTGTTTAATATGATTTTGTTTTTTTTTTCATTTTATGTTTTTTATTTTGTATTTCAGAATTTTTAAAAATACAATGAATTTTTGTACAATCTTTGTTCAATTTTTTTTATTAAAAACTCTTTTTTTGAAATTTTTCTTGTGCGCCAGACTATCGGCAATATTATCAAAAGACAACGTTCGCCGCTTTTCAGCCATATGCAGAAATTACAATATGAAAGATCAGCTAGTAATTTTTGGAGCATAGTTGAAAGCTGTACATTTTTAATACCTTTTAATTGTGAAAAAGGATTTATTATCATTAGCATAGCTATTCTCAAAAATTTGCTTTCGAATGCAATTATATTTTCCTGGCATATAAGCAGCATTATCATATGAATGCCATCTGCATTTTTCAAAATCAATTTTACAGTCTTTTTCAAGATGATTAAGAACAACATTCGCGATATTTTCTCCATTTTTCTCATGAAGTTCTATAATAAGTTCTACAAATTAAAAAATATTTAATGGAGAAACCAGTATAGGGTGAAACAAATCTAACAATAAGTGTTAGTTGATCAACGTGTAAAATATCCGGCGTGAAATTTAATTTTTCCAAAGCGAGGTTTTGCAAGTGCTTTTGTTAAAATATCGGCATTTGCTCTTCGGTCGGTATATATTTAACATTGATTTCACCCTTTTGATATAAGTCGCGTATAAAGTGGTACCTTACATCAATATGTTTGCTACGCTGGTGAAATTCAGGATTCTTAGTTAATCTGATCGCGCTCATAATATCGACATATATTACATTTTGTTCATTTTTAACACCCGCGTTACACATCACGCGTGTTAACCCATTTCGTCCCAAAGTGTCCGTTTTGTCCGTCAATGTTCAACGATGTATTACTATATATTTTCAGCCCCTAAAAGAATCGCCAAAGCCATAATCCACTATTTTCGAGGTCGCTCTATCGATTTACGCCATTTAAAAAACGGAAAGACAATGTCCTAACCCTCATTTTCTTCAATTAACAAAAATAAAGGGTAATTTTAAGGCTATTTTTTTCAAAAAAGTGCAATTTTCAATGCGAAATACACCATAAAATTGTCGGAAAAATTCGGAAAATCGTAGACTTTTTGAAAAATTTTTGTTGAACAAAAAGTTCTTAGAATCGATCAAAGAATGTGCTGAATTTTTTTCAGAATTTTTAGAATATTTTTTTAATTTTTCAAAATCTAAAAATTGGAAAAAATTCAAAAATTGATCAAAAAATTCTGAAAAAAATTCAGCGTGTTCTTTGATTGATTCTCAGAACTTTTTGTTCAGCGACGTTTATTCCGAAAGAGTCTCATTTTCGAATAAAAAATTCCTGAATTTCGACCATTCGAGAAATTCGTCCATTTTTGCCGCTGCTTTGTATACAACGTCTTTAGCCAGTACTATAAACGTTACTGTTACCGATTCTTACCGCAAGGAGGTAGACGTTTATCAAGAATCATTTTTTTTTTTGTTTTTTTTATTTTTTTTCAGAATTTTTTTCCAATTTTTGAATTTTTTCCAATTTTTGGATTTTGAAAAATTCAAAAAATATTCAAAAAATTCTGAAAAAAATTCAGCACATTCTTTGATCGATTCTAAGAACTTTTTGTTCAACAAAAATTTTTCAAAAAGTCTACGATTTTCCGACAATTCATCATTTTTGTTTCCGTTTGACTATTACGGGTTAAGCGTGGTTTTGCAACCCTTGGATGTAACAAATAAAATAAGTATATGTCATGACTCTTTATTATGGACCTCGTCCGCCCTGTTTTTGGTCATTTCACTGAATTTTATGGTGTATTTCGCATTGAAAATTGCACTTTTTTGAAAAAAATAGCCTTAAAATTACCCTTTATTTTTTTTAATTGAAGAAAATGAGGGTTAGGACATTGTCTTTCCGTTTTCTAAATGGCATAAATCGATAGAGCGACCTCGAAAATAGTAGATTTGGCGATTCTTTTAGGGGCTGAAAATATATAGGACACTTTGGGACGAAATGGGTTAACCAGACCAATTCCTTTGCCGCCATGGCAGCACTTACATACTCGGCTTCGGTTGTCGATTGTGCAACACACTGTTGCTTTTTGCTTTACCACGTAATTGCCGCACCGCCTAACTTACAGAGAATGCCACTAGTCGATTTTCGAGGTACCTTATCTCCAGCAAAATCAGCATCGCTAAACGTCTCTAAGTCACCGTGTCGTGTATACACAATACCTACATTTTGAGTCCCTTTAATATAGCGCAAAATGCGCTTTACTAATTGCCAATGAGCTTCAGTCGGTTTTTCTAAGCTTCTGGCCGCCACATTTACGGCAAACGCAATGTCGGGTCTCGAAACAACTTGCAGATACATTAAACCACTGACAGCTTCACGATAGGGTACATCGACGGCGCAGATTTTTGAATCGTCAAAGTCCCAACAAACTTCGATTGACGTACTAACTGGTTTCGCTTCACGCATGTTGAATCTGTCGAGAAGTTTTTGAACATAACTTGCCTGATTTATAACAATAGAACCGTCATGTTGTCTATCAATTTCGATTCTGAGAAAACCGGTTACATTTTGTACGATTGTCGCTTCGAATTCAGATTTTAATTGTTCCAAAAAATCAGATATTTCATTTTCGCAGGTAGCTACAATTAAACCGTCATCAACGTAGACAATAACAAAGAATTGCTTGTTGTCTTTGAGTCGGACATAAAGGCATGGATCGGCATCACTCTCCCTCAAATCGCATTTACGTAAAAACTTTGTGAAATGATTTGACCAACATTTTGGCGCTTGCTTCAACCCATAGAGACTTTTTAAAAGCTTACAGACCCGAGAAGTACCATCAGCAAAACCCTGTGGTTGTTTCATGTAAACATCCTTGTCTAAATTCCCGTATAAAAATTTAATTTAAAAATGTAATTGCTCGCGAGCTGCAATGCATAAGATCGTTCTAATGGTATCGAATCGAACCACGGGACTGAATGTTTCAGTGTAATCAATCCCTTTCTTTTGAGCACAGCCTTTTATCACTAAGCGCGCTTTGAAGCGTTCTGTTGAACCATCCACATTAAATTTCCGACGAAAAACCCACTTAATGTCTATTTATCTTTTGGCTTTTCAGTTAAAACCCACGTTTTATTTTCTTTTAGGGATTACATTTCACTATCCATTGCATCTTTCCAATGCTTTCCATCATCGCAAGTAATAGCCTCATCAAAATTGTTCGGTTTTCTTTTGGCAAACAAAGCAATCGGATTACCGAAAAAATCCGGTCGCTTTATTTTATTTCTATCACGTAACTGTCTAACATTTTCTACGTCCTCTTGCGTTTCATTATCTCCAAATTCAGATTCCACTAATTCACTTACAGATTTCCCGTCATTCGACTCGACACCATCACCCGAGTTTACTACAGATTGTCTTGTTTCAACCGTTTCAGCCGTTCAGCTTTAAATAAAACGTCTCTACTCATAATCACATCGTTTAATTCAGGAACCCATATACGATAGCCCGGTACATCTTCGAGATATCCGACGAGATAGCCTTTACGCGCCTTTTTGTCTAACTTTACGCGTTTTTCTTAAGGTATATGTACAAAGCATTCGGTACCGAAAACCTTTAGATTCTGTATGTCCGCCTTTTTACCGAACCATATTTCGTATGGCGATTTTCCCGGTTCTTTCGTTGGACCTGTCCTATTTAGAACGTATGCGGCGGTATTTATCGCTTCTGCCCATAAATATTTGGGAAGATTTTCTTTCGAATACAACATTGATCTCGCAAATTCTACGAGAATACGGTTTTCGCGTTCCGCCGTACCGTTTTGTTCGGGCGTATAAGGAACTGTCATCGCATGCTTTATACCAAACTGTCCTAACATCGACTTGACATCTTTATTGTCATATTCTTTGCCACCGTCAGTGCGCACTTCTTTAAAATATTCTCCAAAACGCGTTTTAATTTCATTGCAAAAAAGTTCAAGTTTATCTTTAACTTCCGATTTGTGACGCAAAAAGTAGACTTTCCGATAACCACTGTAATCGTCTTTGAAGACAACATAGTAACTACTTTTACCGATCGAGTTAACGTCCATTGGACCGCAGAACGGAATGTATAAGCTCTCGCGGTTTTATTGCACGATCAACTCTTTCACCGAAACTTAACCTATGATGTTTTCCATAGGCGCACGCCTCGCAAAACTCGTCATCTACCGTTACATCGACTCCTAAATTTTGTAAAACATTTTTTACATGACGCTTGTTTTGATGACTTAAACGCTCGTGCCACAATTGAAGCGTGTCTACTTTAATCGATATACAAGCCGTTTTAGGAAACACAACTCGAAGTTCTACACTGTAAAGTTGCCCGAGTTCAACGCCTTTCGCAATAATCTCGTTATCTTTTGTAAATATACAATTTTTACCGCGGTCCATTATGGCAAAATCGATTCCCTTTTGTGCAACAACTGTAACCGAAAAAAGATTGTAATTTACCTTCGGAGTAATGAAATCATTCCACCATATTGGATCCGCCATTTTGAATCTTGAAAATGTGATGTTAGATTCGTAATCAGCGACCTCGAAAACCCCCGAGTAACAAGTTTCGAACAAATCCGATCGGTTTTGAAAAAATCATTCCGCCATATTGGATCCGCCATTTTGAATCTTAAAAATGTGATGTCAGATTCGTAATCAGCGACCCCGACAACCGACAAGTAGCAAATTTCAGGAACATTCAATAAGTTTTAAGACCTTTGTTTTTAGTTGCGGCTATAGCCGTCACGACATTTTTGGCCACTTCCCTTTTTGCGGTTATAGCCGTCATTGACACTCAAGAGGTTAAACGTACAAAAACTCTTACAATAATTCAATTAATACTAAAAAATATTTGTTTTCTTTTGTTCGATATGTGAATGCCTTTGATGTTTACGTAAAATAAATATAATATTATTTCATTGAATACATTCCTATCTAATGAAATACGATCAATGTACGTTAGGGTGGTTTCAAACAAATAATATTTATTTTTTTCTTAATGTGAACGATTTTGTATACAAAATCGAAAAACTTGTGACAAAGTAACGATATTAATTTGCTGGAAAAATAATTATATTTGGGCGAAAATAATACGCGCCGTAAGAACTGCAAGTTCTCTCTCGGCAGTGGGAGCGAGAGGCATGCGAGTTGCGCCGGCCCGGGTAGTGGTAAGAGAAGGACGCTCGATCTCTCCCGTCGATCGCCGGTTTGTTATGTCGGCGACGGCGTCTCCCATCGTGCGACGGAGAGGCGACGATCGTCTAGCTAACCACGCGTGTGTGCATGTATACAGGCGCTACACACACTAGCGTTATACTACGCATCAATTAAGTATTCAAAATTTAAAGGATAAATTAGCGAGAGAGGTGGAAATTCGTCACCGGTCAGTACCGATTTCAATTTCAAAATTTAGTACGTTCGTGACCGCGACTTGCGAACGAGAGCGAGACGTCCGTGTTTTTTTGTTTGTTGAGAGTACGAGTGGTAGAAGAGGGCTGTGGTGGAAGATAGTGAGAGAGAGAAGTAAAAAGAATAGTGTTAGTGAGAGAGGAGAGAGAGAGAGAGACAGAGATAGGAGAGTAGCGAGAAGGAGAGAGACAGGAAGATAGGGCGAGAGAAAGAGAGATACAGGAAGAGGAAAAAGAAAGAAAAGGTAAGGCGGCATAGCCGAAAAATTAAATGAATGATAATCGGATGACAAAAATTGAAGGATTCGGACCGGAAGTGGCGAGAGAGGCACGGGAGACACGTGTGATTTTTGTTGTCTGTTGGATGATTGAGATGAGTGATTGTTAAACCGGAAGTGGCGAGTGACCAACGGAAAATCGAAAAAAATCGTTTTTCTTAATTAATGAGTAAACCGGAAGTGGCGAGTAGTGATTCGAAGTCGAAAGATCGTTCTGTTTAATTCATGAGTGGATCGAGAGTGACGAATGTGGGACTTGGAGAATAAAGATCGTTTTTGTCTTTTAATTAATTAATAGAGTAATAATCAGACCGGAAGTGGCGAGTGAGGGACTTAAAATCGAAGGATCGGGTTTTCTTTTTTTAACTGATTATTAAATTACCGAATCGGACCGGAAGTAGCAAGTGAGTGATGAAAAATCAAATAACGTTTTTTTTTTTATTTATTTAAATATTGAGACCGGAAATAGTGATAACAACGGAGGTAAAATCATAAATTTTTTTGGGGGGAAATTAAGAAAACGGAAGTGAATGCGTGCAGTTGACGTGGGTTGCGAGGAAGGTAGCGAGGAAGTTTGGGGAGGTGGTGTGGAAGGTAGGACCGGGAATTTCCATTTCCGGCAACGAGGACCTAGGAGGATAACAGTCGGACCAGTTCAGCGGAAGCTGCATTTTTGGGTCGCGTCCAATAATAAAAATTTGTTGTGCAATTGATAATATTTTATGTATATGTATTTTTTAGGGAACTAAATAAAGAGAAAAATACAACGTTACAAACTATACCTATTTTTATACTGTTAAAATTTTGTTTGTATTTATTTATTTTACATCGCATTAACTACTTGGTCATTAGCGCCGGGATACAGTGGTAGATTGTTACAATTTATTGAGTATTTCTATTTTCGTTAAAAAACGTATTACAGTCGGTTGAAAACTAGGTGAATTTACTAAAATGTTGAAGTCTCTTGGTATTCGTAATTTACTTCTTAGGTGTTCATATTATTGACATTCAGTTAATATGTGGTTTATAGTGAGATTTAAGTTACAATATTCACATATTGGTGGTGGATTCTTGTTTAGTAAGTATAAGTGTTAGAGTGGAGTGTCCTATGCGTAATTTGCTTATGGTAGTTTGTTCGTGTCTTGTGAATTCCGGGGGAAATTGCTGCCGTCCGGAGTATGCCGAGTGTAATTTATATTTTGTTGGCTTGTTTTTAATCAGTTCCTATATCTTTATTTCTTTAAAATACTTAATGATGTATTATTTAACATCACCTAAAGTTACAATGTTTGCTGTAGGAGTTACTTCGAGATATTTGGTAGCTTTTTTAGCCTCTAGGTTGACTTTATTGTTGCCCGGTATCCCTGTATGGGATGGAATCCAGGTAAGGACTATGCGTTTTCCTGCTTTCACTTCAGTACTGAATCTGATTTGTATAAATTGCGTGAGTTCGTCGAGCGATGTAGCGTCAGTAATCATTTGCATTGTGCTTTTCGAGTCACAAAATATGACAAAGTCTGTTGCATCTGATCTGCTAATGAGTTCCAGAGCTTTATTTATGGCCATTTGTAATCACTGTGGATATGTTATTCGTTTTTTCTGTGATTGTTATATTATTCATTAATATTTATTTATTTATTTATTATGTGCTGGGTATCCTGTGCCATCTTTTGTTTTTGAACCATCGGTATATATTTGGGTTGAAAATTTGTATTTGTCATTTAGTTTCAAATTGAGACTTTTAAGTTCTTTGGGTCCCAAGTTCTTTTTAGGGCCATCAAATAAGTCTGTGTGTGTTTAAGATTTCTAATTTAGCCCATGGTGGCGTAGGTGGCATTGATCTTTTGTAGGTTTCGGGAAATTGGAATTTTATTGCCCTAGTAATCGTGCTGAACTTTTTGTATAGAGGTTGAGGAAGATGTGGTCGGTCGTTGTATTGGCATTCATATCTTTTTGTAAATATATTATCAAAGGCTATTTATTTTACCTCTTGTAACTACGTCACAAATCCCCTCCCCTAAACCAGATTATTCCCTGCACTAATTCGTCACAACACAATACACAGGATGTGGCTTACCTCATTTGCCTCTCGTGCTTCCTCACTCTGATCTGCTTACCACTCCTTGTCGCTATTGCTGATGCTGCTACCGTCCCTACTCTCTGTCGCAACCTCCTTACCTGTCTCTCGTCGCCAATACTCCCTACTCTTTCTGTCGCTATTCCCTCCCACCACCTCTTCTACCCCTTTGGACATCACCACAAATCCAGTAGATGCTCGGGACGGGTAGCCGTCCCGAACGTCGCTCGGATTAGCAGTTCCTGGGCTTCTGCCGATAGGTTCTGGATTCGGTCCAGAAATCGGTAAGCACGGTCCAGGTTGACGAGGTTTTGGGTTGGGTGGGGTGACCTATCTCTGGTGGAGGGGGGGTCGACCGTTCCCCGGGCACCATTTCCCGTTATCCTCTCCCGACGCTATGTTTGGATTGGGTGATGTTCGCGGTCCCGACCCCGTTCTCGCTCCGCCAAGCTGGACGGTGTTACTGTTTCCGCCCGCTGTTGTCGAAGGAATTCCCTGTGTGGCTGCGAACAGTGGGGGCAGGATCGAAGGTCTTCCCCTCGACGACCGCAGTTATGGCAATATCTTGCCACAGCTCGTCGAGGGCCATCCTGTCGTCCGTGCCCCCCCCCCCTGCCAGCAATTGAAACAGGTTCGGTTAGGCGGGTCGATCCGGGGATCGAACGGAATCGATAGGAGCCCGCCGAACATCGCCCCCTCCGTCCTTCTTGCCCTGCTTACCTGCAAGGGGTCTGGGGCTCCGGGGTAGGTGAAGGTGGAACCGCCGTATCCGAAATCAACTCCACCTCCCGAGTTGGCGGCAACACAACGACTGATCGGATGACCAAACGCGACAGCTCTGCCTGCGGGAGGTCTTCTGGAGCCGGAGTTGGAGGCGTAGGTCCCGGCTCATAGTCCTCCGCTGTCAACTGTCGCCGAGGGTTGTAACGAGCCCTTCGACGACATCTCCTGCGGGAACTCACCGGTTGCACGTCCTCCTCCTCCCTTCACAATTCCTCTCGAGGCATATCTGCCGGTCCGATGCCCCGGGTCTCTCCACTATTGCACGTCGCGCTTTCTGTTTGTACGGGATATTCCTTCTCCAATTCTGCCGCCAACTCAGGGGAGATAGGAGGCTCGGTAGGGGCAGCCACCTCCCCCTCGGGTTCCCCTCTTCCTTCAGAGGCCCGCACTAATTCGTCCAACTCCTGGACAGCAGCAGCGCTCTCGAGGGCAGCTCTTCTCGTTTGGCGGTTCTCCCTGCCCGCCTGCTCCCTCGCCAATTCTCTGTCGGCCAACTCCAGGGCCAGCTCCTCTTCCGCCATGTCTGCCCAGGAGCTATAGTTCTGCGCCATCTCTGGTAAACAAAAAGATTTAAAAAAAAATTTTTTTTTTTTGGTAGGTCAACATTATTGAAATCACTGAGACAATACGCACAACACAGACAACACAACGTCTAAACGTGACGGTGTTGACTTTCACTCCTATTCATATTCCTCCTGTCGCTACCCTAACACTAGACGCTATTCCTATTCTATTTTTTTTCCGTACCCTATCCGGGGAGGCAAGTATCGTTTTATCTCTGATACGTGTACTTTATTATTTATCCGGCTATCTGGTATCTCTAATCGATATACTGAGAGGGATAGGATTGCGGCTATCTTATATGGCCCATCAAATTTCGGGGCAAGCGTTTTTGAAAACCGTTGAGCCGCATTGGATAATACGTGCGTCTTCCGTAATACCTGATCCCCTATGTTAAAGACTGCCAGCTTTTTCCCCCGATTATACGCTCGCTCTTGTCTTTCTCGCGCCTTATCCACGTGTGTCGCTAACAAACTCTCTTAAGGCGTCTAATCTCCGAATCCGATCGGCCCAAATTGCAAGGTCCACCTATATCTTGGGTCCTCTCCTCTCTACTTCCCGTCGCAAGCTTTTTACCGGTTGAGGGTGTCGACCGAAATTTGAGAAGGCCGGGGATACTTTTGTCGAAGATTGGGTGGCAGTATTGACTGCATGTCTAAATTCATGCAAATGCTTGTCCCAATCTCTATGGTCTCCCTTCAGATATGTTGCTATCATATTCTTCAGTATTCGGTTACTTCTTTCCACCGGATGATACGGAGGGGTTGTTACATGTTTTATCCCGTATTCCTTCAACAGCCCTTTTATTTGTTTATTGTCGAATTCCTTTCCACTATCCGTTAGAAATAAATCCGTGGTATAGTTCCTCTCTGGAGTACTTAGTACCTTACTAATGTAGACGATTGAATGCTCTCCGTCGTCGTGCTCCTGGGTCAAGACCGCGCCTAAGGCAATTCCGCTGGCGTCGCACTGAACGGTAAATGGCTTCCGGAAATCCGGTCTGGCTAACACGGGAGCTGTGGCTAGCCGGGATTTGAGTTCGACAAAGGCTTCTTCCTGCTCCTACTCCCATTTCCCTGGTTGTCCCTTTCGTAATAATTTCACTAAGGGTACTTCAACTTCCGCATCTTTGTCCAGGGAGCGGGAGTACCACGCTATCATACCGAAAAATCTTCGGAGTTGCTTCACGGTGCGCGGCACCGGATATTTCAACACCGGTTTTACCTTGTCGGTGTCTGGACGCAGTCCCTCTCTATCCAACACAAACCCCAGATATGCTACGCTCGAGCATCCGAACTCACACTTGTAGCTATTTACTAGTAATCCGGCTTGCACTAGCTTCCCGAAGACTAATTCCAACCAATGCAAATGTTCCTCAAACCCTTCTGTCGCAATAATTATGTCATCCAAGTACCCAAATATGTGGGGTTCAAATTCTGGCCCAAACAACGCGTCAATTAGTCGCGGAAAGGTCATTGAGGTATTCGTCAATCCAAAAGGCATTCTTGTGAATTGCCATAGATCCGATTCCGAAACTGCGAAAGCAATATACTTTTTGCTTTCGGGATCCATCGCAACTTGATAGTACGCCCGTCTTAGGTCTATCTTAGACAAATATTGAGCCCGCCTTAATTTATCCAATATAGAATCCATATTGGGTATTGGATAGGCATCTTTTCTGGTGACACTGTTTAAGTATCGATAATCTATGCACATTCTTATGCTACCATCTGATATATTTACTAGGACGGGAGCACTACTCCAGTCACTGGCCTTTCTCAATCATCTTTCTATCACCCCTTTCTCGGCTAATTCTCTCACTTCTTCTTGCGCTTTCTCAAGCATAATAGGTGACCTGTGGCGAGGCCTATGCTTGATTGGTATCGCGCCCTCCACATTAATATAATGCTCTATCAAGGGCGTTTTCCCTAATCCTACCTGGTCGCCACCTAACATCTTGTCTACTAACTCTTTCACTCTCTCTCCTTGCGTCTTACTCAGTTCACAAAGACCTGCACACTCTACATGAATATCCGATTTTCCCGTCAGTTTGTCACTAAACGCATGCCACGGACCCTCTTGTACTCTCCACTGCCTTCTACCCTGTCGCACATACAAGTCGAAAATTTCACCAAAGTCCATTCCTAGTGTCATGTCACATGATACTGCGTTGGTTGCTCTAAATTCGATTTCGTTGACGTGCCCATCAATTTCCACCTGCATCGCCAATATTCCTAGAAAAGGCGTCACCTCGCTAGGAACACTTTGCATTACAGTCTGAGAGGGACGTAGTCGAGCCTTGAATTTTTCGGCCAGGATAGGGCCGATGATGGAGACTATTGCTCCACTATCGTATATCGCCAACACTGTACTTCCGCCTATTTTTACCTCTATAAAACACCTGCTCTCTATTGTCGCTATCTCGGCTTCTCGTTCTATCTCCGAGGGCATCATCACTTCTTTCTCTCTGGTCGCTAACTCTCCTTCCTCTTGGCTCACTATTTTCTCTTTCTATAACCCTGTTGATTGGCCGTAGGGCATGGGGTTGGATAGCCCTCCGGCGTTCTCGTTTCCCCATTTCTCACACAGAGGAGTACAGGGTATACATGATGCAAAGGGGTTACCCGAAGTTCCGCACACCTGGCATCTTTCAATTGGGCGAGAGGGTACCCAGGGTTTTGTCGGACAGGCATAAGCTGAGTGTCCTGGATGTTGACACGAGAAGCAAACGCGATGAGGGCACTCAGCCGATCTGTGCCCTACTTGGTGACAAGTAAAGCAGGGACGGCTAGGGCACGTCGCGGCCCGGTGTCCTACAGCCTGACAATGATAACATGCACCGATCCCCGGTGATCCCAATCCAGGTGGCATCCGGTTATTTCTCGGCGGCCGTCCCGACTCCCTAGGAGCTTCCCCTCCCCTATCTTGACAGCAACTTGGATGTTCCGTTGAGTTTCCCTCCCAATGGTTTCCGTTTCGAGGCTGCCAATATCCTGATGACCTCGGCGGTCTATTCATCGGTACACTTATTGGTGGAGGGGCCCTAGGAACTTCCGCTGAGCTGGTTCGTTTCTCCACATTCCATGCTCCTCTTAACGGCCTCTCGGGTATTTAGTCGCCCATATTTACCTGGGTAGCGGGGTAGTCTCCACCTGTTTCCTTCTTCTTGGTTTTTCTGGATTTATTCTTCTTTGGCGAAGTATTTGGTCCTGATATGGAAGTGCTATCGGATAGGTGGACACTCGTTACTTTCTCTTCTCTCGACGTTAATTCCTCCTTTACCGCAGATATACGTACGGAGCCAGTTCCTCGCATATACGCACTACCTGGAAGTCGTGTCCTCTCTTTGGGTGGCGGTTCCCTATATCGTTTGTCCATATCGCGCAATCTTTCATATCCCCTGCCCCATCTTTCTAATGTTGAGAAATCCTTAATCTCCTTTTCAGCCAAATAGGCTCTATATTCCGGAGTTAGATTTCGGAATACTATGCGTAGTTGTTTGTCGAGTGAGGGCGGTCTTTTGAAGTAGCTGCTAATATGCCGGATGCAGGATATGAAAGATCCAATTGTTTCCTTCTTACCCTGTGTTCGGCACTTCAGCTCGTCTTCTAGATCTTCTTCGTTTACCTCCCCGACAAAGAACATTCGGAACGCTTTCGAAAATTCCTGCCAAGTCCGGAAATCATACTGGGCAGTACAGAACCATCGACTTGCACTTCTGTGAAAGATGCACGGAATCGCTCACAATAACTCTCTGTCGCTAAACCCAGACTGTTCCCTGCAATCTCCTAAACGAGCTAAGAAATCCTCGGCCGACTCTTTTTCGTCACTTGTAAATCGCAGCCCCATTCTCGTAAAACCTTAATGCAGCGACTATCCCTATCTACTTCTGCATTACTTCGGCGACGCCGAGTCGACACTTCTCTATGGCTATGACCGGAGTCCTCATCACTGGAGTAGTCATAATCCATTAATATTTTTATTCGCAAGCTACTTCTACCTGACCCTCTATTACTTGGCAGACTATGTCTATCAAAATCGTCATCCCTACTCCGCCTAGACTGCCCGTCGTTGCTTCTACGTGGCCGTCTATCTACATCCCTGTCTCTATCATCTCTATTTCTACGCTCCTCTCTGTCGCCATACCTAATCCTTCTAGGCTGATCTAAATTATGTTCCCGTCTTTCCCTATCTACGTCGCTAAACTAATCTAGTCAATAACCCAATTTTAACTAAATAAAATAATTCACTAAACGTAAAACAAAATATTCACCAATGGTATAATTCTAACCCGTCCTACTGGTAATTATTGTAACATACGTTGTCTACTCGATCACAACGACTCTTTCTACCATCCATCTAAACACATGTCACCATAATCTGCAGACGTCACCATAATCTGCACACGTCGCTATAATAATTTTATTTCTTTTATCGATAACATATCATATAAACCACTCTTTACTACCACATTTTTTTTTTAATATTAACCAACACATAAAAAAATTAAATTTTCTTATTGTACATGCACATAATTAAACAAAAATTAATAACATGTTATACAAATAATTATTTTATTATAATATTCTTACTTAATTCTAAGACTTATTTCCACTACTTATTTATTATTATATTATTCACTTAAATTACTCGTTCCCAATCGTAACAACTTCTAACTCGAATTCGATATTACTAGTTAAACAACCAAAATTTGTTGTTTTCTACTAACGAATTTCAACAACAAAAAATGAAATTTATTTCTTAAATTTCTATTTCTGAAATAAATTAAAATTATTTTTATTATTATTTCTGGTTATTTTATTTATTAGAACTCAAGCTGCTAGTAATGACAGTCACTAGCAACGAGTTCTGTCACGATCGCCATTTTGTAACGCAAATTTTCCTATAATAATTTTCGTTAGCTAGATTAACATTTTTTTTTCACACATATATTTCCTGATTTCTATATAGGGGGCATTCCACGCCAAATGTACAACTTTTTTTTCATATTTTTTTTTTCTTACCTAACTAGTCTCTTATCTTTAGAACATAAAAATGAAGCACATTGGACCATATATAATAATATAATATCGCTTGTATGAAATATTATAGAACTCTTTGCATTAAATAAAAATTTCGACATTAATTTTTATAAATGATTTAAGCTCCAAAATATTAGTATAAAAAATTAATACAATACATGGTTTCTGTAGAATTTTGATCAAGCTTTCGTATAAAAATATTTATTTTTATGAATTATTACAGAAAGACATACAAAAATCGTTTCGAAGTGTTTAATTTAAATTTTACAATAGATCCACCGTTTCTAAAAATCTGAAAAAATTCATAAAAAAACCTTTGTTGGGTACATTTCTAATAGCATATTAAACATCTTGGGCTGTGACTATTTTATATGCTCATTATCGATTAATAGCAAAAAATGAAGGCCCCTCAATTGCATGTAAAGCTATACAACACAGGGGCCTTCTTTCTCGAAAACTTAAAGTTAATTATCTCCGTCAATTTTGATCGTAGAATAATTTTTTTTTTTAATTTTAAAGGGAATTTCATGCTCTACACGACTTATTTATCCAAATTTATATATTTTTATTTCTTACTCGCAATAACTTCAAAAAAGTGCCAGTAGTATTGAAATGGTTATGTGCAATTCCCCAAGTTGGAAGTTTTAGATTTTTTTAATATTAAGTTTTGTATTGTCATCCGTTATCTTAATTCGATATATGTTTACGTGTTTTCTCACAAAAATATGTAACTTCGAAATGATCAGATTAGCTATGGGCTG
Organism: Trichopria drosophilae; assembly: GCA_030407085.1. NCBI lineage: Eukaryota > Metazoa > Arthropoda > Insecta > Hymenoptera > Diapriidae > Trichopria > Trichopria drosophilae. The sequence continues at coordinate 53,394,292 of CM059587.1, forward strand.
CCGCCGCGTACCGCGAAACTATCGCACGGTCGGGTTTACGTCTCTTCGGGGTGTGCGCGGATAGTGAACTTTTCCGCCGCAAGTTGCCGTCAGAGCGTTCGTGCATAGATAAGAACAAAAAAATATGAAAAAAGTTGCACATTTGGCGTGGAATGCCCCACATACATATAATTTCTTATTTCCCGGACTTCCTCCCAAGGCGGTTTCCGCTGGACTGCCGCTACGTCGTCCCCCTCCCCTTTCGTCGATATTTTTTTTTTTTTGCTAGGCACCAAACATAATTTTCCAGAGGGTTGGGTTCACGGCTCACCCGTTGTACCCACCATCTCCTTTGTCGCAACAGACATTGTATGAAAATTTATTTGGCGCCCAAAATTTGGGAGGGGGGGGAGGGGGTTTATCTGTTGAAATATTGACATTTTAGATACTTCTGGTGTACTGTTTTTGTACACTAAGAACGCCTCTTCAAAGTTTGAGTCATTCGAATTTTTTGCGAACATTTTAGCAAGTACATTAGCTATTTCCTGTCGTGGGGTAATAGTTTCATTTTGGTCTGTTGTAAGATTTGGGATTCTAGTAATCTTTTTCTTCCCGCAAATTTGGTTAATTTCATTCCATATTGTAGTCAAAGTTGATTGGGTATTCAAGGAATTGACGAAACTTTCCCATGACTTTTTTTTGCTGGATTTTATCGCTCTGCGTGCCAATGATCTGAGGTTCTGGTAGTTAATTTTGTTTTCAACTGTTGGATATTTTTTGAAAATTTGGAAAGCATGCTTTGAATTTTGTATATCATTAGCACAGTCGGTATTCCACCATGGCGTTTGTTTTATAGGATGTTTGTATAAAGGTTTGGTTTGTCGGATTGATGTGTTTGCGGCTCTGTAAGTAAATTAGTAAATTGTTCTAATAATGAGTCAATTTCAATATTGCAGGATGAAGTTATGTTTGGCAACAGTGAAATATTGTTGTCAATTGTTTCTTGAAATTTGTCCCAGTTAGCAGTTTTTAATTTCCATCTTGGTTGAGTATGGGTATCTGTTGAAGTTACTTGGTGGTTAGGTTGCGGCCCACTGTGTAATTATACACAATGTCAACCCCGATGTTTAGCGATTATTGGCGCTGAAACTTTTTATGTCTTTTTCAGTCGGGATCAGAATCTGTATAATAATGCATAATATGCCTACTAACATCATCTCTATTGGTGAAGGTGGTTTCATCGCTGAACAGTACTATTTTAACAAATGCTTCCACCAGTCCTTGCACTCAATTGCAAAAAGCTAAACGTCGAGAATAATCAGCCTCTTCTAATTTTCGAAGCATGTGAATGTGATATGGATGGAATTTTTGATGGAAACACATACACACGCACACACTGACACACACACACACAAACACACTCACACACACACACACACACACACACACACACACACACACACACACACACACACACACACACACGCGCGCGCACACGCACACGCACACGCACACGCACACGCACACGCACACGCACACGCACACGCACACGCACACGCACACGCGCGCGCACACACACACACACACACGCACGCACGCACGCACGCGCGCACACACACACACGCGCACACACGCACGCACGCACACACACGCACGCACGCACGCACGCACGCACACACACGCACGCACGCACGCACGCACGCACACACACACACACATACCGTCTCAGGGCCAAATGATGTGCAAAATCCGACCGTGCTTCCTCCCCGTGGTGCACATAGGGTAATGCTAATGTCGGCGGTACACGTTCTTGATAGGTTACTCTCCTTAAAACATTTCTGTACAGAAATTCATGTGCTAAATTTTTGGTTGGAAACATTATTTATAAGGTTTGCTCTTTCCAAAATAAGTGCAAGAATCTAATAAAAGTCATGTCTTTTTCGCTGTTCTTGCAAACTTGAAGGTTATTCTTAGATTTATCCCTCTTTGTACAGGGTTACCGTTGGTAATACGAACAGCATACATGCAACGAAAAAAAAAGTACTTGCAGTACGATTCAGATTTCAGCTCTTTCCAAACCCACTGTAAAAAATTAGGGGTTCCCGTTAAAAACAAAAAACAACTTTGACCTTCGAATGACCTGGAATGTCGTTATCCAGGACAAGCTTAAGGTCATACTTGAACGTCAACTATCAACTCTTTCCAAATCTACAATAAAAAATGGGATTTCTGTTAAAAAAAATACTTTAATCTTGAAAAGATCTTGAAGGTCGTTGTCCCGGACATGGACAAGGATGTACCTGAACGTAAAATTTCCTGCTCTTTCCAAATCTGCAATAAAAAATTGGGGTTCCAATTTAAAAAAATTGAATTTGACCTTGATATGACCTTCAAGGTCATGGCCAAGGTCGAATAAAGGTTGCTGTTAAATTACCCAGAAAAAATCTTGAAACTTTTGCCTGAAACATTTTTTTGTACAATGCGTTATTTTCAAGATATTTGGGGCGGTCACTTAAAATGGGACGCCCTGTATATATAAATTTAATTTCTCCAATAATTTTAAATAAATTAATTGATTAATTTAATTTATTCAATAATTTTAAAATTTTATAACCCTTGAAGGTGTAAAGCTCTCTTGCTGATTCTTTGTCCTCTTTTTTTTTTTGACTAGTCCAAATTCTTAATAAAATTTTTAGTTTAAATCTTGACGCTTTATAAATTTTTTTATCACTTGTTCTTGGAAGCTAAAAAAGTGTCACTGAATTTCACAATTGCAAAATTGAGAAGACACTTAATCACTCCTCTAAATTATCAAGTTTTTCATTTGTCAAGTTGATTGTCACTCAGAAATTGATTTTTAATGATATTTAAAAAAATTTGTTTTAAAATTTAATTTTCAAAGTCACTCGTTTTCTTTTACAAAGAGTCGCATATTTAACACTTCACGTGTCGTTGCACTGCATGTTATTATTTTATATTTGCGCGAACCGAATTTTACGCGAATCCATTTTCATGACAGTTGACGGTTTTAAATTCTACACGGAGAGAAGTATTTGCGGACAGCGCGCCGCCACCCGTAGCAGCGGCATCCCCGCTCTTTCAGGACGGAGAACCTCGGATTTGGTTAGGTGGAACGTCAAAACTCAAGACACGCTGCCTTTCTGCAATTCGGGCATGCTGCCTGCCCAATCCGCGGATATGCAGCGGGGGCCGCGTTTCAGGTGCCGTATTTGCCCGAATAAGACGTTCGAAACTTTCGTGTATATTATCGATGCAAAGCATCAATTATTTTAAAATTTCTTAACCGGCATACTAAGCATTTTCATCTATATTCATATTAAAACGAACAAAAACTCAGTTTCCAATTTTTTTTACCGGATAAGAACAAATGTGACCTTTCCCCTGATAGAAAAAACAACTAGTCTAACTGGGCACGACACAGAATCTGGCCAGTTTGATGCAAATTAATTGTTTCTGAAATTCCGGACAGATATTGGGCAACAAATTGCCAGTTAATCATCATTTTAAACCAGACTAGTGTCTACCTAACCAGATTCTGCTCAGTTTAAGTGGTAAAAAAATGTTTAAATACATGTTTAAATATATAATTTCTTAATATGTGACATGACACATACAGTTACCGTTTATACATGACTGAAATTCACTTAAATTTACTTCTACGAAGGCTGTTAAAATTCCTCCTAAAGTTTTTTTTGCTAACGAAGGAGCTAAATATGCATGAGAATTCAGTAACGGTGCTTGGAATTAGACTTCGTATTCTAAAATAAAGTTTTGATTAAATTTACTGTTACGAAGGCTGTTAAAATTCCTCCTAATGTTTTGTTGTTGTCGAAGGAACTAAATATGCATAAGAATTCAGTATCGGTGTCTGGAATTAGACTCCGAACATCAAAGTAATTATGTACATCCGAATCCGGATGTGTTGAGGGTTAAACACATGCACATTGGCATGTATGTATACCCCTGCAGTTCCTTTGACACCCACATATACTCATTATTTTGCAAATCTAACGACTTAATTAATTATATACATTATATTTTATGATTTCTACCTTTCATATCTACGCTTTAAATATTTTTTCACGTTAACAAAATTTGAATTTAGTTTAATTCATGCGTAGAAAATAGTAGATAATTACAAAATCTATGAAAATGTCCCTGCAAATTACATTTTTGCTCTTTTATTTAGTTTACAAATTGTGCCTGGAGTTTGCAAAACTTTTAACTTCACAATGTCATGTACTTTTACCGTTGTATTAAAGGTATAACTGACCTGAAATATGACGCAAATATGAAAATGTTTAGTCTTATTTGATCAAAATTGATTATATGTCATACAATAGATTAATTAAAAAGATATTTGGTACAAAAATATAAAAATATCTTTATTACCACAGCTTCCGAACGGCTGTCGAACTGGAATACATCACAATTAAAATGTTATCTATAAGTTAAGATGCATGAATTGTTTCGAAAGTTCGTTAGCATGAGGATCAAATGTTCCATTTTTAATAACTATTTATATTTTTCTGAAAAAATGAAATCATTTTTATTTATGTTGATGGTAATGTTGAAATGTGGCGCTGGATACACTAGTCGCCCCGGTAAGCAAAATTATTGTGCAACTTTTCATACCACTTTGAAACTTTGCATACTTTTAGAGGGTATCTAGAGTAAGAATTTCCGAAGGGGAGCCATCTTGAATTTTGCTACAGAACCAAGATGACGGCCTTTTTCGAAAAATCACTATTTATTTTTTTACGACTTTATTTTTAGTTATTTCAAATTGTTGTTTGGTACAAATATGAAAGTTATTTATTATAATATCACAAGTATTTTTATCTTCATGAATTTCAATCAAATTTTAAAATGGCGGCCACTTTACTACATTATTGAGTTATTACTGAACACATAGTATTCTTATATTGTAAAGTAGTAGTATAATGTACTTTTCAATGAAATAATATTGTATTTTGATGCTGATTACGATTCTGAATACTCAAGATGGCGGATCCAATATGGCGGGCATAGAAACAAAAACAGGCATTATCTATCCTATTTTGTGATTTCTTTTAACATGGATATTAGATGGTGCAAATGGATACCGCTCTTAGCGAAACCAGAGTCGCGACGGGGACGCGGCGGTTAACAACTTTTTTTTTTTTTTTTTTTTTTTTTTTTTTTTTTTTTTTTTTTTTTTTTTTTTTTTTTTGTTTTTTTTTTGTTTTTTTTCTATTGTTGTATTTTATTTATCTGTTTCATTTTTTTCATTAATATTTTGACACTTACCTTGGCAGTTTCTACACAGTAGTGTACATGCAACCTTTTGGCGTTTACAAGAGCAACGTAAAGAACATCCATTATAACAAGAACATTTCGTTAAATGAGCTTTACAAGCTTATCGTTATAGAAAAGAATTATCGTTAAAAACAGGGCTACTGACTGGTGCATGTATGTACTAAGCGCCGACAGCTACATTTCTATCGGACTTGATAGCCGCCTAGCGGTTAAACCTCGAACTATTTTGTGTTTATGTCTTATTATTGATGATGTTTTTAAAGCTAATTACTCGCAATTTGGTATATGGTAATGTTTTGGGATACATCGATTACAAATCCTATGCTAGATTTACCAAATACAAAATAGCGGATCCAGTATGGCAGACAAAAATTTTAGAAATGTTTCCATTTGCCCAATATTTGTTACTCGGAGGTTAAATCAATCTGACGTTCGATTCCTAACCAGCGACCACGAAACCCCCGAGTAACGATTTTCAACTGAATTGCTTGAATAGAAAAATGTGTGACTCTAAGTGTTAATAATTTATTAAATTATCCGCCATTTTGAAATTTGACCGAAATTCATGAAGACAATAATAGTCGTGATGTTATAATAAATAACTTTCACATTTGAACCAAAAAATAATTGGAACTAACTAAAAATAAAGTGGTAAAAAATACATGGTGAATTTACGAAAAAGGCCGCCATCTTGCTTCTGAAGCAAAATTCAAGATGGCTCCCCTTCGGAAATTATTACTCTAGAAACCCTCTAAACGTATGCGAAGTTTCAAAGTGATATGAAGATGTGCACAATTTTGGCACTTTATATATAATAAATATTAGTACATTATATGCTACTCAGTTTTAATATTTTTATCAATAATATACTCAAATTTAGTGTAAATTTAAGATTTTCATACTAATAATATTAAAGTATCGCATTTTTCGAAATCACTCCCACCCCTTCAAAAATCGTTTTCTACGTTGAATCTTATTTAGTTATAGTTCTGTCTAAGCTACAAGAATAACTTGTCACGTGGAAAAAAAAGACTCTAATAATTCCATAAATTATATGTACACATTCATTTATTAAGAAACATGCGCCATGTAACAGGATAGCGGCTTCACCAATCACAGACGTTCAGTCACACTGGTCACTCACGAGGCGAACCACCGGTATCGGGTGGGCTGCGTGCCCGAATTTTGCTTCTAACGGCACTGACGCAAGTTACGACATGTGCCGTCGATCGGAAGGGCAGCGCTTCATGCCGGGCATGCTGCGCGCAAAACCTTCTCTTCGAGTAGAATTTCACCTTTGTGTCACTTGCGTATCCCAGCGCTGCCACCAAATTTTGGTATGTTACGTTTTTTGTCGTGACTGATGTATCACTTTGTTGGATTGATTCTTGGTAGCTAAGAATCGGAACTATCGGGATCTAACGCAGTAAGGGGATCGATACACCAAGTGACGGTACAAGAAATAGAGGTTAGATATTTTATTGTAACTGGTGCCAACTGTCGGTCGTACAAATGTCCCGAACGGTCTCGGTTCGCGGAGAGTCGCTAATTTCACGGTTCACGTTTTTACGGAAATTCAGTACTCAGAGGCGACTCTGACTGCTCATTCAATTGTCCTTTGCAAGTCAGGTCGGATTCACAAATATTTCGGTAGCGGGGGTGGTTACCCGAAACCACCAAGCCGTTGCGATTTTGTTCTTATCACTACCTGTTTTCGCCTCTTTCGTGAATCACCCATACCGAGTGCGAATGTCGCTAGAAGGAGGAACGCCAATAATCTTAGATCCAATAGTATGCAAGAATTAATAGCCATTTTACAAGATGATGGTACTCTTACTCCTTTCGATATTAACGACAATATCACAACGGTAACTAAGAATAGGATCGGACAAATGGAGATGGAAATTTTTCTGCAATCTACAGATAAATCGATCTGCGATGATCCGGACAAAATTGACTGCAATTATGGAAGCATTCTCCATGTAAACACTCCACCGTATTTTAATGAAATGTACGTAGTAAAAGAAGTTTCAAAGAAGATATTAAAACACGTTGAAAGAGGAAAAGAAAACAAGACAATACACGGCCTCATGTCGAAGGCATTCTCAGACAATGGATTGCCTCTTAATACTGATCCAAACAAAGAATGGGAATGGAAAAGAAGCATCGTCGATTTTAACCTTATATTTCAACCGTTGCATACACTTTTTGACAAACACTCTAAAGATGGCCTGTGTAAATTTGAAGACTTGCATTTTGTCAAAGATAGACAAAGACGACTGAAGTCGCAAATGACGTTTACTTGTGCAAGATGTTCATAAACTAATAAACTGTGTAGTGAGCCATCCGCAGATATCAAGTACATGGACATAAATGATGCAGCAGTTGCTGGTATTATTAATACTGGAATTAGGTTTTACCAGTTAAAAGAGCTGTGTGTAGCGATGAATATTCTGTGCATGGCAGGAACAACGTACAGGCGCTATCATGAAGCGGTACATTCCTCGTACATTAAAGCAGCAGAAGAGTCCATGTCTATGGCTGGACAATAGGAAGTTTGTTTGGCCCTCGAACGCTGATGTAAGAAATGGTATCCCCTGCACTAAAGTTGTTGCAGATGGCACTTGGTTGCAGCGGAGTTATGGAGGTAAATTAAATTCCAATTCGGGAGCGGCAGTAATTATTGGATATTACAGCAAACAAGTTTTATGCGTTGGTGTACGTAACAAATATTGCTTCGTCTGCTCCAGAGCTGAACAGAGAAACCAAGTTCCTAAGGCTTATACATGCTACAAAAACTGAGAAAGTAATAAGAGCTCATCAGCCATGGAAGCCGATGTCATTGTCGAAGGTTTCAAATGCAGCATTGAACAGCACGGCCTTATATAGGAATTCCTAGTTACAGATGGCGACAGCAATGTATTTAAAAGTATTCAGCAATATGATCCTTATCCTGGTATACCATGGTTAAAAAAATCGAATGCTTTAATCATCTTCTTAGAAACTTGTGTCAAAAAATTGAAGCAAGTCGGGAAAGGAAGGATCCGCTTCCGAAAGTGGCGTACAATTATTAAAAGCAAGATTTCACGAACTCGAAATGCTGTAACAAAAGCAGTCGAATCCAGACTGAATGAAAATGTCGATGATGAAACTAAAATCAACCGACTGCGCAAAGATGTTTTGAATATTCCGCACCACATCTTCGGTGTACAAAAAAATTGCGAAACGTATTTTTGCACGGATAAAGTTAAAGAAGATGAAATTAATTATGTACCGGAGATGGATAGTAAAGGGTTGTTTATCGTAGTGCAGTAGGCCAGTAGCAGTGAATTTTATTAGGACCTGGCCAAAATATAAAGAAAAAAAAATACCTAAAAATACGGAAGGTATTTAATTTCAATTGGAAGCTCTCTACAATTATTGTTACTTGCAGTATTTACGCGGTTACGGCGACTTTCGCCTTTCGCGGCGACTTCCGCGTTTGCGGCGATTCTCGCCTTTTAGCGATATAGTAACACAGAATAATCTGTCTGTGATCCTGTCCGCGTAGGGATATAATATATATCTTGTAACATTTATTTATATTCATTTCTTTCCTGCATAGTGCCCAAATGAATTTCATATAAATAATCATATCATGTAATTATATAAATCTCATTTGTCTCTGGCAGTTTTCATGGATGCTTCAACACTTGTCTGTGCTACATAAGAGATAAATATAACCGTCATCATTACCATCGTATGTATTACTAACTCGTAACAGACAACGTTTATGAGCATATCTTTTACATACTGAACAAATAATGTGTTCACTTCCTTGGCTATCGAAGCAGTAAATACATACACTGCCCATAGGATCGGATGTACGAATAAGGAAGTCAGCTACATGACTTCGGTAGGTATTCGGATCAAAACTATTTCCATTCACCCAGTTTCCTGTTGCAATGCAATTCATGTAATGCATAACAAATAAACCACAATTGAATGAATCACGTTGAATGGGACTGTTTTGAACTCAGATGATTACTTTCCAATCCTTATAACACAAATTGTTACTCTTGTATTTCAGGCAGTGTTGTAAATACTTTCTGAACGCCATTATTGAGCGGCATCCACTTTCACCTTGGGTCATCGGATCTATGTGCATGATCGTTTCATTTTCTATACCAAGAACTACCAAACACCAATGTCCCCCATAATAATAAGGTAAAAATACTGTTTTAATAAACTCAATCTTAACGTTAAACATTACCCATTCGCTTGATATTTTTGAATCGCAATGGTCTCCAATCATAAAAGTTGTTTGCTCTGTGAGTATGAAACTCACGTCTTTCCAAAACTTCGTCTTATAAGGAATCGTAAAACTATCTATTGCGGAACCATCAATCCAACTGAGTCCTGTTAATGTCAAGTATTGTGAATACCACAAAGAGTGACTTTACCCACGATTTCATTAGTCACATCGTATAAGTATTGCGCGAGTGGATAATCATGCCCAATATTTTGCATATAATAATCGGTCGTACGTAAATCAAAGTTTCCGAGATTGGTAACAACTTTACATGTTTGTTGTTTTTTCTCATTTCTTTTTTTTCTGAGCTTCGATTATGTAATTTGGTTCTCTAATCTCCATGTTTCTCTTATGTCTTCCATCAATTATTTCCGAAAGAATGCAATTTTCGTAAAACTTGGTTAAATTTGGGTGCATTTGCCTAGACCAAAATGCGTCATCTCGGTCGATTCTAATTACTTTCATTTGAAGTGGAGTCCAAACAATGAACATGCAGAATTTCTTGTCAGCTATAAGCATTTGGCCTTGCATTTGATAATAGTACGAGTGATTCTTATTAACTGTCTTTACATTTTTAAAAACGCAATGTAATTGACCAACTTTACTTGCAATTGCGTCATTAGCTGTCAAATTACGTGCTGTGTATGGGCATTTAATTTCTATAATACCGTAGTTACCTACTAAACCATCTGGCGTAGCTGCTAAAAATGGAATGGTTTTATCTATAAACATTCCACATTCAGTTACCTTTGCGTCGCTGTGCTTTGCAAATTGTTTCCGTACCTTTCTTTCGTTCGCTTTTCCATACTCAATTGCCTTTCCGTTTTGTGTGGATGGATAAATAATTTGTTTTACCAAGTTGGCACAAGAAGTGCTTTCCCGTAATTTGCAAACACGACCAAAATCAGACGACGTTAATTATTTTCGGTGCATTACGTGCCACAATTCGCACTCGCTTTGTTTTCTTTTTTAAATATCAATTTGTGTTTTATTGTTTTGCCAATGCTGCAGCTTCTCCTTAAAAATTGTTTGTTGAACACTATACTCTTCCTCACTTAGATCTGGGACTTGACAAAAAGAACCGTAATGTTAATTTTTTTGTGTCGGTGTCTTCTTTGCTTTAACAACTTTTCTTTTATCTTTAAACTTCTTCCGCATGTTTGCGTATACTCTGTTCGCAGTATTACACATTTTTCTAATTTTTTCACGATTTTCATTTCCCGTTTTTTTATAGCTTTAATAACGCTTGTCGATCTATGTCGAAGCTGCGGTGAGCCGGTGGAGGAGACGATCCAGCATCTAATATGCGAATGTCCGACCTTGTCTTAGGCAAGGAGGAAGAACTTCGGCTGCGAAACTTTAGAGGATCTAGGGGAAGCGGCGTATTATACTCTGTCAGCCATGAAAAAGTTCATTGAACAATCTGGCTGGTTTAAAGAGGGCAATAGAGTACCACGAGGATGAAGAGAAGGAGGGATAAGTGGAAAGCAGGGCACAATGGACGCCAGAAGGCATCTAAGTGATGGATACGTCTACGTACCACCCGCTAAACTAAACTAAACTAATAACGCTTGTCGTGCATTGCTGAGAATTGAAATGGATAACCGCACCAAGACATCTCAGCTGATAAGACCCTTTCAGGCCCCAATTTATTCGTTTTCCTCCTGCGAGCTTAGCAACTAAGTTATTGCACGATTCTGCTATGATATTATTACAGCCTTTCAGCAAACTTCCACAATGTTGGATTACACGAGTAAAACACTCTTCAACTTCTCCAAACAACCCTTTACTATCCATCTCCGGTACATAATTAATTTCATCTTCTTTAACTTTATCCGTGCAAAAATACGTTTCGCAATTTTTTTGAGAAGTTGAAGAGTGTTTTACTCGTGTAATCCAACATTGTGGAAGTTTGCTGAAAGGCTGTAATAATATCATAGCAGAATCGTGCAATAACTTAGTTGCTAAGCTCGCAGGAGGAAAACGAATAAATTGGGGCCTGAAAGGGTCTTATCAGCTGAGATGTCTTGGTGCGGTTATCCATTTCAATTCTCAGCAATGCACGACAAGCGTTATTAGTTTAGTTTAGTTTAGCGGGTGGTACGTAGACGTATCCATCACTTAGATGCCTTCTGGCGTCCATTGTGCCCTGCTTTCCACTTATCCCTCCTTCTCTTCATCCTCGTGGTACTCTATTACCCTCTTTAAACCAGCCAGATTGTTCAATGAACTTTTTCATGGCTGACAGAGTATAATACGCCGCTTCCCCTAGATCCTCTAAAGTTTCGCAGCCGAAGTTCTTCCTCCTTGCCTAAGACAAGGTCGGACATTCGCATATTAGATGCTGGATCGTCTCCTCCACCGGCTCACCGCAGCTTCGACATAGATCGACAAGCGTTATTAAAGCTATAAAAAAACGGGAAATGAAAATCGTGAAAAAATTAGAAAAATGTGTAATACTGCGAACAGAGTATACGCAAACATGCGGAAGAAGTTTAAAGATAAAAGAAAAGTTGTTAAAGCAAAGAAGACACCGACACAAAAAAATTAACATTACGGTTCTTTTTGTCAAGTCCCAGATCTAAGTGAGGAAGAGTATAGTGTTCAACAAACAATTTTTAAGGAGAAGCTGCAGCATTGGCAAAACAATAAAACACAAATTGATATTTAAAAAAGAAAACAAAGCGAGTGCGAATTGTGGCACGTAATGCACCGAAAATAATTAACGTCGTCTGATTTTGGTCGTGTTTGCAAATTACGGGAAAGCACTTCTTGTGCCAACTTGGTAAAACAAATTATTTATCCATCCACACAAAACGGAAAGGCAATTGAGTATGGAAAAGCGAACGAAAGAAAGGTACGGAAACAATTTGCAAAGCACAGCGACGCAAAGGTAACTGAATGTGGAATGTTTATAGATAAAACCATTCCATTTTTAGCAGCTACGCCAGATGGTTTAGTAGGTAACTACGGTATTATAGAAATTAAATGCCCATACACAGCACGTAATTTGACAGCTAATGACGCAATTGCAAGTAAAGTTGGTCAATTACATTGCGTTTTTAAAAATGTAAAGACAGTTAATAAGAATCACTCGTACTATTATCAAATGCAAGGCCAAATGCTTATAGCTGACAAGAAATTCTGCATGTTCATTGTTTGGACTCCACTTCAAATGAAAGTAATTAGAATCGACCGAGATGACGCATTTTGGTCTAGGCAAATGCACCCAAATTTAACCAAGTTTTACGAAAATTGCATTCTTTCGGAAATAATTGATGGAAGACATAAGAGAAACATGGAGATTAGAGAACCAAATTACATAATCGAAGCTCAGAAAAAAAAGAAATGAGAAAAAACAACAAACATGTAAAGTTGTTACCAATCTCGGAAACTTTGATTTACGTACGACCGATTATTATATGCAAAATATTGGGCATGATTATCCACTCGCGCAATACTTATACGATGTGACTAATGAAATCGTGGGTAAAGTCACTCTTTGTGGTATTCACAATACTTGACATTAACAGGACTCAGTTGGATTGATGGTTCCGCAATAGATAGTTTTACGATTCCTTATAAGACGAAGTTTTGGAAAGACGTGAGTTTCATACTCACAGAGCAAACAACTTTTATGATTGGAGACCATTGCGATTCAAAAATATCAAGCGAATGGGTAATGTTTAACGTTAAGATTGAGTTTATTAAAACAGTATTTTTACCTTATTATTATGGGGGACATTGGTGTTTGGTAGTTCTTGGTATAGAAAATGAAACGATCATGCACATAGATCCGATGACCCAAGGTGAAAGTGGATGCCGCTCAATAATGGCGTTCAGAAAGTATTTACAACACTGCCTGAAATACAAGAGTAACAATTTGTGTTATAAGGATTGGAAAGTAATCATCTGAGTTCAAAACAGTCCCATTCAACGTGATTCATTCAATTGTGGTTTATTTGTTATGCATTACATGAATTGCATTGCAACAGGAAACTGGGTGAATGGAAATAGTTTTGATCCGAATACCTACCGAAGTCATGTAGCTGACTTCCTTATTCGTACATCCGATCCTATGGGCAGTGTATGTATTTACTGCTTCGATAGCCAAGGAAGTGAACACATTATTTGTTCAGTATGTAAAAGATATGCTCATAAACGTTGTCTGTTACGAGTTAGTAATACATACGATGGTAATGATGACGGTTATATTTATCTCTTATGTAGCACAGACAAGTGTTGAAGCATCCATGAAAACTGCCAGAGACAAATGAGATTTATATAATTACATGATATGATTATTTATATGAAATTCATTTGGGCACTATGCAGGAAAGAAATGAATATAAATAAATGTTACAAGATATATATTATATCCCTACGCGGACAGGATCACAGACAGATTATTCTGTGTTACTATATCGCTAAAAGGCGAGAATCGCCGCAAACGCGGAAGTCGCCGCGAAAGGCGAAAGTCGCCGTAACCGCGTAAATACTGCAAGTAACAATAATTGTAGAGAGCTTCCAATTGAAATTAAATACCTTCCGTATTTTTAGGTATTTTTTTTTCTTTATATTTTGGCCAGGTCCTAATAAAATTCACTGCTACTGGCCTACTGCACTACGATGCATTAAAAAGCATTCCAGTTTTGAAGCCCTTTTAATACATTTTCGCATATTTTCGGGACAGTAACATTTCATTCAGATGCATTGAAATTTTGAATACTTCTAAATGCGTTTTGGATCACTGGGTGGGAAAACAATGTTAAATTATCGTCCTATGCCGAATTTAACAACACTGTTATTTATTACTGCGTTTTTCGTTTGAAATATAAAAAATGGTTTAGAATCATTTGTTACGTTCCGCGTAAATTTTAACATAATTTTAAAATAATTCTAAATTAATTAGTTCTCACGATATATTTGTGACGAATATGTAGTTCTTGCACTTCCTTTTACTTGGCGATGTACTTTCCCACAGCGCGGCCAGTCATCGGAGGAGATTCTCGGAGAAGCTCCTCGGATGACATCTTCGGCTGTTCGAGAAGGTGCTTAGCGTGCTGGGAACTCGTTGCCACTTCCCCGGACGACGGGGCTGAATTGCTGATGTCAGCAATCCCACGGTGTTCAAGAATACACCCAATTCCCCTGATGCGAGGCGATGAGTGACCATCGCGCTGAACATCAGCGTTCACTCGGTTCTGCAATTGTATGGCAATCGTCTCGGTCTAGTGCTCCCGCGTCGATTAAAGTTTCGGGTTCGCGCAAAAGTTGCGCGGGAGTGACGAAGAACTGGATGCGTCCGTGTTGTATCGGTTTAAGTTCTGCCCGATAGTAAATACTTATTATCGGTAGCTTAAGTGTATAGAGTAAGGTGAAATGCAAGTGCACGGATTATTCCAAATCAGGTATTGTTATTATTATTTCTAAATACACTTCCTTCCTTCTCGCCGAACTTTAAGTATTCATAATATTGTTCTTGATTTATTGGTATGAAAACTACTCGGAAGGCAGCCCTCCACTTTCCCATTCGGGACGGTAGTTATTCATTTAACTAATGAGCTAGAAATATATAATTCGCGTACAGTGCAAACTTACCTTGTATTAATTAATATCCCATCCCAGTCTCGACCAGTGGGTCCGTAAGGGAGCCAGCGAAAGGACGAACCAACTTAAATCTTTAAATTATCATTTTCTTTTTTTTTCCCTTATATTTATTTTTTTATCTTATTTTATTAAAAAGTGGTTTAGTTATTTACCATATGAAATAACCTGGTGTCAGAAGACTTCAAAAAATTACCCGTCACGGTCGGAATAATAAATTCCGAACGTAACATATTATTGCCTTTTAAAAAAATGTCCATACATTTTTTAATATTTACGTTAAAATTCAAAAAAATTTGTCAATTTGAGAATGTTTTATATTTCTTTCTAAAAGAACTTGAAAACTGAAAACACCAAAAAATTTGCGAAAATTATGTATTTTCTATATGCTTACGGTACCGCAACACCATGCAACACCAGCTTTTAAGTAGTTTCAAATTAGTTCTGTTGAATTTATTTAAACGGCCAAAAACAGGTTTCCATACTACATAATACCTATTTAAGTAAAGTTATTGGCAAAAATAGTACTTTTCATTACACGTGCGTTAAAGGAAAAATGTTACGCACCAGTATGGAATAATGCTCTTTGCCATCGTATGCGAAAAATTTTATTTTACTCAGTGTTTGTAGTGCGTAAATAGTACATTACAATATGAGTGCGCAAAGTAGGTATTTCCCACACTTGCGAAATTTGTCACCCGAGCGAAGCGAGAAATTCCGGATTGTAAAAAATAATAGGTACGAAAATGTGCGCAGTGATAGGAGCAATGCAGCAGTAATTGGTACATTTACGCTAAATCTCGTTTGAACCACATATTTAAAAATTACGTTGTGTATAAGTTACTTTTGTTCACGTGCTGATATAAATATGCGAGCGTAGCGTAGTGGTTAAGGCGCCAGGACCCGGGTTCGATTCTCGGTCGGGGTAGGATTTTTTCAGGTTCCTAGGTTTATTTGCGAGCGAAATTGTAGAATTATATTACGTTATAATATACCTAACAACATATAAATTATAATAAAAAATAAAAATCTATAATAATTTATCCTACTTTTTAATTTTTCTGTTCTGTTATCAGGCCCTGATCAGGACTTCGTGCGGTGCCTGTCCGACACCTGATCCGGGACTTGTTAGAAAAAACGTTACACTGCGTATCAAGGCCGGATCCGTCACCTGATCAAAGCCTGACCTAGAGGCCGTGTCAGGGCCTGAATTTATTTCCGGTTTACCTGATCAGGACCTGATTCTAGTCTGACTAAATTTCTGGTCGGGCATACCCATTCCAGTGACGAAACATCATCATAATCAGGCATGTCTATTTCGAATAATACCTACTAATCATATTCTACCAAAGAATTGAAATGTTAAGAGAGAAAAACAACAATGTTACTGAATGGAGGTGTAGATTGATTAACCGGGCTTTTAAAACGATGTATAATAGTAACAAATAACCAAAATGTGTACCCTTTCAGGAGTTGTCACACCACAGATATTCGTAATACCTGCGGACAACAGACTTACGTAATTTCTGCAATTTTAAGCATGGTAAATGTACAAGAACGTGAAAAATGTGATTACACATTTCTGTATTTATTTTATAAACAAATAAACGTGAATGTTGTTTTATAGAGTACGAGCTACATTACCTACATTCATCCACGGAAGATACTAAACCGAGTGCAATGAGATGCATCAGGAAAGAAAACGAACCTGCAAAACTTCCACTGAAATTATCTGCTTAGGTGGATCTTTGCGGAAAATTGTTTACTGTGATTGGTTACAAGTATATTGAAAGAAGTTGTCTACATAAAATGAAGGTGACTAAAAAGTAAATGCTAAATATCCTGTCATTCTGCAGAATACGTGGGTAATTATCCTTGCTTCAGCGGACCCATGAGCTTTCAGAGGTTCCGCCATACACTCTTATGGTCAGAAGCAGATCAGTGTACGCACCATTCCTCGAAACAATAACTACATGTATAATATTGTAAGTTCAGTTTATAGTACATGCATATTTTCTTCATAAATTATCAGCGGGCTTAATCTATTTTGTAATAATATTTCGGAAGTTTATGGTCGTTTGCTTTTTATAAATGAGTATATAATAGTATTTTTCAATGAATGAAATTCAAATAATGAACTTGTACGACCGTGATACAACCATAATTTTTTGATTCAATAGGTGTAATAAATGGCTATTATTAGATGATTTCTAACAATGATGACTGAGCAAAATCTCTATCTTAATACGCCTTTTACGCCCTCTGAATAAAAAATAAAGAAATATTTTTTATAAATAATTAACAGTATCAATATTTGTACGGCAACTGCGAACCTAGTGTCTAAATAACCAATTTTATGCAATAGGCTCTTTGCTCACAGTCGAAATGGAATAGTTATTTTCATTGCAAGTGTAGTGTAAAAGTTTTTTCTACGAATGTGCGCGATGCACGTGTGTGCGTGATGCACGTGTGTGCGTGATGGGCGTATGTGCGTGTCGTTCAAAAATAATATATTACGCTTCAAGGGAATAAAGTGCGCGAATTTGAGTGGGGAGTTTGCTGCACGAGCGTAGCGAAAGCAGCCTCTCCACGAGGGTCGTGCGCTTTCTTTCTGTGAGGCGTACGCTATATTTTTTTCCCGACTTCACTGGAATGCCCCCACTTCCACGGTCATTACTCCCTCTGATTACACACTTTCCTTCCCAAGGGAATAATGCAACCGAAGTACGCATGCGCGGAGACGCCCTGGCGGAATCGCCTACAGTCGTCCCGCGTTGCTGGCGCGGAATGTGGTCATTCCGGTGAAGTCGGGAAAAAAACATTTGTGCACATGTGTCGAACATTATTTTATGCTTCAAGGGTGGGTAAAGTGCGTTTAAAAAAAATGTCGAAAATGTGTAAAACCGTATAAAAGGTACATTGAAACATAAATTCAACTTTAGATGGTAGATGACACGTGAATGTCTTAATTCATCAGAATAGTAGTTTCCGAAACAAGGGCGTAAGTAGATGCATACGGACAGTCCGTACGACAGTTCCCGTCGCCGCCACCTGGCGTCGCCACAGTCGCGGCGCTGTCGCAGCATGCGAGGTGGTAGATTCGTGAACTAATTCGCAGACTGATTCGTGGACTAATTCGTGGATTGAGTCTCGGAATGACTCAGGGGCCGATTCACGGATTGATTCGCATTTTTGATTTCCTGTTTAGTACGCGGTTTCAAGACTCTCTCATTGGGAAATCTGACCGTCACTAATGAGGTCATTAAGATGACGCAAGACTTCGTGGACGGTCCCATTAAGTTTTCGAAGATTAATGCTGTAGCGTTATGCATATATCTTTCGATCTTTTAAATGTGCCCTGTTGGGAAATCTCTCTTTCAATATGCCGTTACCGACCTAATTTGGATGTTCCATATCTTTTTTGATGAATTGAAAGCGTAGATTTCCATTAGTCTAAATACCAGCTTGAAGCGTAATCTCGTATATCGACGACCTACTTTTTAAATCTCACACAAATTTTAAAAACCTACAATCAGGGCGTTGACCTATCCCTTGTCATGATGTAAGTTCGAAGCTTGAAGCGTAATCTCGTATATCGACGACCTACTTTTTAAATCTCACACAAATTTTAAAAACCTACAATCAGGACGTTGACCTCTCCCTTGTCATGATGTAAGTTCGAATTCACCTTTCATCGACCCCCTGATGCGCGGGACCCGGCAGGTCTATTTTTCCTACATCTCCCCTTCGAAAGCGCTCGTTCTAGATTCCAATCACTGGGAAAACACATGTAACTTCGACCATCCTTGGGAAAACACATGTGAATTCCAAGCATATTAGATAATATATCGGGACCTATGCCCCTCAAAGATGGTATACGAGTTGAGATGCGTGTCTTTAATGATTCGAGGTATAAAATTAAGCATATTCGGACTACCGGGGAATAGTCTCCTACACTCCACACGTTCTTCTACTTGTAACATTTTTTCAAGATGGTCGATATCAAGAGAACTTTTTCATCGTGGGAGGAATCCTTGAAGGGGGTTTACGAAACCCTCGGCGAAGATGCTACTCCGGGTCAATTCCAGGACTTCATCGAGAAGTGTACCGGGAATATTCGAAACATTAATTCCTACATTTTATCAAATCCCCATATTCCAAATGGGGTGAAGGCATCGGTGGAGGCGATTATGCATCGCATAACGACTCTAAGTGCTAAAGCTGTCGAGCGATTGGCTCAAAGAGAAGAAGATAATAGGCCTGAAGAAAATTTTATTGTGCAGAAGAATGTCGAATCGGCATTTAAAAATCGGTTAAAAACGGCACTGGTAGTTAATTTAAAACATTTGGACCCCGTAAAATTTATGTTTGAGATAAAACCTAGCGTCGTTGAATATGTGCGTGATGTAATAAATGAGTACAACTGTGTCAAGGTATGTACTGTGTTTTCGGGTGAGTTTACCGTGGGGCAGCTGCAGGATACAAAATATTTTGCCAACAAATATGAGCAATTATGTGTGAGCACGGACTTAAACGAGTAGTTCGACGAAAAAGTTCAAGTGCCTATTCTTACTTCTCTCGAAGAATTTGAGGAGAATGGCTCGGGATGGGCTTTATCCTGCATACATTCGCTGGCTATACAAACAGCGAAGTATAATCCCATGCGTGCCGGCCGATGGATCGACTTGCCCAAGTGGATTAAAAACAAAAGAGCAGTAATTAATGTAAAAATTCCGGGTAATGATTGTTTTGCGTGGGCGATTATGTCAGCATTATTCCCCGCAAATGTCAATTCATCGCAACAATCATCCTATCTACATTATCGAAGGCATTTTAATTTCGAAGGCATTGATTTCCCCGTCGCGTTAAAGGATATTCCAAGATTCGAAAATTTGAACGACATTTCAGTCAATGTATTTATAGTAGCCGAGAAAAAAGAAGAAGTGCTACCTGTACATTTGACTGCAAATGAGAAGGATCGACATATTAACCTTCTCCTCGTGTCTGAAGAAGAACGGAGGAAACCCCCACGCCCCTCCTCATCTTTTGTTTTGGACGATGTCGAAGTCGAAGAAGATGACAGGATCAATCACCATTACTGCTGGATTAAAAATTTATCACGATTGGTGAGCAAGCAGTGCAGCAAACATGATGGAAAAAAGCATATTTGCAACAGGTGTCTTCACTATTTCCGTAGTGAAGAAAATCTTGTCATGCACAAGATAGAATGTGGAAAGAAAAATGATTGTGCGGTAAAACTCCCCGAAACAATAACAAGCATTTTGAAATTTAATAGTTTGGGTCGAGCCATGCCGGTACCCTTCATTGTTTACGCTGATACCGAGTGCCTGCTGGGAAAAGTGGAGACGGAGGCACCTCCAAAAACGGCTTACGAGCAACATAAGATTTACAGTGCAGGCTACTACGTACACTGTCAACACGACCCCTCGCTGTGTCGTTACCGTTCTCACCGGGGGTCCGACTCTGCTACCTGGTTTGCCAACGAGCTGAAGGAGTTGGCCGATGAAGTTAATCAGGTAAAATTAATTAAAATTACAAAATATATTCATATAAAATTTATTATGATTTAATTAATTAATTAATTACAATAAAGTCAATAAGTAATATTATGTGTCTGCTTTCAGATCCTCAGTGATACGAAGCCAATGCATTTGAGTCCGAATGAGTGGAGGGAATTCTATACAGCGGCAATGTGTCACATCTGCGGGGGATCCTTCTCAAATGAGGACCTCAAAGTCCGTGACCACGATCACTTGACCGGTCAATTTCGGGGTGCAGCTCACAACTTGTGTAATCTTAAGTACAAATATCGTTTTAACATACCAGTTATCTTCCACAATTTGAGCGGTTACGATGCTCATTTCATTATTCGCGACATTGCCAATTCTTTTGAAGAAGATATTCATATTATCCCATGTAATATGGAAAAGTACATTTCCATGATTAAATATGTGGAAGGAACTAAAATTAAGCTTACATTTTTAGATTCCCTTAGATTTTTGAATTGCTCTCTCGAAAACTTGGCGTCTTATTTAAGTAATGAAAAAAAACAAATGTTAAAATCCCACTTTCCTAATGAGGAAAAATTTAATTTATTAATGCGTAAAGGGGTTTTACCTTACGGTTACATAACCGAAATGAGCGTCCTAGATCAATCATATCTTTCACAAAGATGTATTCGTTCAAAATTACACAACGTATACACCGTATGTGAGAAAAAATTGCTCTAAGTCCCCACGATGATAAGCGATACTTAATGGCTGGTAGTACAGACACTCTACCGTGGGGACATAAGGATATTATGGACATCGACGAATAATGTGTGTATTCTATCTAATTATATACAACATCAAATAAATTTTAAAATATGTGAATATATGTGAATGTTATAATTGTGAAGTTACTATTTAAATTTATGGAATGTATAAAAATATCATGTACATGCAGACAGTTTTTAATAAAGTTATATTATATTATATTTCAAGTTTATTTACTTATTTAGATAGATATTAAGCGTTTCTATAATTGACATGTATTTCGAAATGTACCTTGACATTGATGCATTTTGAGAGACCCACGTTTCGTATTGACCTGCATTCACTTTCCCCCAAATTTAAACGATTCAAGTTCAAACGCGTTTGGAGCTAAATTAAGCATTCTCTTTACATTACGAAACTTTGAAACTGTACTTTTCTATTCGTCTAATATTTTCTTTCCCAATTTCTAATTCGTATAAGGTGGTGGGGTTTCTACTATAAATGCCGATGCAGTCGAGTATTTTTCATCAGTAACGTGGCTCGATATATGTCTTCAAGAGATCTAAAAGTTAAAACTCGTGAATTAAAAAATAGAGTCGACATTTTTTTAAAAAATATACAAATATTAAAAGACGATTTAAAACTGGTAAAGTCGAAAATTAAAGTACTAGCAAGCCAAACCGAAAATTTATATATATAGCAAAATGGCATCATCATCATCATCAGCAGCAGCAGCCGCTACAGCGGCAGCGTTAGTAAAAACACTAAATTCAACAACAACGAAATTTTTACCAACTATGAAACTGGCAGAACTGGATCCAGAAAAAGCATATGTAGTTTCAAAAATTAGGAGAGTATCCACAAAATTTGGAGAATGAATAAGCGTAGAGTTGAACAACGAAATCTCCTGTTTTCTTCCACCTCGGTACACACCACTTTTCCGAGATGCGATGGAGAGTTACCGAAGTATCGTTGAAAATAATCAGCTATTCATGAAGTACATCGTAACAAAATTCAACAATATCGAATTTTTAACCGAATCCCACTAACAATGACGATGTCGAACGGAATTAAAAAATAGAAGGTATTATATATGGTAAGGAATATGTTTTGCTAATTACATATTGTTTAATTTATATTTTATTAATGTATTATAATTTACATCTATTATTATTATCATTATAGTTTTCCGCTTGAAGCGAGACCGATGCACTTGAATCCGGATGATTAGCGGATATTTCACACAGCGGCAATGTGACATCTTCGGGGGAGACCATTCTCGAATCAGCATTTAAGTCCATGACCATAATTAGTGGCTGGTCAAATCAGAGGTGTATGCTGCAACATCAGCCATCTTGATGAAGAATGGAACCTGCAACAAAAAATCAAATATAAATGAATACTAAATATATAAATGTATAAATAAATTGTGTATAAATAAATTAAATGAAATTTAGAAACTCACCTTTGAATTACTTTTTTTCATTTTCTTTTCTTTTGCCAGACGTAATGTGTGCAGACGCCAACGACATTGTTCTCGCCGCAAAATTCTCTCGTAAAACCGCTTCCTCAATTTGACTTCAACGTTGATGGTCAGGTCATAAGCTTTCGGAATATCGACGTATAACTGCGACATTTCGAAATGGTTAATATAGTAGCTATAAAACTTCTGTTTGAAGTTGTAGCATTCAGCTTCCGCTTCATTTATTTTGTATTGAATAGCTTGTAATGCATTATCCGCAGTATCCCTGGTACATCTGCGTATAGCTGTAGGAGTTGTCCACCCCTCTGGCAATAGTTGTACAGCCGTCGCAACTCGTCCACACTCCTACTCATTCGACGAATTTCGAGACGAATTCCGTGGCACGTTTCGTTGAATTCGTGTAGACTTGTGGGTTTCCCCATCCACTCGTATACAATCGCAAGAACAATTCTTAATTTGGCGTATATTTTTGTGTTTAGGAGAATCTGAAAATCTTAGTATTCTCAGTGATTTCTCACTTTTAACTAATATCTATTCAGCTCGAACCCGTATATATACAAGAAAATATGCTAAGGAATGCAACAAAAATCTAATTTTATCTTAAGTAAATCCTGCTTCCATCTATTCAACCATCATTTGTCCACCATATTAGTCTTAAGAGTATTATATCTTCCTTGTCGATCCAGGTGTTATGCTTATCTTCAAAGCCCAACCATTTAACAAACACTTTAGAACCTTTATGACGTAGAATTTTTTCAATCAGATAAACGTCTGGATTTTTAGTACGTTGCAGTTCAAATTCATAAAATCTACCTGATATTGCGTTTCCTGCATTGTCTTCTAGTAAATGTGGTACTGGATATGTTTTTTTAACTTTTATTATTTTAAAAACTTCAGTCGTCCAATTTGGTGTATATCCCTTTTCAAATATATGTTTGAATTTACTAATACGAACCTGTTGACCTACTTTAAACTTTGGATGAATCTTTTCGTTCACAATTACATTATACACACGTTCCAATAATTCTTTTTCATTGTCTTTATTAACATCTTGCGGCTTCATTTTAATAGTACGATGTGTGCTATTGTTATAATCATTAACCAAGTTTGATAATATATGGAGCCATTGATAATTACCATGAAGGCTAAACTGTGGCCACATTTTATTTTTCAAAGTACGATTAAAGCGTTCGCAAATTGATGCTTTTAGATTACTGTATGTAGAATATAAATTGATATCATGTGTTTTCATTAAATTTGAAAATTTTGAATTATAAAATTCTTTTCCATGGTCGGTATGTAGATTCTTTGGAATTCGACCCATTTCAAATATCGATTTCATGGCAGCTGTGACGTCATCGCCAGTCTTTCTTTTTACTGGGCGGGCCCATGCATACTTAGAGAATACATCGATGACAGTTAACAAGTATTCGTAACCCTTATTTTCATCTGCATATGGAATCAATTCTACAAGATCAGCTTGCAAAGTTTCAACTAATCCGCGAATATCTACTCGCCGTCTTGTATAATTTTTTCTTGCTGGTTTATGAAGCTCCTTCACGACTTCTCTCTTCTCTTTAGAAGTCATTGTTGTTAAAAAGATAAGGCAACGTCTTGATTAAAACTGTTGGGTGGATTGTTGCAGATAGTTAATTTATTCACATTTTTCAGACAAACTAATTAATTCTTCCGTAAGGAGTACAAATGTGAAATGTCCCTCTTCATAACATCAGTTATTGCATTAATCTTCTTTAAGGCTTCACTATTTTTATTGACATTTTGTTCTAGGAGAAAAATTAATTTCTCAGCATCGTGAGCTACAGTACTACTCTCCCCTTATGTCATAGGTGTGTTTTTTCAAGTCTCCTTCTATATTGGCAATATCTACCGTAAGACTATCAATCAAACCATTATTTTTATTCAAATCATCTTTATTTTTCTTTACTTCCCGCTCTAAGACAGTGATATTATTCGTAAGATTGCTAAGAGTGTAATTATTTTTATTTAAATTATTAATATGTTTAGTTATTTTCTGATGTAATTCAATAGTATAATTTCCGATATCTGAAGATATAATCCGCCTCTTTTCTATTTCATTGTAATTTTTATTTATATCTTGATGCATTTTATTTATACTTTTTTCAAAATATTTAATCTTCTCATTATTTTTAATTACACCTTTACACAGTTCATCTATTTGCTGTTTAATATCGCGAATAGATGTGTGGAACATTCTCAAAGTAATGGCATCATCCGAATCTGTCGGAATTCCGATATTACATAACTTTCTTTTCTTAAAATCATAAGAACCATCTGTAGCAATTTCGACACTTTGAAATACTTGCTTCCGTGCTCGTTGAGACGAACGTCCAAATACATCGATGCTCATTATGATACTGACGTAATTATCACGCAATTAATAGATTATATTAGCTTCACGCAACTCTTCAATAATCGATTAAATTTCATTCGAAAGACTTGAATTACCAGCAGCTTGCGATGCTATTAGAAGGCGCAAACGATCGACAAGTTCATTTGGATCATCCCAATGCATGTAGTCAATTTTGTGGTTTTGTTCAACAATCATGTATTCAGGCAAATTACCACCCTTTTTCGGAACATCTTTAAACATTTCCTTGATATAGTTTCGATACTTGTGGGAAGCATTATACCGAATAGGTCTTTCCTGATTCCAATCTTTCCTATGTGCATTATTTAAGGTTAGTATACTTTAGTAATTGTTTAAATCAGACTGTTGCATTATAGCTATATCAGCTTTTTTCTTAAATAATAACTCTAGCAAACCTTCAGTAATAGCAAATTTGTTATCCTTAACAATGACATTTTTATTCTTAAATTCTATTGTCGATTTTTGTACTACCACCTTGTATGCGAACGCCATAAATTGTATCAATAATATCACTTTTCTCATGAATATTTCTCACCAGTAAAGTTAGAAACTTATTTGATAATCTTTCTTCAGTATGATATGTAGGTGTTTTAATATCACTGCTAAATGTCTGCTCTAAAGGGGTATTATATCCATCAAGCATATCATCATCATCATCAAAATCGTTAACATCATTAATTTCTATGCTATCTGTTACTTTATCCTGTACGTTTATATCATCAATCGCATTTTTGTTGATTGACATTGTTGTAGCGTCTGCTATTTTTTCCAATGGACTTATCAGAGGTTTGAGCGTTTCACTTATCGCAAGGTCATGCGTTTCTTTACCCATTTTTAATAATCGATGTTTTCGGCGAATAGATTCTTTGTTTCTTCTTCTTAAAATCATTTATGCTTATAAAACAATCAAAACCTTTTCGATACCTTCCCTCTTCTATTTCACTATCTTTATCGATTACAATAAATCCATGCTTTTCTGTCCAACATTGTGTGCATATATCTTTAAAAGTGTTGTATGGCACATCTGTATTTACATGATCATTATAGACGTGCTTAAGATTCATTTCATCCTGTCTAAAGAGAATCAAAAAGTTTACGTTATCTCGAATAAGATGCTTAGGAAAACGAGCGTACGTTTGACTGAGATAAAAGCAATCGACGCAATTATGTCTGGGTAGACAAAAGAAGGATCTAATGTTATCTTGCTTCTCGCACGCAACATCATCAAATATAATAATAGAGTTTGTCCTGGCCTCGGCGGGTGGTACTACCTGTTCATTATTGTGAAAAGGAAAGTATCCTATACCCTCCACAGAGTCGAGTAAATTTTGTAAAAATTGATATTTCGGTTGATTTAATGATTTCGAATATACATATATATTTTCAAACTTTAATCCATTCTGATCGATGATTAGACTGAGTAGTATATTTGTTTTTCCGCAATTAGACGGGCCACAGAAAAGTGCACGTATACTATTTGGCAGCAACTCCCCATGTCGTTTATGATTAGTTGCATTATTTTGTACAGACGATGTTAAATCATCAAAATTGATGATTGGGATTTTTGTTGGTTGTTTATGAAATCGCATTTTGATAATAACTGATAATAAAAGTAACTTTTTTTTTAAACTAAATTGTTAAATGTACGTACTGTTAAAAATTGCTTTATTCAAAGACTAAAAAAATTATAGTTAATATAAAAATATTGATAATAATGGATGCTTCTCTTGTAATACTTTTATTATTAATTAAATTTAACCCATATCATTTAAGATTTATATAAATCCTCGCCTTTTAATATCCGAACTATATTTTTACTGTTAAATCAAAACACATCTTTCCCTTCACTATTACAATAATATCTTCTTCGTAATTAATAACTATTGCATAAACCATCTTCAATTACATTTCAAAATATCTATTACCATAGGCGAATATTAATATTAAATAACATTTAAGTTTGTTTAGTTATAATTGACGTATTGAATCGCACTTATAAATGCCTGTTTCAAATTATGTAACTGTTTGCGTATGTCTGAACTGCGCCGTCAAAATAGTACACGTCGCGCCATCTCTGTGTGGGATGTGGTCCCGCTTCGCTCGCGCTCTGTATATACCGATCGTTTAGCGCTGTAATTTCATTAATTAGTATTTAAACTTCGCGCAATTTTGTTATCAAAGTGCCCTTTTCACCCACGCGCGGCAGAGTGATTTCGCCAATTGTGTGAACCAGGTTCCGGTATCCGGTTCGATCAGATACAACGTGGTAGGCAGACCTTCAAGGTCGTTTTTCGCAAGTGAATAATTTCGAAATTTATCTCTGCGAAATTTCGCAATCGAGTGAAATTCCTCCGCGATTTCGCATCCGCACCATCGCCGCTTTACTCGTCGCTGTAGATCCTTTTGTATTTCGCCAACACGCGCCTAGGGCTTCACTGGTCTTATTGTAAAGTGAACGACAATAAATACAGTTTATATTAATATCTGTGTTCGTGCTTAACTGCTTCCTCCACTCCTGGACCACCAACCCGCTGATTAGCTGCCGATGAACCAAATTGCTGCGTTCACGTCTCAAACCGAACATTTGGCGATCCTGCCAGGATTTGGAGTGCTCTACGCCAGTTTTTTTGTGCAAATCTTCAAGTGGACCTGTATAAACTTTCAAATCACGGACTTAAGAACAGTTAACTGTTGGATTACAGTGAAGCCGCGAGTGACTCTGCGCTAAATTCAAGTTCAAATTTAGTGCCTCAAAGTGCAATAGTGCGCGTGTGCATTCAAGTTGCATACTTTGCTCTTACGCAAATCGGGTGCTTTCGGCTCACGTCGGTGGTTCTCGACTTTAATTTCTCACCGGTAAAGTCTCGTTGCCACAGCAACCGCTTGGGCCAGTCTCTGCGAATCTCGCGAATTCGGCCTCGCCTACCACGACCCCGGATTGGCATTCAGCTCGGGACTTCTCCGACTAGCCATCCCTACTTCGCTTCAATACTTCGAAGCCGCATTCAACACCGTGCTCCCCGTACAACGACAGTACCGAGCACCAAAAAGTTCATTCTTCGCATACGCAGTTTTGCGAAAACAACAATCTTTCAAAATCTATTTGATTGATTTGCCTACTGCCACGCTTCATCGTTTATGTCAATTTAGCAATATTCTAAAATGACGAAAAATCACAGCCGCTCTGAGCCCATGAGCGAGTACCACGATTTTGTGCAGCTTGATGCGCTTCAGCGCGACGCATTCGCCGCTATTCAGCGCACTGCCGCAGTGCTCCAGACAAGCAAACTGTCGTACGACCAAGCGCAGACGCACCGCAAGCCCATTGAAAATAAATGGAGTCAGATATCAGAGCGGCATGAGCAAATGTTGCCGTTTCAACACGTAACCGGCTTGTGCGACTATGGAGTATTTCGCCAACAATTTCATGGACTCCGCCGAAATGGAGTACATAAATACCGTTTCTGGTCTTTCCTCCATAATTCGACTCACTAATCCAACGCCATCTACGTCGTCAACCAACAACATCCCTGTAGCTGTAGTCAACGGGACAACACGAAAATTCGTTCACTAGAAGTCGGAAAAGATTTTCAAAAGTCGACTCAGGCATCGACCTCTCAACCGTGAGTTAAGCAAGTCTCCGCGTTCCCCGCTCAAGCTTTGCCAAAAAATGCGAAGCAGCGCTCAAATGTTTGTCCTTTAAGTAATGACGACCACGCAATATTTAACTGTTCAGAATTTAATAAATTATCTACTTCACAGCGGTGGGAACTGGTCAAGACACGCAAGTTATGCCATAATTGCTTGTCCACTTTCCACCACAATAACACTTGTAAGAGTACACGCTCTTGTAAGCACTGTGGTAAGCGTTACCACTCTCTTCTGCACTCGTCTGCGAATACGAATGCAGCGCCAATGGCAAGTACTGCGAACGTTGATGCAAGTACGTCTAGAGCTAACGATTTTAATGTTAAAATTAGTCGTGTGCAATCGCATTTAAGCATACCGCAAATACCTGCTCACGTGATACTTGCAACTGCGTGGGTACTCGTCACCGCTCCTTCTCAAAGGATTGTAAAGGTACCCGCCCTTCTGGATCAAGGTTCAACGCATACCCTGATCTCGCGAACCCTCGCTAATGATCTACGTACGAAAACGTATCCGACGTCTGCATTAGTGAGCGGCATAGTACAGGGAGTATCCACCAATGTCACACGTGTTGTACCAATTTCCGTCAGTTCGACCAAAGATATGTCAGTGGCACTTTCAACAGACGCGCTCATACTAGAGTCGCTCACTGATTATGTGCCAAACTTTCGGTACCCTCTCGAGCACTGGCCTCATCTACGCGGTATAGAATTTGCCGTCGGCTGTCCGACGAATGACACGCCGATTCACGTGATTATCGGTGCCGATTTATATGCATATGCCATGTGCGACGGCATTATACGCGGCAAACCCGATGAACCGGTGGCAATGAACACCTTTTTTGGGTGGGTCCTTTCAGGTAACATCAATTCTGCCGGCGGTAGCAATGCACATGCATCGCCAACTGTGCACATGCACCATGCAGTTTCGCACGATAAACTGCACGCGTCAATTGCCCGATTCTGGGATATCGAAGAGATTCCTACCTCTTATCCGCTTTCTGAGGACGATGAGCGATGCGAACAACATTTTCGTGAAACGCATTCAAGGACTTCAGCCGGTCAATATGTCGTTCGCATCCCATTCAAACAATCCTCCGCTATTGACATTGGCAATACATTGCCTCGCGCTATCCAATGCCTTCATTCGATCGAACGACGTCTCTCGACGCGACAACTCGAGCGAGAAGCGTACACCGCGTTCATGCGCGAATATGAAGCACTTGGACACATGCGCGTTGCCCCTGCGCAACCTGATCCGGTACCGTCGGTGTACTTACCTCATCACCCGATTACTAAGCTAAGTAGCACCACGACCAAAACGCGAGATGTGTTTAATGCGTCCTCCACATCATCTAATGGCAAATCCCTGAATGACCTACAATTGGTTGGCCCGAGTCTTCAGACCGATCTGCCCATGCTGCACATGCAGTGGCGCACGCATCGGTATGTATACGCCGCTGACATTGAAAAGATGTATCGGCAGATTCTGGTTGATGACCGCGACATCGATTGTCAACGCATCCTATGGCGAAACAGTCCGTTAGAGGCGATTGTCCCGTATCAGTTGTTAACGGTAACGTACGGGACCGCTAGCGCCCCCCTTTCTAGCTCTTCGGGTGTTAAAGCAGCTCGCTGCTGATGATGGGGATGTTTTTCCTCTGGACAAAGCAGCGTTGCTGTCGAACTTTTTCGTCGATGACGCTCTTTTCGGAGCTCATTCGAGTGAAGCCATCAAGGCAATTCGTGACGAGCTAAACGAGTTGCTAAAACGCGGCCATTTTACGCTTCGAAAATGGGTAAGCAATTCTGCGACCTTACTTGCCGACATTGACGATAGTAATGTTGGACTGGCTTGCGACAAAACGCTCCAAGCCGACGACAGCGTCAAAATACTAGGAATCGCTTGGCACCCCTCCTCCGATTCATATCGCTTCACGCTATCGGCATCTACACCACCTTCTGAATTAACTAAGCGCCATATCTTGTCGCAGATTGCACGAATCTTTGATCCGCTTGGATGGATTGCTCCAGTCGTGGTCATTGCAAAGATGATTATGCAACGCGTGTGGCAGTGTCCCGTCGATTGGGATTCGACACTTCCGGCTGGCATCATCACAGAATGGCATGAGTTTTACGAAGCTCTGCCACTTCTCACGCGTATCGTTATTCCACGATGGCTAGGCACCTTGCCTGCCACTATCATCGAATTGCATGGCTTCTCTGATGCATCGGAAAAGGCCTATGCAGCGGTCGTTTATATGCGACTTGTAAACGCTACAGGGCAATGCCGTACAGAGCTTCTCATAGCCGAAGCCGAGCGAAGTCCACTCACGGCTGCCAAGTATTCCATGGCGCCACGTTCTCGGGAAGGACAACCCTGCTGACATGGCTTCCCGTGGTGTCTCTGCTGGTGACATCATTAAATCATTGCTCTGGTGGCACGGGCCTGCGTGGCTTCAAGCGCCTCCATCTGAGTGGCCAACTATCGCCCCAGAGATCGTGGAAGATACATCCTGGGAACGCAAGGTTGATGCACACAAAAGTCACCTTGGCTCCGTAGAGACTGACGCTGTAGAAGACATCTTCAGGAGATTCTCCTCTTGGAAGAAACTCCGTCGCGGCATCGCTCGTGTTCTAAGTCTCTCTAAACACTGAAGAGATACCAGTCACTTCAAGAAGTCACACCTTCTCGATGCAAATTCACTGTAAAATGCATATATTCGCATATTTTCGCTTCTACAAGCGAAATCATTCGAACTTGAGCTAGAGTTGCTCAAATCGAATCGCCCCAACTCTAATGGCTCACGTCATCTACAACCAGGCCAAAGCCTACACAAAGGTAGCCCGTTACGACGGCTTAATCCCTTCCTAAACTCCGACGGATTATTGCGCGTCGGAGGTCGCTTAGCGCTATCAGATCGCTCTCATACATCGAAACATCCTATCATCCTCCCTTCCGGATATGTATCGCGGTTGCTTGCGACTGACGCTCACCAACGTTGTTTACATGGGGGTATCACGTTAACGCATAGCACAATGCGCGACCAAATTTGGGTGCTCCAGGCATGAAAAACTGTGAGATCTGTCGTGGCTCAGTGTGTGCCATGCGCACGTCAACGCGCAGAGGTGCCTACTCAGTTAATGGGTTCTTTTCCACCGTTTCGTGTCAATCGACCACAACGCGCGTTCGCTGAAACCGGCGTCGACTATGCTGGACCTGTCAAGATGCGCTTGG
The DNA here is from genome assembly GCA_030407085.1 of Trichopria drosophilae. Classification (NCBI taxonomy): domain Eukaryota; kingdom Metazoa; phylum Arthropoda; class Insecta; order Hymenoptera; family Diapriidae; genus Trichopria; species Trichopria drosophilae. The sequence continues at coordinate 53,426,544 of CM059587.1, forward strand.
CGGGCGGTCGCGGCTCACGCTCTCATCCGGCGTATATCGCTGTATTTATTTGTATGGAGGCTGGAGTTCGCTCCATGAAGCGTCATCTGAAGCGTGTGTTAGATCCACACACACCAATACACGAAGAACTAAGTACGCTGTTATGTCGAATTGAGGCATGCCTCAATTCTCGACCGCTTGCACCTCTCACCGATGACGCTGAGAGTCTTGAAACGTTAACGCCTGCGCACTTCCTTATCGGTGGGCCACTAGTGTCTGCACCAACTCCGCTAAGCATTGATTATTCCGCGAATCGCCTAACCCGCTGGCGAGTATATGAGCAGCTCTTGGAGCAATTCTGGTTTCGGTGGTCTCGCGACTATGTCACCTCATGCCTGGCTCGTATCGTCGAATGCCATCCTGGTCATGACGGTTTAGTTCGCGTCGTTACAGTACGCACTGCGTCGACTACGCTCAAACGGCCGATCACGAAGCTGGCCTTGTTACCGATCGCAATCGAAAATGCGTCAAACCAGATCGCCATTAATCGCTCCTTATTTGTAACTGTAACTTAAAGACTAATTGCACGTAATGTTGTGTTTGTTGCGATATAGCTATCGCAAGGCGGGCGGTAATGTTTGCGTATGTCTGACCTGCGCCGTCAAAATAGTACACGTCGCGCCATCTCTGTGTGAGATGTGGTCCTGCTTCCTCCACTCCTGGACCACCAACCCGCTGGTTAGCTGCCGATAAACCAAATTGCTGCGTTCACGTCTCAAACCGAACAGTAACACTTATTAATATTAATAATCCACTTGGAAATAATGTTGTCAACCACTTTAAAATTAATGTTCGTAAATAATATTATTTCGTTATACTCTTTTTGTTTAAATCCAATGTTCATTAATATCAATAACTGATTTAGAAACAAGGCTTTAACTACTTGTGCATATGATATTAATATTGTTAATAATATAAAATTGTATTTGTCTTGCCTCGGCGACAGCTCGCTCGTATCGCCCCTCCCCTCGCCGTTTTCCGAAGATCTTTGCACCCTTCCACCTCAAGGAAGCTCCCTATTGGCCCTTACACATGGGTCCAAGTTCCGCCCCAGACACTACTCGTGTCTCTATAAAAAGAAGCCCCCTCGACCCGCTCAGCAGTCAGTCAACTGTAGAGTTAATCGTCATAGTAGTGTGTTATTAGTTTGCCAACCCGTCGCCAACCAGCAACCAGCCGCCAACCGCGAGTTGCCAGCCACGAGTTGCGAACCAACGAGTTGCCAGCCACGAGTCGCCACCCGCCAACAAATCCAACCCAACGTAAGTAGCAGTGTACTTTCCGCCCCGCAAAATCACCCCATGACCAACTGGTTGCCCCCTTTTCCCTAGCCCGACAAATATATGACAACATTACAGTACTGTAATGTTGTCCCCACAACGGTCCCAAGTCCCGAAATGTTAAGGTTGCTCATGCTTCCTAACCCCAAATATTCCCCTTTATTGTCGAAGAACCCATATTTTTCAAATATCCCTTTTGCCCTCCAGTTTTGCATTACAACCCCGAATCAGAAGACCCAAATTCAAACTCACGGTTGACTGTCCCGAGGCAAGTAGTTTAGCCTCGTTAATAAATTCAATTACAAATATCCTTATTTTTATTATTATCTCCTTTCCTTCTCTTGAGCTTCCTAATACTTAGGATGATTAAGAAGAACATCCCTTTCCTTGTGTTACGTCAAATCCCGGACGTGACAATGTGGGTAAAAACAAGAAGCAAAGACGTATAAAGAGTGGGAAAGGATTGGTCAATTCTTTAATTAATAAATTACCGGTAGAACTTCATATACCTGGTTATCAGTACTGCGGACCTGGTACAAAATTAAAGCAACGATTAGCAAGAGGGGACTCAGGGATAAATCCGTTAGATAAGGCTTGCAAGGAACACGATATTGCTTATTCCAAAACTCGTGAAAATCCCACCGGTAGAAGCGAGGCTAATCGAATATTAGCGGAGCAGGCTTGGAAGCGAGTTTTAGCAAAAGATGCAAGCATTGCAGAAAAGGCGGCAGCTTGGGGTGTTGCAAACACAATGAAACTAAAAAGTAAATTAGGAATGGGACTGAAAAAGAAGAAAAAAAGTGTCAAAAGAGAAAACAACATCATTGAACAACATTATTGCGGCTGCTAAAATGTCAATGTCACCAAGTAATAATGTTCAAAGTGTTATATCGAGCGCTTTGAAACGGGCACGTAAAGCCGTAAAAGAAGCAGGTGGTAAACGATTCATTCAAAAAACTCGACAGCTATCGATACCTTTAAAGGTTGGAGAATTCTTACCTTTCCTAGCACCCATATTTGCTGGATTAAGTGCTGTAGGTGCATTAGCCGGTGGCGCAGCGGGTATAACCAAGGCTGTTAATGATGCAAAAGCTGCTCAAAAGCAGTTACATGAAAGTGAGAGGCATAATCGTGCTATGGAGACAATAGCTATAGGTAAAGGGTTATATCTTAAACCTTATAAAAATGGTCTAGGTTTGAAATTAAAACCATATAAAACGGGTTTAGGTGTTACATGTAGAAAAAATCGAAAAAACTTGTAAAGCTACCGCATCGAGCACTCACCGATGTAGATATATTGAGATATTCGAAAGAAGTTGGAATTCCGAATTTTAGAGGTGTCTTTATGCGTAATAATTAACCAAAGAATCCCCAAGTTAATGAATGTGCAGTCATAAATTTAGACGATGCAAGCGGTCCGGGGACACATTGGGTAGCATATCGAAAACGTGGTTCTAAAGTCGTTTATTTTGACAGCTTTGGAAACCTTAGCCCACCTGCTGAGTTGGGAAAATATCTCGGTGTAGGTAGCATTATGTATAACCGTGAAAAATTTCCAGACTATGCCACTTTTGATTGTGGACATTTATGTCTCAAATTTTTATGCAATCAGCTGTTTTGTCCAAACAAGTATCAGTTGTATAAATATATCGCATAAAATATTATGATAATCAGTGTAAATTGAACAATATTGAACTTTCACCGCAGAAGAATTATGAATTGGGTTTGATAGAACTTTTAACGTTTAATTCAATCCCAAATGTTGACGTTAATAATAAATTTCATATTGGTAACCATGAAATTATTGTGCGGATCGGTAGCTATGAAATTGAGGATATAGCAGAATATATTAGAAACAAGCTGTCGGAGTATAGTGATATTACGCTAGATATAAAACCGAATAATAATACACTACGTAGTGAAATCAGATCTAATCGAGACATTGATTTTACACCAATCGATTCGATTGGACGAACATTGGGTTTTGATAGACGAATTTTGGAAGCAAACAAGTTGCACATTTCAGATTTGCCAGTAACCATAATTAAAGTTAATGCACTTCGCGTGGAATGCAATATAACTACAGGCGCTTATATTAATAGCAGTAGAGCGTACACGATTCATGAATTTTTTCCTACTGCGGCGCCCGGATATAAGATTGTGGAAGTGCCGAATCACGTCATTTACCTACCTGTTGCCGTCAAATTAATAGATCATATTCAATTGCGTATTGTTGATCAGAACGGTGAATTGGTGAATTTTCGTGGTGAAACAATTACAATACGACTCCTTCTTAAATCTACGTAACAATGGGTATTATGTACAATGGTCAGAACCTTAATAGTTACTATAATAATAACCCATCATGGAGAAAACATATCAGTCGTCGTCAAATTCGCAAGACGTTAACACGTCGGAACGCTCTATTTCTGAAAAGCTTGGGACTCAAGTTACATTATCATCACAATATCAAACAGTGAATAATAATAAAAATTGTTATTGCCGTTGTTGTATTTGCATACTTATAGCACGTTATCATAATAGCAATAATGGAGGATCCAATACTCAGCATTCAAAACCCAGTCGTTTTCGACGAATCTGTCGCTCATTACGAGCTGCATTCACATCAATCTTACAATACAAGTTCTTTTGGTAAAAATGATGAAATTCGTATTGCTGTGCAAAATCAAGATTTATGTATTTTACCGTGTAAAAGTTTGATACATGTTAGTGGAAGGTTGACGAAAACCGACGGAACTAAAGCAAATAATACTAATCTAACGTCTAACGCAATCTGTAATTTATTTGATGAGGCGCGATATGAATTGAATGGTGTTGAAATTGATCGAAATAGAAATGTTGGTATTACTAGCTTGATGAAGGGGTATCCTTCTTACACACCAAATGATGAACCCGTTTTAATCAATGCAGGTTGGATATCTAGTTCAAATCTAAAGATAACAAATGATAATGGTTATTTTGATGTGATCATGCCTCTGAGTATGATTCTCGGATTTGCGGACGCTTATCGTAAGATAATTGTAAACGCGAAGCACGAACTTGTTTTAACAAGATCTAAACATGATGATAATGCAATTATACAAAATGCAGAAGAACATTACAAAATTGAGATGAATAAAATAGAATGGTTAGTTCCATATGTGACGTTGGCTGATAGGGAAAGGATACAGCTGTTACGTTTCATTGAAAAAAATCCTTACATATCTTTAAGTTTCCGTACATGGGAACTTTATGAATATCCTCTATTACCAGTAACATCATCCCACGTGTGGTCCGTGAAAACAGTGACACAACTAGAAAAGCCACGATATATTATTATCGGCTTCCAAACAGCACGAAAAATTGACAAGGTGAAAAATGCTAGCCTGTTTGATCACTGTAACATTAGTAATGTTAAAGTATTTCTGAATTCAAAATATTATCCGTATGGTAATTTAAACCTTGATATTGCAAGTAATCAATTTTCAAGCTAGTTACTATAATAAAAATGTTAATGGTAAACCTATATTGAATAAATCAATATTTTTAGAGAAAGCTCCATTCATCATTATTGATTGCTCTAAGCAGAATGAAGCTTTAAAACACGCACCTGTCGATGTGCGGCTCGAATTTGAATCAAAAGAAAATTTTCCTGCAAACACTTCTGCTTATTGTTTAATTTTACATGATCGTATTGTAGAATATAATCCCATAAGTGGAAATGTAAAGAAGTTGGTTTGAGAGGGGGTTAGCCATTATTAAGCATGCGCTAATTAATGAATAAAATATAGTCATACTTTAATTGCTAGTGAATCAGTATCATACGAAATGGAATACATTGTAGACGTGCAGGGATTCCGCGGGCCTGGTAATCGCTTCATACCGAAGGAAATGTCTATAATGAATATTTTCGTCGGTGAAATTGAGACTTGTGTGTTTAAAGCGCCATATCAATGGGTATGGTTACCTTTACACTATAAAAGAGTCAATAACTGGTTAATACATAATTACCACGGCTTACCATGGCAATCTGGCGACGTTTCCTTTGATGCTATAAACGAGACTTTGGAGGATATCATTAAATGTGCCAACAAAATTTATGTAAAAGGAGTCGATAAAAAGTGTTGGTTGGAGGATATATTAAACGCTGAAAATGTTATTGATCTCGACGTTTTGGACTGCCCATCTCTGAAAAAACTGAAGCAACAGCAGCAATATGAATTGTCGGAGAAGTGTGAAAATCATTCGCTTAATGGAACTTGCACTAAAGAAAATGTGCAAATACTTAAAAATTGGGTATTGGGAAATCTACTTGAACAGCCTGCATCTCTTCAACGTTCATTAAGGATTTATTACGAGGTGAAACGTCTCGCATTGATGGAAACAAAAGATATAGAATGTCTACCGATCGATTTCATCTGCATGTTTGCTGAACGACAAATTGAAGAAGCATGGACCTGCTTACCACCTGCTATGCAAATGCATCCTGAAATACGTGAATGTCGTCGATGTTATAAACATTTCGAATCAAGCTATGATACGATAGATGGTGAACCGCCTATGATTAAAGACTGCATCAGTTGTCAAATTAAAAGCGATGCATTAGTTGACGATATTGAAAATATAAATTATATGTAATAGCTAGCTTATGTAATATATATTCTTATGTATAACAATATTGTGAACAAAAAAAAATTTATGTAATGTATGAATATGAATGTGAAAAATAAAATTTATTAAATACATCCTCTCTATTTTCTTCATCTTCCTTCCTTCCGGCATGATATTGTACGAAAATAGTAAATGAGTTATTATTTAACAGTGGGTTCAAGAGTGAACCTTCTTAGGAACGCGTTGAGACTTGCATGGCGTCTTTTATGCACCTGTCGTAGCTGTCAGGCCCCGAGCGTTCGTAGGTCATCGTCACGTCTTGGGCGTCGGCCCTGGTCGTAAATCTTAAAAAGCACGGTTAGAATGAGATCATGGGGGACGTAATCACTATTGGTTTTTATACGCGTCTCAACTCGTATACCGTCTTTGAGAGACATAGGTCCCGATATATTATCTAATATGCTTGGAATTCACATGTGTTTTCCCAAGGATGGTCGATGACAAGGGAGAGGTCAACGCCCTGATTGTAGGTTTTTAAAATTTGTGTGAGATTTAAAAAGTAGGTCGTCGATATACGAGATTACGCTTCAAGCTTCGAACTTACATCATGACAAGGGAGAGGTCAACGCCCTGATTGTAGGTTTTTAAAATTTGTGTGAGATTTAAAAAGTAGGTCGTCGATATACGAGATTACGCTTCAAGCTGGTATTTAGACTAATGGAAATCTACGCTTTCAATTCATCGAAAAAGATATGTAACATTCAAATTAGGTCGGTAACGGCATATTGAAAGAGAGATTTCCCAACAGGGCACATTTAAAAGATCGAAAGATATATGCATAACGCTACAGCATTAATCTTCGAAAACTTAATGGGACCGTCCACGAAGTCTTGCGTCATCTTAATGACCTCATTAGTGACGGTCAGATTTCCCAATGAGAGAGTCTTGAAACCGCGTACTAAACAGCAAATAAAAAATGCGAATCAATCCGCGAATCGGCCCGCGAGTCATTCCGAGACTCAATCCACGAATTAGTCCACGAGTCAGTCTGCGAATTAGTTCACGAATCTACCACCTCGCATGCTGCGACAGCGCCGCGACTGTGGCGACGCCTGGTGGCGGCGACGGGAACTAATTTCAGACTATCCGTATTCATCTACTGGCGTAAAAGTTTTTTTCACGAATGTGCGAGTAGCAGACCGAACCGAAGGCGAAAGTTGCATGCAAAAAACATTTCCGCCCATATGCCGAATAATATTTTTTGTTGCAGTGTGCGTAAAGTGACCTTGAAAATCGAAAAAATCACCCTTCAAAAATCACGCACACTGTAACAAAAAGTAATGATTGCTGACGTAGTGGAATGTTCTAGAATTGTAGGTGGCGCTGGTAAATAAATGTTTCTAGAATTATCGAGGAGACTTTAAATGCTTCACTTGCAAAACAAGTAATTACATATTTTCCATAAAATGTATCCATAAAAACAAACCACGAGGCCACTGTACAAATTATTGAAATTCTGTAAATATATTTGTAGCATATTCCAAGGAAACGCCCTGAAAAATTAACGACCTACATATCACCTGACATTGAATTTCCATTTTATTTGCTGTAAACGAGTTTGTCGTACAAAATTGGTTATTTAGAAAAATGGTGCGTAGTTCTCGAAACAAAAATATGAACAATATTACATAAAAAAAAGAAAAAAAAATACACAAGAATTGAGTAACCAAAATTAAAATAACAACACCCAGGAATCTAATTTTTTCCTCTGCCGAACTAGGAAAAAATCGAAAAAGTGCAGCCATTTGCATTCTGGATGCAATATTTTAATCCTAAACGAATCTTTGATTCTTCCAAAACTCGCGTATACAATAGTTGTGCGGAAAGCTTTTTCAAAATTGTGAATAATATAAGAAATTGTGACAAAGAAGATAAAATTTTGAATCTTAATACAATTTCACGTTCGATTAACTCGTCCTCCTTCTGACCTTCAATACGGAAAAATAAATTCCGGTGGAAGTGGAGAAGCACTTTTACCCCGATTCCGGAAAGTAATCGAAACCACCGTAAACTGTATTTAAAAAAAGTGCTTTATACGTTTTTGTATTTTTTTTAACGAGCTTTACTGTAAAAATAATTTAAATAACACCATAGAGGTAAGAAACTGGTAAAAATTTCAAAGAGGATCATGCAAAACTTAGGGCTTTTTTAAAAATTTGAAAAAATTCACATAAATGCTATTTTTTATTACGAAAATGAATTGGAAAAAAAGTGGCAACTGAAGAGACAATTTGCGCAAACTAAATTTTACATTTTACTTTTTTTTGGATATGCTCTTTTCAGTTGTCACTATCGTAATAAAAAATAGTATTTTACTGAATTTTTTCAGATTTTTAAAAATAACCCAAGTTTTGCAAAATTCACTTTGAAACCTATTTTTTTAAGTTGATGGTATGATTCAATTTGAAAATGTGTTAATCTCAAAGTTCATAAATTTCTTGTAATAAAAATGTGAAACAAAAATTTAAAAACATTTATAAAAGACTGGCCCAGTTGTCATGGAATGCCCCATCTATTTAGAAAAAAGTTTTTGGATGATTTTGATTTCGAGTTTAATTAGTATTGAGGTGGATAGATAAGTAGCAAGATTTTCTTAGTAAAAACATTTTATTTAGTTAGTGAAGAAAAGTACATTGAATAGTCGCGTGTATGCTCGGTCGAGGCAGACTAACTTGTACGCCGAAAAACAAGACAAAGAGGTAAGCGTCACTTGACGGCATTACTTCTTAACGAAATTAATAGATGACGCCATGCATATTATTTTCGAATCTAGATTATAATATTTAACTATAACATTCAACACGCCTCCGTAAATTTATAATCATGAACATTTTTCATATCCAATTTTTTTACTGTGTTTCGCATGTAGTCTTAATTACAATATCAAATTTTATTTTATTACCGCATTCATTTTACATTAATCTTAACGCTTGTCTATTGTTAAAGAATTTTATTTTACGTAAACTTTTAGTTAGTATATCCGCTAAATTTCTATTTGAATCTACTTTTACAATATCGATTAAGCCTTTCTCGTAATTTTCATTTATGTAATGATACTGCACTTCGATTTGCTCCACTTTTTGTAAAAATACCGAATTTTCCAATCGCAATTGCACCTGTGTTATCTTCATATATTCTTATAGGTTCGTCTAAATTGATTTTAAACGATTCGATCAATAAATTCCTAACAATATTTCTGTTACGGCTTCTGACATTGCAGTGTATTCGGCAAAACTTGAACATTTAACAACTGAATTTTGTTTGTGTGTTTTCCAAAAAATTGGGTTTCCATACAATCTAATTGCAAAACCTGTAGTTGACTTTCTGTCAATATTATCTCCTACAAAGTCAGAATCTGCCATACAATCTAAAATTACACTTTTCAAATTGTCAGTATACGTTAATTTTAGATCTTTGGTTTTGTACAAATACTTCAATATTCGTACACGGAGAGAAGGTTTTGCGCGCAGCATGCCCGGCACGAGGCGCTGCCCGTCCGATTGACGGCACATGTCGTAACTTGTGTTCGGTGTTGCGGGAAGCGAAACTCGGGCATGCAGCCTACCCGATACCGGTCGTTCGCTTCGCCAAGTCACAGGTGTGACTGCACGACTGTGATTGGTGAAACGGGTGTCCTGTTACACAGGAATACGTCGCTCTCATGCGAATCGGCTTTCCTCAATACCGGAACGAGCGCATATTTATTAGACATATTGTGTTTTGTGATATAGAGCGTTATGAAGGTTTTTAACTAACTAATTCTCTAATTTCGTCTTTTAGGAAGCAAATAAAATACAATATAGAAATAAATTATCCTAAGTTTGAGTGTGAGCGTTTAAGGTCAATTTCTCAAACACAATTTTTCCTCAAACCCAGTAAACGAAAAAAGATTAAAAGTGATTCAAAATTTGTAATCCCTTTTTTGTTGGTATTGAAATTAAAACAATTCTATCTTTTTTAATCCCATATAATCCCAAATCAGTAAATTAAAAAAAAAAGCAGATTCGTTTCGACCGAGAATCGAGCCCCGGTCCTCTGCGCAGCAAGTTTGAGGCGCAACCACTCGGCCACACTCACTGTTGTGAAATGATGAAAAAATAACGAATAGTTAAAACAGAAAGTATAGAATTTTTCTACGTGTTTATATAATAATGTATTCGGGCAGACGAAAATACAATAAATACCACAATTCACAGCGAAATTTCACTGAATTATTTACTTTAAAAACAATCGAAACAAAGTGTTGGTCTTTTTCTGCGTGTATATAAAATAACATAAATACATAAAACATTTTTAATCTTTTTTTCGCGCTCGAAAATATGTTGTTTCAAATTTTTCCCTGTAAACACGAAAAGTAACAGTTATGTAATATTTACGTAATGGTTACATTGTTACATAAATGTTACATAGTTGTTACATAACTGTTACTTTTGTGTGCAGGGTTGTTATATGAAACAAAAGTTAATTTACATATAATTTTATGAACTTGTGCATCTATTCGATGATCATTATTTATGTTTGTAATAATTTTATCATAATAGTAAATTCAGTATTCATTGAACACAATTCCAAATTTGGTATCCGTTGGGATAAGTTTTAATATTTGGAATCGTTGGTATTCAAGAGGATCCATAATATATCTTTAGCAATTCTGGGCTGGAATTCAAAATTAATTTAGGGCCATGGTCATTCAAGGGAATTCATTAAAATGAGTTTGAATTCCAAATATGGAATACAGTGGAATTAATTTTGAAGTGGTAATTGACAGATTTCGAGGAGATTCAGTAATACATTCTTTTATGCCATATTTGGTATTGAATGGTAGTTTTTAATGGGAGGAATTTGAGGGGAAACAATGAGATATTTTTTAATTCCAAATCTTGTATTCGCTGGAATTCATTTTGATGGCCATTTGTAGAACGGCATTTGAGGGGATTCAATAAGTCAAAATTCTTTTCATAATTGGGGTTTTATTAGGATTAAAAATCATTCCAATACCTTTTTTGAACAAAATTGAAATTAAACAAAAATTTTTCCCATCATATTGGATCAGCCATTTTTAATTTTGTAATAAAATCTCAATTTATCACTTTTAATATTTCTCGAGAAATTGGATTGAATGGTAAAATACACATTTTTTTACTTTGTTTTGTTTACTTACATCTTATTTGCGGCTTTAAGGTGCTACTTTTACGAAATTTGCTCTTTACATGGGTAAAGTCTATTTATTAAATTCTCGAAATTTGGTTATGATTTTGGAACATTGTAAATAAATTGGATGCTATTTTTTCTAAAACTTATTATTTTATATACATAATTGCAGTGAAAGGTCACATTTTTTCTTATCCGGTACAAAAAATTGTAAAATGAGTTTTTGTTCGTTTCAATATGAATATAGAAGAAAGTTTCGAATGTCCCATTCGGGCAAATACGGCACCTGAATCACGGGAACGCTGAGTACCCGCGGATCGGGCAGGCAGCGTGCCCGAATTACAGGAAGGCAGCGTGTCATGAGTTTTGACGTTCCACCTAACCAAATTCGGGGGTTCGCCGTCCCGAAAGTGTGGGGATGCCGCCGCTGCGGGCTGTGGCGCGCTGCCCGCAAAACCTTCTCTCCGTGTAGTGCATATTTAAAATGAGTTTCATTATAGCAATTTTGAAACCTACTCAGATAATTAACGCTGTATGTTACATCTGGTCTGATGCATGTACTGATATATAATAACTCGCCTATTAAATTTCTATATTTTATTCTATCATTAGTTTCGCTCGCTGGTTCTAATAAAAGAATCGCTTCCATTGGAGTATCATATAATTTTGCATTTTCGAGATTGTATTTTGCAGCCAAAGATTCAATATATTTTCAAAATGGGGGAGTGTTACGATTGGTAAATCGTAGCCTCCTTAAATATCAATGTAATTCTCAAAGTCCACAGTGAGAATATGCACGGCTTGCGAATTCACATAGAAGTCAAGAGTGCAAGCTCAGCATAGTCCCACGGTTGGAAATAAATGCGATGACGAACTTCGCTGCGCTCTCGAATCGAGGCGGCATCGAAGGAGTCAGTCGCGGAAGGACATCCAAACGAACTTCGCGGCTCCTCATTATTTGTAACCTTCCCCACTCACCGCTCGCGCTGTTACGAACCGCGTGTTCGTAACATATAAATTGGTGGCAGCGTTGGAGCTCCGCGCGCGATTTTTTTTTGGCAATAAATTGAATCGTGTGGGGTGTCGACCCTCTTTACGCGGAGTGTTCGAACCCCCCTCACAACGCTACCGAAGGGTAAAAATACCGGGATACGCAAAAGTGACGAAAAATCGCGCACGTCGCGCGTTACTCTTAATAATAACGCGTATCCCGAGGGAGGATGAATCTTTCCCACCCCAAGAATTTTCAAGAAAATACTTGGAAATCCGCGATTGAGGGAAGAACAAAATTATTTTGGAAGAATACGTGAGTGGAAGAATGATGGAATTCCACGAAAGAAATATCGACAAACATATTCCGGAGTACTACGGAGATGAGTGCAATTATTTATCATTCGCATCTAAGGTACGTCAATGTCTAGATGAATTCCCAGAAAAGTATTCGCCGCTTATAAGAAAAGTATTTAAGCGAAAACTAAAGGGCGAAGCAGAAAAGTTCAGTCATCTCATGCAACTCTATTCACATTTAGACCATTGGATAAATGCAGTGGATTTTGAACATGGTGCCAGATGCATTAGGCACTTTAGGCACGAAGTTGATTCCACTATCACGAACGAAATATATATATCGGACGGCGAAGAAACTGATAATGAAGATGACAGAACGTACGAACAAGACGAATGTGATGACGGCTACGAAGCCGACACAAACTCCAGCGATGATAAGGACTCCGATGAATGGACCGACATTGAAACGGACAGCGAAGAACCTGATAACAATCCTTCCGAGGACAATGACGAGGTAGAAGGTACAAGAAATCAACGAGGATATAAGTTCCAAAAAGGCCCGGTTGAATCTTCGCCGGAAGAAGACGTGGAAGTACCCACGCAAACATACAGAGCGCGAGTACAGACACCGCAGAAGCCGATCCACGTAAGTGCCAATCAAAGCCAGTACGGATCCGCTGCAACAATAAACAAATTCGAAATTCCTGAAAATATGAAGTTTTCAGAAAATTTGGAAACCTCGACAAATGTCCCTACTCAGTTACCCGGAAATAATGTTGGAAATCCTGACAAAAATCATGCCATTCTTGTTGGAAACACTGTTAAAAGTCTCATCGGTAATCCTACTCAACTCGAAGGAAAAGTACAGAATATAAAAGTAAAGGTACAAGAAAACGAAGATATCGAAAATTGTGAAGTGGCAAATCAAAACCAAGTACCGTCAAATTGCATGAACGCGAAAAAATTAATGTAGAACAAGTTTGGGATAAAACGGGTGAAGACATCCAAAAGTCTTCATTAAAAAGAAACTTCGACGAATTACCAAACAACCAAGACAGTCAAGATATAGTGCAAATAGTGACCGGAAAATTAAAAAATGACAAAAAGCAAAAAGTGATAAATCTTACTGAAGATAAGATTAACAGAGTGAGAACATTAATTGGAAAAGGTTTAAAAACGAAAACAGTGACGAAAATAATAAATAATGAAGAAGATAATGAGAAAAACACAGTGACTGAACTCGGAGAGAAAAAATCAGTGAAATTAGTGGAGGAATTCGAAAAAGAAAAATCAGTGTCAGGATACAAAGAGAATAAAATAGAACCCGAAGAGACATTATCAGTGAAATCAGTGATCGAACTTAATGAGAAAAACGCGACTGAAAATAAAATTGAAAAAGTTCAAAAAATGGAAATGATACATAGGGCATTTTACAGGCCTCCGCCTGAGCCACCGCCGAGTGAGCAAGGCGAGGAGAGGAAGAAGTAATTGCTTCTCCTCTTTGTGCGGCTATCCATACTCGCGCGGATAACTGCATCCCACCAACGGGCAAGGAAGTAAGCCGAGAATTCGAGATGCTCCGGCCTATCCCTCTCCAAGGAACTTATGCAAATGACTGAATTTAAACAACGGGCCCGAGTCCCAAACCTTCGGAACCAACGGGTTCCTCATCTTCACCGAACACCCGACAGAGAATCAGGTTGTGTTTGTGCGCCGTTTCGATGTGTATATAGATAAAAAAAAAAGTGCCAAAGTGCGCGAGTGAGCATAAATCTAACACACAATTTGGACATATTAGAGACTCTAAATATTATATATATTTATATACTTCATTGTAAATGAAGCTCATGAAAATTGTATTTTTCGGCGGTGGAACGCCGTTTTTTCAAAATGGGGGAGTGTTACGATTGGTAGATCGTAGCCTCCTTAAATATCAATGTAATTCTCAAAGTCCACCATGAGAATATGCACGGCTTGCGAATTCACATAGAAGTCAAGATTGCAAGCTCAGCATAGTCCCACGGTTGGAAATAAATGCGATGACGAACTTCGCTGCGCTCTCGAATCGAGGCGGTATCGAAGGAGTCAGTCGCGGAAGGACATCCAAACGAACTTCGCGGCTCCTCATTATTTGTAACCTTCCCCACTCATCGCTCGCGCTGTTACGAACCGCGTGTTCGTAACAAATATATCTTCAATTTTTGCTTGGGCATCCATTTCTATTTCTTTTTCTTCTTTAATTCTTCTTTCGATTTCGTATTTTAATATTAAAACCCTTTCGATTCATTTAATAATTTTTTTCAGTAAATATTTTTTTGTTTTGGTTTTAACTTGTAGCTTACACTGGTCGCATTCTCTTATATATATTTTTTAATTGTTTATTTAAACAAACACGCTTTGTACTTTCCATGCACTCACATTGGAATTTTTTTTAAATCACAACCACGGACCTCTAACCACGGACCTCTAACCACGCTCTGCTACCATGTTGAGGTGGATAGATAAGTAGCAAAATTTTCTTAGTAAAACCATTTTATTTAGTTAGTGAAGAAAAGTACATTGAATAGTCGCGTATATGCTCGGAAGAGGCAGACTAACTTGTACGCTGAAACAGCGCGTCCAAACTGACCAACATTTCCGATCCTACTCTAGACGCATCTTCTCCCACCGCTTTCCGCCGCGTCACGCGAGACCCCGCCTCTCGAGCAATCAGGCGCGAGTACGGAAACCGCGAAAGTTGACTGCCAGCGCGGCGCGGCGTGGAACTCGCTTCGTTTGGAATGTATCCGCCAAATCTTTTCAATGCGCTTTATTAAATACTTCTCTTTTCTTACTATTAAGCGTATAATATTAACTGTTCATTTTACTATGTAACGTATTACATTCTAGTCTACTAGAATCCTCTTTTTAATAGTTTTGATGTATTTTTCTTTGATGACTCAAATAATGAAAAAAAAATTTTTAAAATATATCTTTTTATCTAAAGCAGAAATTGAACAAACCATTTCTATTTATTCTTTAAATTTGTTTCACCTTTAAAATCTAATTTTTGGCTTATGAAATACATAAAATTGATTTCACGCATCATGGTAATTTTGTTTTATTGTGTGCACGTTGGTTATAATTTTTAAGGACCCAATAAAAATATGCCTCTGAAATTCATATAGGTAAACAATAAAAAATCTAGGGGTCTTTTACAATCTGCATTAAATTTCAATTAACTTAGCTAATAATTATTATGGGATGATATTGAGTTTTGTTTCATTTTGAAGTTAATTAATATCTTTTTAAATTATTTAATTCTAATATTGACAAAAAGTCGAGGAGTGCTGACATTTAAAAACCGTCGATATTTAACACGTGAACCGATTTTACAAAACATTTATCTTTTTTATTATCTGATTTGAAAGGTGTTTCCAAGAAATTTTTGAAAAATCATGTGACGGGTTTTAGCGTTTTCTTTTATAGTATCGATGGGTTTCGAAATATTTGATCGTTCCCGGATTTTTTGCCATCATTGTATATATTATATACTTGTATATATTATATTGCGTCAATTTTCAATATGGTTCCCAATTCCACAAATCGAAATGCATAAACAAAAGCACTAAAAAATTGAGTTTAGGCAAATTCCCTTTTAAAATTATTAATTCTGAAACGCCACCCTAAAAGCAAAAATGAAATTCAAGCACACGATAAGAGACAAGCAATTAAATTGTTCCTTTTTGCAGCTTCATATTTGAATATAGATACATTATAATTATATTCGAAAATACAGTTCGATTCCCAAGAAAAATTTTTATTAATAACTAATTTTTTATTCTGTAAAAAATGTGCATTTCTTTTAGTCTATTTAAAAGAACAATTAGAAATTTTTTCATATTTTTTATGCCATTCGATGCGTAAAATGCTATTTTACACACTTTTGACATTTGTCGGTCGCATTTTACGCACTCAAGTGACATAAAATATCGTATGAAACATGTGCGTAAATGTTTATTCTGCGAATGTGATTACGACCCTCGCCTTCGGCTAGGGCCGCAACCCTTCACATTCGTAAAATGAACTTTTACGCACTAGTTTCATAATATACTATTAGATGTCTCCAAAAATAATTTTTTTTTTATTTGAAGAAGGAATTTCGTAAAAACATTTTGATAAAGTGGGCTTTTTTAAGACATTTTTATTGAGACATTTTTATTGAGACATTTTTAAGATGTACTTTTTATTAAAGTAGTAAATTATTAACCCACGCTCACATAGACGTGGTACAGCACACATGTGCTGCTAAAATGTTTCTTTTACCGATGTGAAGGCGTTGCGTTCATCTGTGCCAAAAATCCTCACATTTGTAGCAAACAACTTTTATGCACTTATATCGAAAGCTACTATTTCAGCTTCATATGACATATTTTTCTGGCACACCAATTTCTTCGTAAATGCCTGCATTCATTTTGACTTTATTAAATACGAATGAGCCTGTGCAGGCTGGCATTCACGAAACCACGCATACGTAATTAAGAAAATTATAACCAACGCGCACACAATAAAACGAATTAACATGATGCATGAAATCAATTTTATGTATTTCATGAAACAAAAATTAAATTTTAAAGGTGAAATAAATTCAAAAAATAAATAGAAATGGTTTATTCAATTTCTGCTTTAGATAAAAAGATATATTTTAAACATTTTTTTTTCATTATTTGAGTCATCAAACAAAAATATATCAAAACTATTAAAAAAATATTGTTTTCCTACGAAAGTACACTTTAAAAATCAGTGCTGTAATATGTTATTGGTACCTTTTTCTAGACTAGAATGTAATACGTTACATAGTAAAATGAACAGTCAATATTAAACGCATAGTAAGAAAAGAGAAATATTTAATAAAGCGCATTGAAAAGATTTGGAGGATACATCTCAAACGAAGCGAGTTCCGCGCCGCGCCGCGCAGGCAGTCAACTTTCGCGGTTTCCGTACTCGCGCCTGATTGCTCGAGAGGCGGAGTCTCGCGTAACGCGGCGGAAAGCGGTGGGAGAAGAAATGCGTCTAGAGTAGGATCGGAAATGTTGGTCAGTTTGGATCCGCTGCGCTGAAAAACAAGACGAAGAGGTAAGCGGCACGTGGCCGCATTACTTCATAACGCAATTAATAGATGACGCCATGCATATTATTTTCGAATCTAGATTATAATATTTAATTGTAACATTCAACAATTAGACTCAGTACTCAGCTCCTAATACAAAAACTGCTTTCACGCCTTTCAAGAATAGTGGAACTTATTTTTCCGTGAAGTACGTATATACAATCTGGGGATGTACATAATGAGAACGTCTGCAACTATTTGTACGATGAAATCAATAACAGAAATTTATTGTAGATGTGTACTATCATATTCTTCTAATTAAATTTTTAACAGTAATCTGCTCACTGAGATAACAAAATAGTAAAATGTACTAATCCGAGATAGGATAACTATTCCACTAGTCGAAATTACTTTTACTTGTAGTATACGCGTAGATCAAGTAACTTTGGCAGCTTCGTATAAACTGTAACTTTTAACAACGTATCTACTTACAGGTAGTACACTATAGGATCAGTATATTTTACTATATTCCTTCTGCAAGTGTGTTGCTTACCATTCAAAATTAAACTACAAACACTATAGCAAATATCTAACAAACAACTTTTGCCATTTTTTATTTCATCACACAAATAGTTGCAGAATGATTTTTCATTACGCAGAGTAATGAATGATGATAACATATTGCATCTATATAGATTACGCAGAAAAATAACAAGATGACGGTTATACGCTTGAAAGTTTGTATAAATAGTCTGCAACTATTTGTGCGATGAAATAAATAGCATAACATTATTGTGGATATAACGCTCGGGTTCTGGCAGGTCTGTTTTTCCTACATCTCCCTTTTGAAACGTTCGTTCTAGATTCCCATCTTTGGAAAAGCACATGTAACTTCGACTACCCTTGGTAAAACACATGTAACTTCTAAGTGTAGGTCTGTTTTTCCTACATCTCCCCTTCGAAAGCACTCGTTCTAGATTCCCATCTTTGGGAAAACACATCTAAGTTCTAAGCATATTAGATAATATGTCGGGACCCATATCTCTTAAAGATGGTATACGATTTTAGACGCGTGTCAAACCCATTAGTCATTACGTTCCCCATGATCTCATTCCAACCATGCTTTTAAGATTTACGACCTGGGCCGACGCCCGAGACGTGACGATGACCTACTAACGCTCGGGGCCTGGCAGCTACGACAGGTGCATAAAAGACGCCATGCAATTAGTCTCAACGCATTCCTAAGAATGTCCACGCATGAACCCTTTGTTAACTATGACCATTTTGAATAACCCATTTTCTTTTTTTGTACAATATCATGCAGGAAGGAAGATGAAGAAAATATAGAAGATATATTTAATAAATTTTATTTATTTTTGTTATTTCTCATATTCATACGTACAGTATACAATAGCAATCAAATGAAATTCATATTTCCAATATCATCAACTAATGCATCGCTTTCAACCTGACACTTGTGCAGTCTTTAATCATAGGTGGTTTACCATCTATCGTATCTTAGCTTGATTCGAAATGTTTATAACATCGACGACATTCACGTATATTAGGATGCATTTGCATAGCAGGTGGCAAGCAAGCCCATGCTTCTACAATTTTCCGGTCAGCAAACATGCAAATGAAATCGATCCATATACATTCTATATCTTTTGTTTCCATTAATGCGAGATGTTTTACTTCGTAATATATCCTTAAGGAACGTTGTGCACGGTGGGTCGGAACGAACTCTATATGCGATGGAAAAGCACCTCCGATTTTTCTGCGGTAATCTTTTCTAGGACCCTTGAATAGCATAAATTTACAAATTTTAGCAAAATCGATCTAGCCGTTTTTAAGAAAAGACATTTTAAAGATAAAAAATTCAACATTTTCAATTTTTGTTATTTCATCATTTTTGTTACAAAAATATTTTCTGATCATTCAATACATATACATATTAATCTGATATTGCAACAGTGTGAGAATTAAACATGTTTAGAATTGTACTCTTGGACAGCTCGTAGTAGCTTACTTGCGTAGTTTGAGTGGGTACTGCCAACTTTATATTTATTCCAAATTAATTGGAAATCATAATGCACTCATTCAACTGCCTGCTCACTAAAAAATCCTAAACAATTATTAACTTTAGAACAGAAATCTGGAACATGAAATATAACTGCGTGAACTTTGGGCGTGATCGGAATTCCTAAACTTTTATAACTTTTTTCAAAATTTGAAACACTATCTTTGAAATTTTTGTTTAAATTTATAGAAAAGCAAGAGTTAACAACATATCGAAAGTCTTTAAAGCAGTGAACATATTTTAAGCACCCAATACTACAGATACTACGTAAGTTATCTACCGTGTCCAAGAGTATTTTACAAGAATTACCCGCAAACGCAGAACTACCATAAACAACTTCACGCGTAACATTACACATTTTTGCCCACGCGATGCTCTCGGATTCGAACTCGAGTAATATATGTTTGTACAGTGTGTTTACAACTCCAATCATCAAGTGAAGTTCTGGTGGAGGAATTAAATCAATGGTACGTTTTTTATCATTAATAGAAACTATAGGATTATTTACACAGCATTTGAAGTTTTTGGCTGGTTCTTTCTTCCCACTTTTTTCTTGCCAGGCAGCATAATTCCTTTTGTAATTTTCTACAGTTCTGTATTCTTCGCAAGTATTTAATTTATTTTTTGATGCCATGCACCACGTGCATGGATAACTACTTGCATGAGACATGATACCGACTAGAAAATTTGCCATTTTCAAGTCAGTTACTACAGTGCCTTCAAAGTCTCGAATTTTTAACAATGACCAAAGCTTTGAAACATTTTCATAATTTTCCTGTGTATTTGCAACTAAACCCAGCAACAAAAGTTTTTAAACGCCTGAATCATAAATTTTTTTTATTTATCGTAGCGAAATGATTCATTTCTTGCACAAGATGCATTAGATCTCAAATCATTACTATCAGTTGCCTGTAGTGAACGACAAACCTTCAAAAAACCTCCGCCACCATCTATTCCGAATTTTAAATGAGTTTGGTCGCACACTCTCTCTCTCTCTCTCTCTTTAATAACAAAATCAATGAAACCTTTGATATTATTACAATAGATGACGGTTTGAGTCGAAGTTTCCATTTGATTATTGTTAACTTTAAATATGTTGCAAGTTTTATTATCGAAATTTTCATCTAATCGGTGGTTAAGTTCTTTTTAATATTGCTTTATGTTCGGTTCAAAAAGTTTCCTTTCGTTATTTGACGCGGTCCAGGTCCACAGTACTGATAACCGGGTATGTGAAGTCCTACCGTTAATTTATTAATTAAAGAATTGACCAATCCTTTCCCACTCTTTATCCGATTTTGTTTCTTGTTTTTACTTACATATGTAATAATTTTAAGATGGTGCATCATTCAAATATCAAACAGTTAATGACTGACATTACATATAAAGGTGCTACTTATACTTTTATGTTCACTTATTATCAAAATGCGATCTCATAAACAACCAACAAAAATCCCAATCATCAATTTTGATGATTTAACATCGTCTGTTCAAAATAATGTAACTAATGTTAAACGACATGGGGTGTTGCTGCCAAATAGTATACGTGCACTTTTCTGTGGCCCGTCTAATTGCGGAAAAACAAATACACTACTCAGTCTAATCATCGATCAGAATGGATTAAAGTTTGAAAATATATATGTATATTCGAAATCATTAAATCAACCGAAATATTATGTAATTTTGAACGTATACATCTCTGCTCCCGCCTAATTGTAGACCTATTTTGAAGGCAGTTCAGATAGTCGTCGAAAGTGATTGTTTTTCGGACGACGACTTCTTTTACACCTTTCGCTCTCTTCTTACCTACGCCTAACACACGCAACGCATACATTTTCGACCTGAGTCCGACAAACTCGGTCATATCTTTCCACTACATTCATCCTTCATTAACCCTAAAACTTTTTTATTGACTAGCGTCATACCGTACTCATTCCCTTATACCACGTTCAATAAACATCACCATATCAATATCGGTGAGCAATTGTAACTCTACTTGAGTATGTTTGAGAGCACAATCCCAAGTGTACCCGGGTAAAGTAAAATAATTATGACTGATCCAAACCGTGCGATTTTAATAATGCTGTTCGAAAATTTTCAAATACATCTGCGAGCAATAAAATGTCGGTTTTTAAGTAAAGGTCCGAATACTCGCCCAAAGAATTACAACGAAATGCATCCCATTCATTCCTGGCATGCGCATAATCAGACTCACTCACTTCACATTCATACAACTTATTAAAAAATGTATCATGGGACGGTAGGCATGTCTCGTCTAAGATGCTCATTTCTTTTACGTAATCGTAGGGGAAACTAACACACACACACACACACGCGCGCACACACACACACACACACACACACACACATACACACACACACACACACACACAGACCATCTTATTTTTTCTTCCACTTGTTTAAATTTGAAGTGATACCTAATTTTTCATATCCACTCTCAAAATTGATCGCGAGTCCAGTTTTTATGCGATTTTGGAAAGGTGCATCAACTTCCTGATAAATGAAGCGCGGAGAGAACGAATCTAAAATATTGCTCATCTCTTGCTCTATATCCGAATCCAGATGATCGAATCTCTCATCATCAATATCCTTGTCTTCCTCCTGTGTATTATAATTCATCAATTTAATTTTCTCTCGCATGGCAATGAGGCGGTTGACTCCACAACATTTGTTGCATTGTCGCAACTTTCGAAAAACTCGCGAATTGTATTCGTGGATCTGTTGCAATTTTTTTTATATTAAAATATTTATATTCAACCGATGTATAGGGCGTATTTAGATATCGTGCGACTTCCATTTATTTTTCTTACCATTGTGTTGCTTACCATTCAAAATTCAACTAAAAACACGATAGTAAATATCTTGCAAACAACTTTTATGCAACTATTTGCTATCGTGTTTGTAATTTAATTTTGAATGTTAAGTAACACACTTGCAGAAGGAAAATAGTAAAATATGCTGATCTTATACGTGTAGTACCTGCAAGTAGATACGTTTTTAAAAGTTACGGTTTATACGAGCCTGTCAAAATTATTTAGACTACGCGTATGCAACAAGCAAAAGTAATTTCCACTAGACGAATAGTTATCCTATCTAGGATTAATACATTTTACTATTTTGTTCTCTCCGTGGGTAGATTACAGTTAAAAATTGAACTAGAAGAATACTATAGTACACATCTACAATAAATTTCTGCTATTCATTTCATCATACGAATAGTTGCAGACTACGCATTCCTATTTATTGCAGATTTTTAATTATATAACCGTCATTTTATTATTTTTAAAAGCGATGGCACATTTCCTCATAAAATTTATATGCAATATGTTTATTGTTTGGTGCGATTAAATATTTTATTTCTATAACTGCCTATTGTCGTGTATTTTGCTTATAATATGTTTTATTGTTTCAACGTCACGAAGAGGATGCGGGAGAGGCAGGAGCCGTTACGCCGTTAGCGTTTGATATCGAATTTACAAAACTTTAAACAAACCTCTATCAAAATTTTCTGCTACTTTAAAAACAATATATTCTCCATATTTGTACTTCTGATTTATTACATCGGTAGAATACGCATTCAAGTGCCATTTACGATATATGTAGGGGAAGTAGGGGCAAAGTGGGATACGGGGCAAAGTGGGATTTTGGCGTTTCGCTGTATTAGAACATTTTCTATGTGTTTGTTTGCATTGTTTATTAACAAAAGAGTTATTGTAATACAAATTTTGAAACATATTTCAGTTTCCATCCAGTATTTACCAACCATTCGAACATGACCTAGGAAATTGAAGTCAATTTGTAAATTCAGTCATATTTTCAATCGGTTAGTAAGTATCAATAAATTAAGCGCAACTGAAATCTGAATTGGATGACTTACTAGTCTTCTCTTACACTCTATTTTCGTTTTTTATTTGTTTCATTTGGGGTTGAGGGTTGAGGATTTTTTTGTACGACGTGTTCAACAAAATTCTATTTTGGGGAAAAGTGGAAAGTAGGTTCACAGAGATAAGTAAACTCTCTCTCTCTCTCTCTCTCTCTCTCTCTCTCTCTCTTTCTCCCACTCCCTCTCCCTCTCTTGAGTTGTGTCCCCGGCTCGTAGTGGCCAGGACACTAACAAATAAATGTTCAATCTCCCTCTCTCTCTCTCTCTCTCTCTCTCTCTCTCTCTCTCTCTCTCTCTCTCTCTCTCTCTCTCTCTCTCTCTCTCTCTCCTCTCTCTCTCTCCCTCACTCTCCCTCCCTCACTCTCCCTCTTCCTCTCTTTTATTCTCCCTGTCAAACCTTTCCAGAAGTAATTTTAACAACCCATCCCACTTTGCCCCTGGATTTTCAAATTTCTCAAAAAAAAGTTTTTTCGTAGAATTGAAATTGAAATTTGGAGTATTAAACAGATACTTTTTTAAAATGCGTTTCATAATAAGTTAGTTGAGGACCTAAATAAGGGTTTCTAAACCACAGATAACCATTCTTATGCCCCAAATTTTGTGTATACGAGTTTTTCCAAAACCATCCCACTTTGCCCCTACTTCCCCTACATGGTATTAGACATAGTTTAACATGCATATTACTTTTTCTCTGCAATCGGGGAGAGATAGTTCAATTAATAAATAATAGATCATTCAATCAATTCAATTACTTAAACAACTTCAATTACTTCTTCGACAAAAAGCTGAAAAAAATGAGATAGAAAACGTGTCTCGTAGTAACAAACTTTTCTTGTTGTACATGGATTTTCCTGATCAAGACTTCCTTCACTAGTGCAATGAAGACTTATTCTAAGAGATTCTTTTCGTCAAATTTAAGCTGTAGATAGTCTCTGCTTGACTAACCTAACCCCAAATTATATTATTATTATTAGTTGACTTACAAGTAAATATTTGAAGCAAAGGAGTACTTTGCAGGCAATTTTTAAACAAGCCAAAAAAACTGATATTGACGCAATTTATGTACGCAAATCCTTCTGCGACGCGTTTCATCAAGGAATTGATGAAATTACCACTACTTCCAGCACGGCATATTAATGCAGTTTACAGCAACATAGTCGATAGTATGCCTTTAAATACGCGTCAACGAATGAGAACGTTACTCCAATATTTTGAGTCGTATTGGTTGGAGTCTGTAGGCCCATCAGAATTCTCTGTATATGGGCAAGAGAACAGGACTGACAATATAAGCGAATCGTTTAACGCCAATCTCAAGCGGCGGCTTGGAAGTAGGCCTCATGCATGGGACTTAGCCGGTAAATAGATATAGTTGTAGGATATATACAAAGGGAGAGAGAGAAAAGGATCCAAGATGAATATTTCGTATGAAATTTCTGTATGACATCTCAGCATGTTCTGTTTTACGGTGCTTTTGTTACTAGACGCAGACTTCATATCGATTTGAAGAGGAAAAACTTGTTTGATTTTTGTACTGCACACGCCAGTTGAATTTTAGATTTAAAAAATATTGTATTTTGTTTCAATTGAATCCGGTGCAGATATCTGAATAGTACAATTTCAAAGATCATATTATTTCAATGAACAATTATACTAAATGTAGGCAATAGTTCCCCAGATGGACTTGTTGTATAAAATATATATATATATATATGAGGTAACATCACCTTACGCTTTTTGGTATTTTTGTCATTTGCATATAGACGCAGTTTTTATGCATATTTGAAAAGAAAAGTCTTGCTTGCGTTTTCACTACTAACATCGCTTTAATTTTGTATTTGGAATTGTTGGGTTTCAGTTTTTACCGTAGCCAATATAAATAAACATTTTTATCCTGCAGATAGAAGTCGTTATAAGCTTATCTTTTTTTTGTATTATTTCATGTCGACATTTCTGTACCCATATGGGACTAAATCGCGACGGGACCTACAGTTTATGAAGGTGGAATCTGAACCGCCTGAGCTTTGGCGTTATTAAACACTTATAAACAAATACAGAGGTGCCCTGATGACGGATGGCAGCGGCCGGGATTCAACCAGTATTTTCTCTCTGATTACCGATACTCTACCACATAAGCCACCGCCGCTCTATAAACGTATCTATGTACCATATAAAGGAGTTCTAAAATGATTTGGTTGATATTGTGTTATGTATAATTTTTATTGGTGCAAAAAAGTGATGTTATTTTCCCAAAGATGGACAGTTGGGACAGAAATATCTATAACCGACACATCCATTGATCTAGAGCACAAAATTCTAACTCAGGAATGTGCCGATTCACAAACATCTTCACAAACAAGATATTAAAAGATGGTTAACGGTGTTCATCTTGGGGAGCCTTTTTTTTAAATCCAAATTTTTTACGTTTTGGAAAAATGCAAACACAATTTTTTATGCGCAAGGGACTTATTTCTATGATCAAAAGGTACCTACATATTTTTACTTAAATTCGCTTTATCATAGTTTACGATTTCTTATACGGACAGATTCCAGGACATTCATTCAAAAACATTTCTATTTTGGCGCAGTCTTCCTTGTGGAAAATTAGTTAAAAAATCCTTACATGACGTTTACGTTTTATTTTACAAAAGTTGATAGTAAAATTTGTCACAATATGAAAAATCGTACATAGGGTATTTGCAGTAAAAAATTAACAGTATAGCGTAAAATATATTGTGTTCGCATATCCTGTGTTTAATTACTCATACTTGTAGAGCTTATGCAAGCCTTAATACTTGGGTTGGAAGTTATTAAAAATAACAAAAATGCAAAAGAGGACATACTTCGACTGCAACATGGCATCAGGATTCGCGCCTATCCTCGATTTTCGACAATATTTCGAAATAATGAACTCCAAAGAGATATATTTATGATTATAACGGAAGTAGGTTACATTTACAAGACTTATGCCTTTCGGTGTTACTTTTGGATTTTAGCCTGGAGAAACTATGAAGATAGCCAAGACCCAAATTCGAGGTCTAACTATTCAATTTATAACCTAATGGATAGGTGCATGGTCCTGAAAGGGAATATTGATCATTTGATTATTTTTTGAACGTCAACAGGTAGCTACTATGCCAAATGCATTCAAAATAATTTACTGATAGAAAATAAACTGGTTTGTATAGATGAATTTTCATGTTTACATTCTGTAATTATATACATTTTTTATTCATTTCATATACGCAATTGAGACAATATGC
This sequence comes from Trichopria drosophilae, assembly GCA_030407085.1. Classification (NCBI taxonomy): domain Eukaryota; kingdom Metazoa; phylum Arthropoda; class Insecta; order Hymenoptera; family Diapriidae; genus Trichopria; species Trichopria drosophilae. The sequence goes on from CM059587.1 coordinate 53,453,302, forward strand.
GAAGAATTAAAAGAATTATTCATAGTTTTAATGATCTAGAAACATAGTCACCAATGAATTTCAATCGTTTTTAGGATATGTTAATTATTAAATTTCTCCGCCACCTTGATCCGCAATTTGATTCACAAAAAACTGTATTTTTAATAGCAAAAAATTGAACGACGTTTTTCACAAGAAAATAAAATTTTTCATCAAATATAAAGAAATCAAAACTTTTTGAAACAGCCTACTGTGACTGAAAACCACTGTGCATGAATTAATTAATGTATTATACCCCGAACCAATATTAGGGCGATTAATATATCAAATATCTGAGGAGACATCCGATGAATATGTGGGGACATCAGACGCATATCTAGAAGCATCCGATGCATATGTGGATACATCTGAGGCAGAAACCAAGTTATCTGACTCAGAAGAAAGTGATGTTGATAAACGTCGATGGTAAAATATCAGAAGAATTTATTTTCTGATTTTTACTTTTTTCTATTGCTGTTTTATAATACGCAATTAATTTGTGCAATATTATTTCGGAAATGATGGTAATATTACGATTATAATGTTGATGTTAAGATACTCCAATACTAATAAACACTCTTATTTCAGCCAGCACTCAGAATCTCACATCCACAACCGTGTTTCCTTCAACGATTGCAACGTATACATCTGAGGTACCACCGAATAATTTCCCTACAGCAATCACAGCAAGTACATCAACAGTTGTCAAATCGTCATCAATTGGTAAATTTCATCCCACCAACAATAAAATAATGTCCTCAAAAATCATCATGATGATGTCTTTGGAAGTGCTCTGTATAACATTTTTGTACAAATTTCATTCGCATATGCCAATTCTGATGCTTTGAAAATACCTGTATATCATAACGAACCCTATGTAATATTGTCATCATTTTTATCATTAATTTAATTCCGTTCACAGAAGACAATGTCGGTGAAGGGAGCCACATCTTTTACGAATCTCACGTAAATGAATTCTCCGAAAATTTCTTATTTTCAAATGAAAATTGTCCGATACGCAATGGGAATATACAAGTGACTCAGATATGTGTTCTTATTACACTTGTAAAATGCGTGTTTTTACGTTAAAATACTTGCAATTTGTAATGCAGCGGTTACTAAACATGTACAAACTACATCATCAACATCGAGCATCTTCCAGCAATAGTACGTACTTCTACTTCAAATGATTTTCCTTCGGCTACTGCATCTACCTCGGTAGAAGTTTCGCGTGATAGTAAGCATTGTTAGAACTACTCATAGTTCCTAGTATACTTCATATAAATTTCTTTATTGCCTAATATAAAGGCTTTAAAAAAAACATTATGTAGCTCAAAAGCATACGTGCATTCGAAATGGTATTCATTTCATCAAATACATATTTAAAAATTGTATTTTCTGTTTACAAACGCATGCCTAGAAATAATTAGACAGGCTCAGTGGATTCTGCAGGAATCCGAATTTGATTCTGATCTATCGATGTCAGATGAACTGCCATCTGAAGGTATTTTTTAAGTTCACAAATAATTGATTAAAGTTTCTTTAATTTAAATGTTTAAATAAAAAAACGGAAATTCCATTTGCTATCGAGACATCAATATACACATATAATATATTTTCTATATGTATAGTCGACATAATAGAACCAGAACGTGAGACTATAAGCCCATCCGTAGCCGAAACCGAAGGAAACCAACAGCGGGGACGATGGGCCGGAAGGAATCGGCGACGACGGTTTCGAAAAAGGAGAATGAAGGACGGCACGATACGTCACAGAGACGCCAAGAGGATCGAAAGAAATAGATGATTTAAATTTTAATTTAAACGTATATTATTTATAACATATGTTTAAATTTTGTAGCCTGGCCAATACAGAAACCTGGGGAAGGGCCTGGTAAAAATTAGAAAACCTGTAAATCAACTACACTTGGTAGTAATAATTTAGTTTTTTACAGCTATCGTAGGATAGAAAAGTAGAATTCGACCCAGAACGCTAGGCCACGTAAAGCTATTTACACCATAAGACCCGATGTATGTTCAGACAAATTTTAGGCACAGGCCATCGGTATAAACTAGGCAACAGCTTTGACACATATGTTGCAAATCGGTGCTTTTTTATCCAATACCATAAAAAAATACCAAAATCGAAAGAACCACTATTTCCGCGTTTTTTCGGACGGTGAAAATTAATAATACATTATTGGATGAAATAGGTTAACTTCAGTCCCCATAATTAGTATAGAATAACATTTTGGATTAAAGTACCTGATAGTATCTATGAACGGTTCCTCGGGAATTTGGTTTACGATCAATGTGCACGTCCTGACGCATGGTGTCCGTACTGACAAAGGCGTCGTGGCATGAAGAACGCCCGGGGATTGTCAGCATTGACGATCTGCCAAAGTTTCGAAAAATCGGTCTTAGTCGTTACAATGAATTTAACTGCAGTACCCTTAATTAGTTTCAAATGGAATAACGATTTGGGTTAAGGTAAGTGATAGTACCGACGCACAGGTCGTCAGGAATTACGATGAATTTATCTGCAATCCCCTTAAAATAGTTTGAAATAAAATTCTTTTTGTTTTTGTTAATTTTTCCAGTTCTTGAACGTGGTTGAAGTTTAAATAAAATAATAATTATAGAATTCTTCCATTCATTGTGAGTTTTATTATGACAATTGTCAGGCATATGTCTTATTATTATTTAGTTTTTATATAATTTCAGAAAATATTAGATTAATTAATTGAAAAGTCAATTGCGGATTACAATTACATTTAATATATTGTTTTAGATACCATTTCCAAAATCATTGCGAAAAAATTGAGTTTATGTTTTGTATATTTTCAAAGAAAAATCAATCCAGCTGTGTGATCTGCCTTACAAGAAAAGCAGACCACACATTTATTCCGTGTGGAATGCTGTTGTGTGCATTAATTGCGGAATGAGGTGGTGGTATGGGCGAACAGAACTACTTCCAGAGGACGAAATTATTGCAACATGTCCTGTATGTCGTGTCCATATAGAGAGTGTGGAGCCTGTTTTTCGTTTAGATGTATGATAAATATTATTATATTTAAATGTGGAGTCTGTTTGTAATGTACACGTCTAATAAATATTATTATATTTCAATACAAGAAAGCAAATTTGTATTTCATTAATAGATTATCGTTCGTGTAATCTTATTTTACTGTGTTATTTCTATACCTGTATGTATCATTATTTTTTTTAACAATTGAATTTGTTTTTCTAGCTGGAAACTGTTGTATTAACCCTTAAATTACCTATATTTCTTTTTGCAAATTTAAAATACCAGGATCTTTCTTAAAAAATTTGGTATTAACTTTTTAATTACCTATATTATTTTACGAATGCATGTGGCGCCCTTCGTGTCCGTTTTTAAAATAATATAAATTCCACTTGTTTTTCGACTAGCCGAAAACTATCCAGATCGGTAAAACAGCTTTCCTTTTTAGTAAATACAACAAGAATCTTTTAGAGCTTGTATTGTCCAGTAATTACTCACAGCCAAATAATTTGTATATTTCTTTCAATTTTTTCGTTGTATTGGTTATTTGCTAATAATGGAATTTACTAGCGTAAGTCTTCCAATAGGTTCTTTGGATCAAGATTCTACGAATTATGGCTCGAGAAATCGTAATCAGATCGAATTTGGGAATGCACGTGGACATTTTCATACAATCTCGATCCTATATTAGCTACTATCACATTCCCATAAAGTTGACCAGAAGCATGAGCTTAGTTGATTCAGACCATAGGTCTGGCAAAGTATTGGATTTGGTCAGTTCCCGCCAATAAATAACCCTGTAGTTTGTCATCAAATGTCGACGTTTCAGACCCTTTGAAACTTAAAGTAACAATAAAAAAATTGGCATCCGTTACGTTGTACGTCCATCCAAAATTTATTACACGCGATATCTCGCGTACGGCAGGACGGATTTAAACGTTATATATTTTAAAATACGCATTTTGGCATAACTTAGATCTGATTAGATTTTGGCGCAGATCCATCCGTAAATTACTAGAAAACATTAGTCCCGATGGCGTTTCTTCGTAGTTTTTTGCATTTTTTATGAAAATAAAAATTTGATTGAAATATGTTTCAAACAAAAAAGATGGAGCATTAAATTCTCTACAAAAAAGGTTATATGTGCTTTCTTCCTAAAGTTAACGATAATGCTATAAAAACTATTTTAAAATTCTTATGACTATAGTCTGACAAAGTATTGAATTTGACCACTTGGCTAAAAAAAATTACCCTATAATCATTCATCAAATGTCGACGTTTGAGACCAAAAAAAGCGCCGGGAGTGTTAAAAATGATATTTATTAATATTTCAGTTGACATATGGTGAGGGTCGAATTTTTGCAAATACTCATTTTCACTTTTTACACATTTAAGGAACCCTCTCCTTCACCTCCCCTTCTTTCCAACCTAAGTTACATAGGGAATGTTCTCACAATCGCCACTCTGTCTTCCAGTTTCTGGTTACGTTACACTGGGAAAGTTCTCGTAAGCTCAAATTTTCACTCAAAAAACTACAATACCAACTCGTTTTATATTACCACTAAATGCTGTTAGAAAACGAACGAGTATTAAGAAATAACAAATTTCTGAGCGAGTGTAGCAAGCTAGGTACCACGGCAACTCTAATTTTTCTGTAAATTGATAAATTAAAAAAAAAGGAGATTTCTCTTTTCTAAATTGACATGATTTTAAAATTTACCACACCTCTTTACAAGTCATATATACATCCTTTACTACTATCAGAGTTTAAACTAGTAATTAATATCTACTACATATTCGTTTCTGTTTATAATTTGTTTGTAAAGGACGTTATTCTGCGGAAGTAACAAAATAGCTAAGTGTGAAAATAATCTGTTGCATAAAAATCTTCCCTTCCGGAAGAAACCCCGTGTTTATAATATGTTACTGTGATAGGATAGAGGGAAAGACAGGTTATTTTCTTATGTGTACGGAATGCACTTCGGGCTTTTAAACATTCGGTACACTAATATTATGGATTTTGAACATTCGATACACTGAGATTTTAATACATTGCTTTTATTATTATTCTTGTTTTTATTATTTTGCACTATTATTATGAAATTTGTTTCATTTATTATTGTAGTTTAATTTTCATTATGAGTTTCGTCTTTTTGGCATTCGTGACGTTCAACATTCGGAAGATTCACATTCTGAATTTTGACTATTCACGTCAACGTTTATTGCATATTGAGAGATAGATAGATTAGATAAAATTATTCCCATACATGAATTACAGAAAATTCTTAAGGGTTGAGTGCACCCATGGATAATATAAAAATACATAAATAGAACACTTACAGTGTACTATGTATCCTAAGAGATTTAATTATATTAAAAGAGAGGGAGGGAGAGAGAGACAGCGAGTTAGATCAGTAGGCATTAATTAATATAGCGTATAAAACATAATGCGTCACAATGTTGTTCTGCCTTACCGGCCGTCAAATTTAAGAAGGTACACAACGTTGTTAATTAAAAGCTCGAACAAGGAATCCCCTCTGTGTATGCACGCGCGAGTTGGTGAGTGGGCCATACGTGAGATGGCGGTAGTATAGATATTATAATGAAGCGCGAGGTACGTTGGCCCGCTCTCTTTTGCCTGGGCCGTTGGATCAACCAGTCGCTCTCAAATTGGCTCCTGGAAGGTTCCTCAATTTCGCTCATGGAAGATTCCTCGATTTCGGAAAGACGCGGCCCGCATTCATCTTTTTCAACTGCATATTGCCGAGGAGCGTGCAAGCAGGACAAGAAGGTCTTGCGTCCTCGGCATGCTTGCTGGTGAGCGTTTACCTAATTATTTGTCATTATGTTTGAATCTACACTAATTTGGGATGCATCATCAAACCATATTTGAGCCACGCCACGCCACGCCATGTCACGCCACCCCAAGCCACGCCAATTTGCGGTGATATACATGGTCAAAGGTTTGGAGCACCGATCCAAGAAAAAGAAATAAAACAACAACAAGGGAAAGGCTTCTCATTCGTTCAATCACGAAGATTACAACGCACTCAAAGAAAGTCAAGTTCTTGTTTTATTGTAATCTCGGCTCTCCCTCAAATATTTGTATTTCATTGTTTAAATACTTAATATTTCTAATTAAATATTCACTTAAATTTGAGAACATTAGTTTCTTATTTATATTATATTAGTATATAGTTGGTGCTGTATGAAAATAAATCATTATAAATGGCGCCCAACGTGGGGCACGAAACGACCAGAAATTGAATGCTCTTCGTCTTTTTTTTGTATTTTTTATAACTAATAATACAGTCTCGATTCACGACGTAATAAAGCTGTTCTTTGTGTTGGATATATTTTCTTAATTCAAATTAATAATTATGATAATTGAGGAAGATTTCAGAAAATAAATTTAAAATTGAAATTTATAAATAATTTTAAAAATTTATGAAATTCTATATTTGAATGTGAAAACATTAATTAAAATTACTACTTGAATATAAATGTGAAAAATTATTACCTATAGCAAGGAATTAGTTTTGAATAACATGTTTACGCCGTGCACCGAAATTCATAAAACTATAACAAACAAAGAGCGTTGAACCTTGAATAATTTAATATGTTAAAACTGTTTATTTTGAAATATGAATCTTGTAAATTTAATTTGAATAATAAGTTAAAATTGATGTAAAAGATTCAAAGATCGAAAACTTAAAAAAAAAATATATATAACATGATCAAATGGGGGATAAAACTTTTGCATCATCAGGTATTACTCGACAATCAATTAAACAATTAAATGATTCAGAAAAAATACATTATTTTAAGCCGATTGGTAAACTTATAATAAAATCAACAACAGATAATTTGTGCATAGATTTACGAGATACTAGCAAATGTTTTAACTCTCAAATTAATAAAGAAAATAATATATGTATTGACGAAATGTTGCATTCACCGCAAAAAAGTGCAAGTAACACGGCAACCAATGCGACTTCTTTTGAAATGAAAAGTGAATTAAATAAAATAAAACAACGCGAGAATTTAGAGAAAATTTGTGCCGAGTTAAATAGTAAATAATATTTTTGAACAATTGCAACCTGTGATATTTGATGCAAAACGACCCGAATTCCATGAAAATAAAAATCCCCTTGAATTTTTAAATGATATTGAACGTTATTTTAAATTTGAAAGAATTGATGATTCTAATCAAATTCTTGGAATGGAAAGTTTGTTAGACGGTCGAGTTAGTGATTGGTTTGAGGCAAAACGAATGGAAATAAATAATTTCACGCAAATTTAAAGCACAATTCGAGTTAGAATTTTATTCAGTGCCGATTCAAATGAGATTTAAAGATCAATGGTTTTCAAGTCGATTTTCAAGTAAAGATGGAAACCTACCGTTATATTTTCATCAGCCAAAGATGCCCGAGTGTGAAATTGTTATGCACATTGCAAAACAACTTCCGAGTCGAGTGCCGGATTCTCTGAGCGGTGTTGATTTCAAAAATCCAAAGCTTGTAATTCAAACATTGACGCGATGGGATGGGAAATTTTGTAAACATGGACTTTGAAAACGATCGCTGGAAGTATAAAGTTCGTTTAGAAGTAAACAATTCCAGGCCTCATGTTATGAATTCGGTAAATTATAATCAGACTTTTCGTCGTAATAATAAACGATTTGATTCGAATAATTTATACAATAATCACGTTTATCAACAAAGGGCTTTGCCGAATCATCATGTCAACAATGTTACCGCATCGAACAGTAGAACACAATATAATTCATTTTTCTCAAGATGTATGGCAGGCTACTTTGAATAATTTTGTTGCGACGCGTTTTCAGGTTCCAGATACTCGTGTACCTCCTCCACTTCCAAGAATGCAAGTTAATAATGATAATCCCTCTCATTTAAACCGGTAGGCGGCGCGGTAAGCGAAGTAGGTCCATTATCGTGCCGACAATTTTTGGATTTCTACGATGACCTTCAAAGCGAAATCAAGGACCAAGGTTATGATGCGGTTCGATCACAGGCATTGGTTGGTAAATGCCCACGTTTAATATTGACATTTAATAATTTAACGGTGGACTCACTTATTGACACTGAGAGTCAGGTGACCTGCATATCTGACAAATTTTATAAAAAATTATTGGCTGAAAATTTAATAGAAGAATTGCCCGTATCTAATGTGCATATAACGACTGCGATCGGTTTGAAAGCAGCAACTATTACGAAACAAGTAAGGTTGCAGTATACATTGTTCGATGCATTTGAAGTCTTTATTTTTTTGGTGATCCCTTATCTGGCAACAGATATTATTTTGGGGAATGATTGGTGCTATGCGAACCGTGTTTTGTTTGATTTTTCGCGACAATCAATTAGTATTAATGGTCGACTAGTTTTGGAAATGAATTTTGGTAAACCACTGACAGATTTAGAGTGCAAAGCTAGTCAAATCATGAAGGTTGATGAAAATCCAAGAATAGGATTAACAGTGCAGAATGACATGCCTTCTTGTAATACTTATCTCGAAGGTCAATTGCTTAATTTAGAAATTAATGATATAAATACAATTTTAAATTATAACGAAAATAACAAATTAGAGTATGTGAATAATACGGTAGAATTAAACACGAATTCATAAATGAGAGTCAGCGCAATGGAACTGAAAATAATGAATGTGAAAATATACGATGTTTATTGAAACAAAATAGAGAGATGTGTTCTGATCGACGATGACGTTCAGAAAATATACGAACTTAAAAATAAAGAAACCGATGTAAACAAAATACGTAATTATGACGATTTAGTATTGCAGGAAGTGGGCGATAAATTTATGATTAATAAAAAATCTAGGAATTTGCACCTATTACAGACAATTCGAGATTGCTTATGCTACTTATGTTGATCCATTTCGATCCTTATTAAAAAAGACTAGAAATGGATGTGGACAGAACAGCACCGCACGGCATTTGTTCTATTGAAGCAAAAATTTGTTGAGTGTATCCAATTGTATCACTTTAATCCCAATAAAGTTTTTTATGTACAAATGGCAAGGCAATGGGCAAAAAGATAGCCAAAGAAGATCCCAAGCCAGGGACATCTAATGCTAAAGATAATGATAATGAAAGAGAGAATCAAGAAACTGAAGACAAGGAACCAACGATACCCATGGCGATATATGCTAGTAAGGGAACTCTGCAATATTTAATAAATAATACGCAAGATAAAAGGCTCCAAGAGAAGGCACAAACGGCTCTTGACAATTTAATGGTTTTGATCACCAATCTAACCATAAAGAACGTACAAATAAAAGGAGCATATGAAGAATTAAAAAGCTTCAAAAAGCCTGTGCAGACATATGCAGAAGCCGCCGCTAGGATCGTTACACCCAAGTCACAACAGTTAAGAACGCAGCTGTCATGGATTTTGATCGCTTAGTGTCACGACAATTGGAGAAGTTCGCCCGACTCCAGCAAACATTTACAAATCTACCTAAGGGTGAAGCTGCCACGAAAGCCCGCCTGACAATGCCACTGGAGCATTTGTGTACGATCTGGACAGAGTGCCGTGCCCTGCACGAACAGCTGTGTACCTACGCCACGGCGAAGGACCGCGAACACGAATATTTCACGCAGAACCAGCACGGAACGCATGAACAGCTGTTGTTGAATTTCATCGGAGACATCGAGGAGGCGATGGCCGTTCTCGCGCCATCAACCACGTTGAGTCCGCTTCTGACCACTGCGCATCCGGAGAGCTTCATCCAGCATCGGAGCAACTCGTCGTTGCCTAAGATTAGTATCCCTAAATTTAACGATCGTTTTGATGCGTGGTGTAGTTTTAATGATTATTTTACTTCGCTCGTTGTAAATAATACCTCTTTGGATAATTTGCAAAGATTTCATTATCTGAAATCGGCCCTTGCGCCTGAACCGGCTGCTTTAATTGATCAGATAACTTCTTGCGATACTTCTTTTACTGAGGCCTGGAAAATTCTCAAAACGAGGTACGCGAATAATTTAGCCATAGCAAACGCGCATTTCGATTCTTTATTTTCGATTCGACCGCTTCAAAAAGAAAGTGCAGCGGGCCTATTGCAAGTGCATGACAAATCTAAAGAAGCTGTAGCCGCTTTGAAGTCGCTCGATTTTCCCGTCCATGAATGGAGTGCTATCCTAGTGTACCTTTTAGTGCAAAAACTGGACGATGAAACGCGCAAGGCCTGGGATATTAGGCTCGGTTCACAAACGGAATACCCCACATTCGAGTCATTGCAGAATTTTGTATTATCTCGGTAACGTGGCTTAGAATCTGTTGGCTCCCGTTCAATAAAAAACTCAGCGTCAAATACAGGAGCGACTTCAAACAAGCTGAAAGCTTTCTCGCAATCGGTACACGTTATGACGGAAACGCACGTTGCGTCCTGTGCCACGGGGCACATACGTTGAACAGATGCGCGCGTTTTAAAGAGATGACGGTTGCGAATCGTCAAGACTTCGTGAAAAGGCAAAAATTATGTTGCAATTAAGGTGTTCAAGTAAATTCACGTGTTTCAAATGCAAAAATAAACATCACACGATGCTGCACCGATCGTCGGAACCGTTGGCGGACCGGATGTCCTCGTCTCCCTCTGAAACTCTCGCCACGTCTAGTTCATCCGTGCCGGACCCAGAGACGGTGCAAACGTACTTTGCGTCAAATGTCAGCGCTTCAAAAGTCCTTCTGGCCACAGCCACATCCACGGTATCGGTTCATTCGTCAAACGGTCGGACCGCAAAGGTTCGCGCACTCGTCGACCAAGGCTCAACTTGGACACTCGTTTCGGAACGTGTGACTCATGCGCTGGGTGCGCGACTCACACGTGCCTTCACGCCAGTATCTGATGTCGGTGGAATCTCTGCCGGTGTCGCCAGACACACGGCGTCCCTATCAATTTCTGCTACTGATAATATCACACCGTGCTTCGAGACAAATGCGATCGTGTTGAAAGAACTGACGTCGTATGCGCTGCGGCTACAATGGTCACCGGTTCAATGGCCGCATTTGCACAACCTGAAACTCGCGGACGGAAACCCGTGCGACTCAACACGAATCGATTTAATAATCGGAGCCGACCTTTACGGCTCCATCATTCTGGACGGGCTCATCAAGGGTCTTCCAGATAAACCTATTGCACAAAACTCCGTATTCGGGTAGATTCTGTACGGCGGGGCAGCGGGATTGACCTCTTCCGCCCCTGATCGAGCTCAGGTGCACAATTGCTGTACGCAGCTACCGCTATCAAACTTACTCTCTCGTTTCTGGGAAATAGAGGAACTTCCCAACGAAAAACCCATCTCGGAAGAAGATGCACAAAGTGAAGCACACTTTGGCGCTACTCATTCCCGAATGCCAGATGGCAAAATGTAGTCCGGCTCCCCTTTCGGTCAACCCTCCTAATTTTGGCGCATCTGCCAACACGGCCATTCGCGCGTTCGAAGCGCAAGAACGCAGGTTAGTTCGGAAGCCTACTGAATATTTGCTTTATCGCGAATCCATAACCGATTATTTGCTCCAAAATCATATGGAGCCTGTTTCCAGCGTGATTTCTGCAAAAAACTCCTTTTACTTGCCCCGCCGCGGTATCAAAAAGGAAACCAGCTCCACAACAAAATTAAGGGTGGTTTTTATTGCGTCGAGCAAATCGTCACTAAACCATAATCTCCTCACTGGTACTAAGCTACAAGCCGATATTCCTGCAGTTCTTCTGCAATGGCGATTTCCCTGCCTCGTTTTCGGTGCAGATATTGCTCAGATGTATCGACAGATCTGGGTACATCCAGAAGATCGTGATTATCAGCATCTTGTCTGGCGAGATGAACCCAAAAAGCCCATTCAGCACTACCGGTTGAACACCGTGACTTTTGGTGTTTCATGCGCGCCTTTTTTGGCGCTTCGAGTTTTGCAGCAATTACTGCATGACGAGGATGAAAGATTCCCTCTCGCCGCGGCCAGTTTGCAGACTGGGATATACGTCGATGACTGCCTGTTCGGCGCCGACGATCTTCCTTCTGCTTGTCAAGTGCGCCTCCAGGCATTTAACGTCCTTCGAAGCGGAGGCTTCAACCTGCGAAAGTGGGCCAGCAATTCACCACAGCTGCTCGTGGACATCATTCCCGATGATCACGGACTCGCGTGGGATAAACCCTTGACTCAGGCCGAGGGAATCAAAGTTTTGGGTGTCTTTTGGAATCCGTCCAGCGATGCCTTCCAATTCAAGGTCAAGTTGGAGCAGCCGAAGTTGCTCTCCAAACGCACGCTTCTTGCTATGATCGCGCGCTTGTATGACCCCCTCGGATGGGTATCTCCTTTCATTATTAATGCGAAAGTGCTAATGCAAAGCCTTTGGTTGCTACAACTTGATTGGGACGCTCCGCTGTCAGATTCCGTGGCGCTGCGTTGGTCGATTTTGTCTAACGAACTGAGTTGCTTGGAAAACCTCCAAATCCCAAGGTGGATAGGAGCCGGCAATGACATACTAAGTTTCGAGCTTCATGGTTTCGCGGATGCGTCCGGCATCGCGTACGCCGCAGTTGTGTATTCGAAAATCGTTTTATCTTCAGGGGAAATTCGAATTTCTCTTTTGATAAGCAAAACTAAAGTTGCACCGATTAACCAGCTTAGCATCCCTCGTCTGGAATTGAACGCTGCCGTAATTCTCGCGCGAACCATGAAGTTCCTTCTCTCGATGCGTCAATTTTCAGAAGTTCGCTGTCATTGCTGGTTCGACGCCTCTATTGTTTTGGCATGGCTGAAAAAACATCCTTCCCACGGGAAGAACTTTGTCGCGAATCGGGTCTCGGAAGTGCAGTCCTCGCTTCCCGAAGTTTGTTGGCGTCACGTTCCTACGCACGAGAATCCCGCGGACTTAGCGTCACGCGGAGTGTCCGCACAGACCTTAGTGGAATCTGCGCTATGGCGACACGGACCGGAATGGCTGCAACTTTCGGAGGACAATTGGCCAACGTCTCAACTGGGCCCGGCTCCGGAAGTCGATACTGAGGCTCGACGCGTTCAAGTTCAAGCTACCAATCTTACTTTCAGCGAAACTTTGATTGAGATGTCGTCAAGATTCTCAAGATGGAAGTATCTAGTTCGCATCACAGCATGTCTGCTGAAATGGCGATATCTCTCGGACACGGCCATATAGGGTAGTTTGTCGGCTGACGACATAAGACGAGCCTCTCTCGTTTGGCTTCGTTGGTTGCAGTCTTTGTCTTTTCCCGATGAGATCGTCACTCTGCGAGCAGCTACCGCGGTCTCTAAGCGCAGTTCTCTGAAAAGACTCAATCCGTACCTGGATGAGGACGGTTTGATTCGCGTCGGCGGACGCCTGCATCATGCATGTCTCAGCGAAGATGCTAAGCACCCGGTGATTCTCGGCAATCATGATGTCGTTCGTCTGATTATCGAGCGCGCCCACCACCGCTGTATACATGGCGGTGTAAGTCTAACACTCCAAACATTGAGAGACTCATTTTGGGTTATTCAGGCGAAAAAACGGATACGCTCGGTTATTTTTCATTGCAGGACGTGTACTCAGGTAAAGGCTGCACTTGGCAAGCAACTCATGGCAGATTTACCTCGGGTGCTTCATCCAAAGCGCCCATTTCAGCACTGTGGCATAGATTATGCCGGCCCAATCCAATTGCGGAGCTCCAAGGGTCGCGGTCAAAAGTCGACCACAGGGTATATTGCCCTTTTCGTGTGTTTCGCGGTCAAAGCTGTGCACCGGGAGGCTATCTCCGATTACACGGCTAGTTCATTCATGGCCGTATTTCAGCGATTCGTTGGTCGTCGTGACATCCCCAGCGATATGTACAGCGATTGCGGGATCACGTTCCGTGGCGCAGATAAGGAGCTTCGACAAACATTCAACGCGGCTATTCGTAACCCCGACTTCCGTTCTTTACTCGCTGAGGACGGCACGACTTGGCACTTCCTGCCCCCTGCAGCACCTCATTTCGGAGGGCTGTGGGAGGCAGGTGTCAAAAGCATCAAACACCATTTAAAGCGTGACCTCCAAAATCGTACTCCGACATTCGAGGAACTGAGTACCCTTCTGTGCGAAATTGAGTCCTGCCTGAACTCACGACCACTGGCAACGATGACGAATATCATCGATGATTTAGATGTATTAACGCCGGGATTCTTTCTCACCGGAACACGCATGCGCGCAGTTCCTAGACCTTCGCTCCTGGATCTGTCGGCGGATTCACTGCCTCGTTGGCAGTTATACAGTCAAATGCAGGATCGCTTTTGGGCCGCCTGGTCCGGCGACTACGTACGGTCATTGCAGCATCGGGAGAGGTGGCGACAACTCCAAGAGAATTTCGCAGTCGGTCAACTTGTCCTCGTTCATACTCCAAACGCACCACCGACGAAATGGCCTCTCGCGCGTATAAATGCTTGTTCGCCCGGAGATGACGGCTGCGTGCGGGTCGTGACCTTGCGAACGGCCACGACCGAACTCAAACGTCCAGTGGCAAAACTCGTGCCTTTACCGGTTCAGGTACCTTCGTCCGAGAAGGTCTAGATTTTCACTTTAACATCTCAGTCAGTACCTTCAGGGAAGGGTTTTTACCTTCCACATTTTGTTTTTTGCGAGCATTATCATGTCGTAAGATGGGCGGTATGTTGCGGTATAGAACTGCAAAAATCGTCCGTCCTCGTCGTCCCTCAGCTGCTATTGCGATGGCGAATTTTGAAGGCCGAGGCGATGGGCGGCGAGGATCGGATCGACGTCGGTGTCCACGGTATCAAGCCTTTCCCCTTTTTCCTCCTAACTACCTGAGAGTACGACTGGGAAAATAGTACGCGTGATTTTGGCAGTCAGTTAAGATCGATAACGATTCGGAACATGTTCTTACGCTTTTGTTTCTGCGATCGACCAACGCTTCGATCCGGTATCTCCGAGCCGAGAAAGTTTCTCGCCGCAAAGCTTTATGTTATAAACGTGTCTATACAAATATTAACCAAATCAAATACTCAGTGTGTGTGAACACTTAAAAACAAAAACAGTTTTTTTGGATATCCATTTTTCCTTATTTTTCCCACGACATCATTCTCTTGCCGCGGAGTTCCGTTCTCCGATCCTGCGAAATCACATTAACATTTTTCCGGCCCCTCGTGTCGGGCGAATTTTCGAGTTCACCCTAACTCGAACAAATACGTAATAGCAATATTCCTCGACATTCAGAAGGCTTTCGACAACGTTTGGTGGCCTATGGCTCTTAACAGACTAAAGAAACACGAATGCTCAGGCGAAATATACAGAATCATACAAAGTTACCTAAGCAAACGAAAAGTCGTGTTGCAGAACAACTCAAGCCAGGTCGTTAAAATGATCAACAAAGGATGCCCGCAGGGCTCGGTCCTCGGACCGACCCTCTGGAACATCAAAAGAAGTTGAACATCAAAACTATTACATACGCCGACGATCAAGTCATATTGATTGAAGGCAAAAGCAAGCTAGATCTGGAAGGAAAAGCCAAAATAGCAATAGAGGAAGTTGAAAAATGGACAAAAATTAACAAATTACAACTAGCAACAAAGAAATGTGAGGTACTAATGCTTAAAGGACCGCACCTCATGGACCGCACCTCATAAGAGGCCCCACGGTCAAATTAAACAATAAAGTCCTTAAAATAGTCAAAGAATACAAATACCTAGGAATAACCTTTCAGACTAACTTGAAAATGCATACACATGTAAACAATATTGCTACAAAAGCAGACAACTGTTCAACTCCCTAGGCCAAGTAGCTAAAAGCGATTGGGACCTCAGGTTTGGGGCTCTGAGAAGGATTTATGGAGGGTTGTTCGTGCCGATCGCTACCTATGCGGCATCTGGTTGGCAGGATAGACTTCTGGCAGATGACAAGAGAAAAGTCATGATGGTCTCAGAGATTTGCTCTCATCAGAGTCACTGATGCGTATAAAATTATATCAGGAATGGCTGCTCCGGTTATTGCCGGAGTATTGCCAATCAACGCAGAAATCCATAAACGTGCCGCCAACTACAAAATAAGAAAAGAAATTAAATTCACCATAAATGACTACACATACGCGCCAGCTGGCAATGATAACGAAAGAGACAAAAAAGAGCATCAACGTATTGCTAGAAGTAGAGTGCTTGAAACACTCATTGGCCAATGGCAAGAGGATTGGGATGCAACGGACAAAGGGAGGGTGACGTATGAATACCTACCTAGAGTGAGGGAGAGACTGAAATATAAATGAATCCAACCAAATAAATGGCTAAACCAGTTCCTCACGGGACATGGTAATTTCAAACATTGGAAATTCCATATAGGAGTAGATAAAACCACAGAGCTATGCTCATGTGGACAAGCTGATATATCGAAACACACATTAACAAAATGCCATAAGTTTACAGAAATCAGAAGAGAATAATTTCAAGAGATAAATGAAACAGAAATCAGTCTCTCCAATATCCTCAAGGATAGGGAAAAAATGTGAAACCTTTTCCCGTTTTGCAAAGGAACTATTGGATGAAAAGATATACCACGAAATAATAGAGGAGATGGAGAATGACTAAACCATTCACACCTCCTCAGTACGATATGAAACGCAGAATTTCAATTTTAAAAACTGGAAATTGTAAATATAAAAATGTTGTACATACTCCACTATAAACTGTAGGGCCTGCATATATACATGTCCCAACTCAAAGTTGGGCTAACTAAAAAATCATAAAATCAAACAAGTAAGTTTGCAAATATTGTGAAATTAGAAATAAAGTAAGATATGCAATATCACTGGTGTGCTGAAAGGCGGTGGACGGTGGGGTGTGGTTTCCTTCAGAAACCTCACATGCGTGCTTTTTTTTTTTATGCACAAACTGATGCATCTCACCAGGGTATTAGTGCCGTTTTATACCAACTGCAAGAAAATGGTAATCATCAAATCATTTCTTTAATCAGTCGAGGGTTACAATCGTCGGAAATGCACTACACCACAACAGAGAAGGAACTTCTCGCAATAGTATATGCGGTTTTCAAATTTCGGTTCTACTTGATTGGTCGAAAATTCCACATTCTCACAGATCATAAGGGATTGATTTTCTTAAAAACTACGCCGTATTTAACCGCATGCTGCAAGAATTCGATTTCGATGTTTTTCATTGCAGAGGAAAAGAAAATGTAGTCGCCGATTTCTTCAGTAGGAATCAAAAGGGGCGATTTTTGGACGATGGAAATGACCGAATGATAGTTCCGACCCTTGAATATTTTAATAAAGTTGATGCAATAGACATGAAGTTTAATTCGCTGACAGTCATATGTAAGTTGGAAAAATATCCTGACCTGTTTGAACAAATAAAAAAGTTGGGAGAATTACAACGCCACGTTGAAGAATTTTCAAAATTAGAATCATCTGGGAGGTTGGATTCAGATATGCTAAATGAATATGATAATGTGTGGTTCATTCGTGTCAAGAAGACTGATAAATGGTGTATATTCGTCCCGAATAAATTAAGAACAGATTTAATTAACTATGTACACAATAAAATGGGACATATGGGAGTTTATAAGACGAGTTCCTATTTACAGCAATTTTATTATTGGCGCGAATTAAATCGGGATGTAAAAAGACATGTATTATCCTGTGATTTGTGTCAAAGGGTGAAATATGTATCCTATCCACTTCAGGGAAAATTTGAAATGATTAAACCAGTAAACCGTGTGGAATTAGTGGCATGTGATTTTTACGGGCGCCTCCCAAGGTCAATAGATAGAGTCCAGTTTATTTTCGTACTGGTAGATGTGTTTTCAAAACTAGTTGTACTATATCCAGTTAAGCGAGCATCAAATCAAATTGTTCTAAAAAGAATCTTTGATAATTATATACCCCGTGTTAGTAAACCAAAACGTATTTTGGCGGACAATGGTTCTCAATTTTCTGCTGGTCGGTGGCGATTGGCATTGGAGAGGGAAGATATCAAAGTTTTATTTTGTTCAATCCGACATCCTCAATCCAATCCCAATGAAAGAATCATGAGAGAGTTGGGAAGATTGTATAGAACTTATTGTGCTGACAAACATACACCCTGGGCTCGATACATTCCTCAGATGGAATCTATCCTTAATTCGACAACGCATCTAAGTACGGGTTATGCACCTATTAAACTGCATTATAATCAGGTTCCACAAGATCACATTATTAATATTGTACGTTTTCCTCATTCGACTGACATTCCCCATAAAGTAAAGATTGTAATGGCTCGCGACAAGATGAATCAAAGCTTTTTGCAGAGAAGTAAACAACAAAAATCATTTAGTAAAGTTTCTTTTGAATTAGGTGATCTTGTTCTCTTGAGGGTACCTCACCTTTCAAGTGCTCTCGATAAGACTAGTAAAAAATTCTTCCACTTGTACGAGGGTCCCTTTAAAATAAAACAGGCTTATGGTCCGAATTCTTTTTTATTAGTCGATTGTAACGGACCGTTACAAAAAGAGAGAAAGGGAGAGAGAGAGAGTGGGGGCGATGCGTACTGCAACGCGGCCCTAGAAGTTAGAGTTAGTTGTTATTGTGCGAGCGAGCGAATCGCAAGTTCAGTGCAAGTATTGTAATAAAGTGCCCAGTGGGGGAATTCGCATAGGCTCAGTCGTCTGTAAGTGAGCCTATCCTTTAATAAAATTCTTTTGAAACATTACTTGTTGTGTCTTTTTACTGCGGTGAAGATGAAACCAAGGTAAAAGGGCGTTTACAATCGTCTCAGTTTGAGAAAATATCGCACAATAGATACAACTGAAATCAATAAATTGTTAATGGTTTGTATAAGCGAATAATCCATTTTAAGAGCCGTCGTTGTTGTTGATTTTGGTGTAAGCGATATTAGATTATTTTTTAACTGTTAAGTAATTTCTCATTGTAATAGATGTAAGCGAAACCTATTTCCTCGGGTCACTACGAGCCTAGCATCCCCAAGGAAAGGGGGATAGTTATAGTGTACTATGTATCATAAGAGATTTAATTATATTGAGAGAGAGATAGAGGGAGAGAGAGACAGAGAGTTAGATCAGTAGGCATTAATTAATATAGCGTATAAAACATAATGCGTCACAATGTTGATCTGCCTTACCGGCCGTCAAATATAAGAAGGTATACAATGTTGTTATGAATCTGAGTATGCACGCGTGAGTTGATGAGTGTGCCATACGTGAGATGGCGGTCGTGTAGATATTATAATGAAGCCCGAGGCACGTTTGCCCGCTCTCTTTTGCTTGGATCAACCAGTCGCTCTCAAATTGGCTCCTGGAAGGTTCCTCAATTTCGCTCCTGGAAGATTCCTCGATTTCGGAAAGACGCGGCCCGAGAAGGCCTTGCGTCCTCGGCATGCTTGCTGGTAAGCGTTTACCTAATTTTTCGTCATTGTGTTTGAATCGACACTAATTTGGGATCCATCATCAAACCATATTTGAGCCACGCCACGCCATATCACGCCATGCCAAGCCACGCCAATTTGCGGTCATTTACATGGTCAAGGGTTTGTTGGAGCACCGATCCAAGAAAAAAAAATAAAACAAAAAAGGGTTTTGCGTCATAGAGTCGAAATCGTCGATTATTCGCGCTCTGAAATGTTATAAACAATCGCGGTGTCGCTGTACTGTGTTCCGGCGCGGTCGCGATCTCTTTTTCCATGTTTTTCGGAAATATTGTCGATTCCGGTCCGACTTGTGGTCACTTCGGTTTTTCTCTCTGTTTCGTCGGTGCACGCTAGAAAAGCATTTTTTCTTCGTGTCGAAAATATCGGGTGATTCGCACCTTGCCGAATACGAATCTATTCGAGTGTGCTGCAGTTTCAATAAAATGGAGTTTCACGTTTTGTTTTTGGTTAATCGAAAGGTGCAGCATATTCGTGTTTTGGTTTAAAAGCTGTAATAAAGCTTAGTGCACATCTTAAGTTGGGAGAAAGCGTTCTTCATTTGCAACACCTCGAACCGCATCCTGAATCCCTGTATTTTTTTCTACGATCTGTTTTGCAAAACGAAACAGAAATTTTGGCGATCCTGCCAGGATTCGGTTGGACACCATAGTGAGGGGTATCCTGAAAATTTCAAGGACAGTGCACATTTAGAAGTTTTGGAGTACAGTGCATTAAGTGCAGTGTCAGTGCAATTTCCGTGAAAAATTCAACATTTTAACGTTTTTCAAAGGAGTAAGCACGTGGAACATTTCGTCGGTGACCCTCCTGCACTGCCTCACCCGCGCGCCCATAGTTGGTCGCCCCGCTCACGGCGTCGTTGCTGCCGGCACCCCACCAGCCGCGCGCCTAGTTGGCTGCCCCGCTCGTGGTCCTGTTGCTGCGCACACCGCACCATCCTCGCATCGACACTTCGCCGCCGCTCTCTAGCCGTCGCCACTGCTTCGCTTCGTTCCGCGCTTTCTCCATTTCGTCTCCGGCTTGACAATTCGCGCGGCTTCAGTTGCATCCGCCACACGCATCAATTGTCAACGGCGCGTTTATCGAGATAAACCATTATGCCGGACGAAACGAGATCACAACTTGAAGAGTTGATCTCACATCAAGAGACTCTTTTCGGAAGCTTAAATCGTGCTAAAGCGACGCTTCCTCCGCAAGCTGAACGATCAGCGGCCAAACTCAAGGTACGGATTGCATATGCACAAACTACTTGGGAACAGTGTCGTCAGACGCATAGCCGCATAGTACACCTCGCTCACGGTCATGAGTCACGGGATCCATATTTCTCGGAGAAACAGTTCGAGACGGCAGAGATGCTGTTTTTGAAAGCTATAGCCGAATTTGAAGAAGCGTTACAAAGCTGTGCTGGCACTCTAAACGCCTCGGCTCATGACGTCACCGTGGATCCAGCTACAATTCTAGGTCCAGTTTTTCAACCTCGTCCAGCAATACAACTACCTCGCATCGATCTTCCCAGGTTTGATTTGGAGTATTGTAAATGGGATTCGTTTTGCGATGTATTTACGTCATTAATTTCGAATAATACCGGTTTAGACAATGTTCGTAAGTTTTTGTATTTAAAGTCAGCGCTCTCCGGTGAGCCTCTTTCTATGATTGCTCATCTGGAAGCAACAAACAATAATTTTGACGTGGCCTGGACTGCACTTACTTCTCATTACGCGAACAAGCGTGTTATTATTGACAAACATTTATCGGAATTAATCGCGTTACCGACATTACAACGAGAATCCGCTTTAGAGTTACACGAATCGTATAGTAATGTCATCGCGATCGTAGGCGCTTTGAAGGCTGTCGGTGATCCGGTAGATGAGTAGAACGCGATTCTAGTTCATATTCTTACCTCAAAACTTGATCCGGCATCCCGCAGGGACTGGGTTGTTAGCCTCGGATCAGGAAAAACTTATCCGAAATTCGATGCTTCGAAAGCGTTTGTACAAAATCGTGTTTTCGGATTGCAGGCTACCCGCCCGGACACTGCGTTCGCCGCTCCGTCTACCAAAATTAACAAACACGCGAAATCGTCAACGCCTTCCAAATTATCGGTGCAGTCTCACGCCACGCATTCAGTGCCCAAAAAATGTCCTGTGTGCACGTCTTTCGAACGTTGGATATATAAATGTAAGCGATTTCAGAATATGCCTGTTTCGTCTCGAAATGATTTTGTACAGCATCATCACCTTTGTAGCAATTGCTAAGGCACGCATCAATCGGTTGCATGCTCTAGTAAAGCGACATGTTTTATATGCAAAAAAAGGCACCACACGCTGCTGCATCGGGAGCAAGCCTTTAGTCCCACGCCGCCTATAATTTCGGGGACCCAAACTTTGATCAATCTACCTCTTGACCCCCCTCCACCTCCGACAATTCTAACGTTGTACTAACGCACTTCGCTGGTTGTTCGAGCACTGCTAGATCAGGGCTCGACTTGGACATTTGTAACCAAAGAGTTGGCAACAGCGCTCCGAGCACGATCAGTGCGTGTTTCGACTTCAGTCACAGGTGTAGGGAACGCTCCAGCAGGGTCAATTGATCGAGCCGCAGAAGTTTACTTAGCGCCCGTCCATTCGGACGAGCCGTCATACCGCACTCATGCGTTGGTCATGAACACGCTCACGTCGTACGTACCGACATCAGCGCACCCTATCTCACGCTGGCTGCATCGTGAAGGGCTCCAATTGGCCGACCCTGATCCCGCCAACTCGGATCCAATTAGCCTCATAATTGGATCCGACCTCTATGGTTCCCTTCTTCTTAAAGGTCTCGTTAAAGGCTCAGATGGCATCCCTACTGCACAGAAGACAGTATTAGGTTGGGTTCTGTCGGGCTGGTCAACATCCCCATCAAGTCAAGTGTTAGCGAACACTTACGTGCACCACTGTGTTGACAATGCTACACTCAACGCCACTCTTTCCAAATTCTGGGAAGTTGAGGCCATCCCTGCAAGGCCACTCGCCTCTGCGGAGGACATTCAGTGAGAAGAGCACTTCGTTGCCACACATTCACGTGGCGAGAACGGACGATACATCGTTCGGCTCCCATTCCGACATCCCTCTGTCAATATAGGAGAATCGCGTCGTACTGCTCTCTCGTCATTCCAGTCATTGGAAAAACGCCTCTCGCATCGCCCTGGCGATGCCAAGTCCTATCATGAGTTCATGCATGATTACATTGGTCAGGGTCACATGTCTCTTGCCCCAAATTCAGATCATCGTCCTATTGTTTATTTACCACATCATGGGGTAAAAAAGGAAACAAGCACAACCACCAAGCTCAGAGTTGTGTTTGACGCCTCGCGATCCACGTCCAATGCTACCTCCTTGAATGATCACCTCCTCTCTGGCCCTAAACTCCAGGCTGAGTTGAGCCATGTCCTGCTGCGTTGGCGTACTTTTCGGTACGCATGCTGCGCAGATATTGCTCAAATGTACCGCCAGATTTTAGTAGATCCGAGGGATCGTGACTTTCAACGAGTGCTTTGGCGACCGTCCCCGGACGAAACTGTGACCGATTATCAGTTAAATACTGTCACCTTTGGTGTTGCGAGCGCACCGTTTCTAGCACTTCGCGTGCTGCGACAGCTAGCGACAGACGGTCATTCCGAATTTCCCAATGCTGTAGACGTACTGACATACGGACTCTATGTTGATGACTGTTTGTTCAGCGCGGATGACGTTAACACAACTCGACTTATTCGTGACGAGCTAAACTCATTGCTCAGCTCAGCATGCTTCACGTTACGGAAATGGGCCAGTAACTCTTCCGTCTTATTAAGCGATGTGGACCGGGCGAATCACGGACTTGCTTGGAAGAGCTATGCGAAGACGAGGGACTGAGAATTCTTGGCGTCTTTTGGCATCCGACGACTGATGAATATCGTTTCAAGATTGACCTTCTGCCGACAACCACCCTCACCAAGAGGTCTCTTCTGTCGTTGTCAGCAAGGTTGTACGATCCACTTGGTTGGATATCTCCTGTCATAGTCACAGTCAAAATCATGATCCAGAAGCTCTGGCTTCTCGATCTGTCATGGGACGATCCACTTCCTGTGGAAATAACCGATCCATGGTTAGCGTTCTATCGCACGCTTCCTGACTTGAACAGTCACGCGATACCTCGATGGACTGGTCAAACCGGCGAATCCCAGTGTGAACTTCACGGATTCGCAGATGCCTCTAGCGCCGCCTACGCGGCTGTAGTGTACATCCGGGTAGCGAACGCAGATTCCGTAACCACGTCGATACCCATGAGTCGAACAAAAGTTGCTCCAATAAAGCAGCTTAATATCCCGTGCCTCGAACTATGTGCAGCCTTACTGCTTGCTCGTCTGCTTGAATTCTGTCGGAAAGTTCCACAATTCTCTGCGTTGCCAGTAGTCTGTTGGTCAGACTCAACGATAACACTTCAATGGCTACAACAGTACCCAGTAAAGTGGAAAACTTTCGTGGCAAATCGGGTGTCGGATATACAAACGCTTCTCCCGGAAGCCACCTGGCGTTACGTCCCTGGAACGGAGAACCCGGCTGACCTCGCGTCGCGCGGCTGCTCCGGATCTGAGCTCTTGACCTCATCGTGCTGGTTTTCTGGACCTCAGTGGCTTAGGCAGGGACCCGCATCATGGCCAGCTCCTGTGTTCGAACCGGTCAACGAAAATTTGATAGAAATACGGGTGCACATCGCGACTGCAGCACCTCCAGACAACGATACCCTCAGCGATCTGTCTCATCGAGTTTCGACATGGACTCGACTAGTTCGTGTTATTGCGTTTGCGCTTCGCTGGAAGCGACGGATGTCCGATCAGGACACCAGTGGCAGTCTTTCCCCAGAAGAACTTCGCCACGCTACTGCCGTCATATTCAAATGGCTGCAATCTGCTCTTTTCCCAGACGAATTGAATAGCCTTCGTACTAATAAGCCAATTGCGTCTAAAAGCACACTGGCATCGCTCCATCCTTTTATGTATCCAGATGGATTGATCAGAGTTGGAGGCCGACTGCACCACTCAGACTTATTGCCCAGCCTTATGCATCCCATTGTCCTGCGCACTCATCCCGTGGTGCGCTTTTTGGTCACGCACACTCACATGCGCACTCTGCATGGAGGCATTCATCTTACACTCGAAACGTTACGCCAAACCGTGTGGATACTGCAGGCGAAAAAAATTATTCGATCGGTAATTTTTAGATGTACGACTTGCGCCCGTTTACGGCCCACCTTGGAATCTCAACAAATGGGTAATCTCCCATCCTCCCGTGTGACACAATCACAACGGCCCTTTCTCCACTGTGGTGTGGACTATGCGGGCCAGTTCCAAGTTCGTGTCGCAGGTGGACGAGCACATAAAGCCTACCCCACGTATAACGCATTATTTGTCCGCTTTTCCGTGAAAGAAATTCATCTAGAGCTGCTTTAGGACTGCACGTCATCAGCATTCATTGCTGCGTTCAAAAGTTTTACCTCCCGACGAGGAATTCCCACCTATTTGTACAGTGATTGTGGCAAGAACTTCGTTGGTGCAAATCGCGAACTATCAGAAGCTTTCGTGCGGGCTATGAGGGCTGAGGAGTTTCAGGATTTTCTCGCCAAAGATGGCACTACTTGGCAATTCTTGCCTCCTGCCTCTCCCCATTTCGGTGGATTGTGGGAGGCTGGAGTTAAGAGCACTAAGTTCCACCTGAAGCGTGTTCTCGGGGAGCATACTCCCACCTATGAGGAGTTCCTCACTGTTATATGTCAGATCGAAGCTGTGCTGAATTCGCGTCCCTTAGGCCAACTATCCAATGACAATGATGACTTGACTGTCCTTACTCCAGGTCACTTTCTGGTTGGTGGTCCGCTGACTGCGGTTCCAGAAGCATCCCTGCTCACAATCTCTACCAATCGTTTATCTCGTTGGCAAACATGCCAACAAATGTACGAACAGTTTTGGCGATTATGGCCATCGAACTACTTGCTCTCGCTGCAGCATCGTTCTAAGTGGCGTTTTGCGCGGACTCCCGTGTCTGTAGGGCAGTTAGTCTTACTCAAGCGTCCGCATATGCCGCCTGCGAAATGGTTTCTAGGTCGCATTACGAATTGTTATCCGGGTTCAGACGGACTTACTCGCGTCGTCACCGTTCGGACGAAAGATTCCGAGTATAAGCGACCAGTCACTCAGATTGCTCTATTGCCAGTCTATTTAGAATTAGAATAGTCATTTAAGTAAATTGCGAGCCTTGCATGGCTCACGGGGGGCGGTATGTTGCGTCATAGAGTCGAAATCGTCGATTATTCGCGCTCTGAAATGTTATAAACAATCGCGGTAACGCTGTACTGTGTTCCGGCGCGGTCGCGACCTCTTTTTCCATGTTTTTCGGAAATATTGTCGATTCCGGTCCGACTTGTGGTCACTTCGGTTTTTCTCTCTGTTTCGTCGGCGTACGCTAGAAAAGCATTTTTTCTTCGTGTCGAAAATATAGGGTGATTCGCACCTTGCCGAATACGAATCTATTCGCGCGTGCTGCAGTTTCAATAAAAAGGAGTTTCACGTTTTGTTTTTGGTTAATCGAAAGGTGCACCATATTCGTGTTTTGGTTTAAAAGCTGTAATACAGCTTAGTGCACATCTTAAGTTGGGAGAAAGCGTCCTTCATTTGCAACACCTCGAACCGGATCCTGAATCCCTGTATTTTTTTCTACCATCTGTTTTGCAAAACGAAACAAAGGATGTTTTGTAATTGCAGTTAAAACATCGCTATGTTACTATTGCTATGTTACGCTCGAACCCGGGGTACTTATATGAGTACTCTGGATACTTATGAGAAAGGGCGGTCGACCTTGAGGGTCTACTCTGGGTTCTGGGTGAACGGAGATGGTTGCGCTAAAGAAAGAAAGTCTGGGGAGGTGAAACAAATAACGCTGAATGTGTTGACGTAACAAGTTTATTTAAGTGAAGTCGTGATGCAAAATACAGGAAGGAATAAAATGGAGGAAAGTAAGGGGGGGGCAACGGCGGCTGGTTGAGATTCCCGGTCAGGAGTCGACACCGTAAAACTGTGCGACTGAAAAGGGAGAATACACAACATAAAAATAGTGACCCTAAATATTATTTTTAGTAGGGAATAAGGATGAGGAAAACACAAGGGTAGAAAAAAAACTATATTTATATATATTGATACATACCGACCTAATCAAAAAATGATTATTATATATAAAAAAACAAATAATAAAGGAGGGTTGATTGGAATTCCTAACGACCCTACTGATGCTCGTGGTTTGATCGAGTTTTCATTCAAAGAATGATCTCGATCCAAGTCACTAGTATCCCTAATAAAAAAAAATTACCCTAAGGTGTTAATCTCTTTGTTTGGTGTAAAAAAAATTGTAAAAGAGATTAACATGTTTGTCTCATTAAAAATAAAAAATATATTTAAAAAAATCATTTTACAATTGTTGCCGTAGCAACTCGTCTCTTTTCGGGCAATAAGAAAGAGGGAAGATGTGTTAGTGGGTTTTTGATAAAAAAACAATCTCATTCTTTGTTCTTCCCTATTCATCCTGTGGTCCTTGTTTGTGGAGTGGAATGTCGACCGTGAAGCAGCTTTGATGATCTCCTCCAAGCTAGGCCGTGAGGGAAATTCAAGTAATTCCTCGTGAGGCAGATTAGATGACCTCCTTGAATCTGGACCGTGAGGGAAATTGAAGTAATTCCTCGTGAGGCCGATTAGATGACCTCCTTGAATCTGGACCGTGAGCCCGGTTGGAACGCTAGGGTGAACGGGTTCAGTTACGCGGCGACCCGATGTTGAACTCAAGGTTCCCAACATGAATGGGGAACCAAAAACTGATCGCCGTTACCTCTGGGTTAGTTTTTGGGGAAGACTTCGGACGTTCAAAACAAAGGGGAGAAGAAATGAGAAAGAAGATATTCCGACGCTCACACGGAAATATCGGGAGAATAAGTAATCGTGAGAAGCTGAACGAGTCGCTTTCGTCACGAAGTGTGGGTTTTTTTGGTAAAAGATATTCGGACATTGAGACCGAATATCGTATCTAGAAAAAGAGATGAGTGGGTATAAGCGAGAAGCTCGACGAACCGCTTTTTTTCGCTAGGAAGGGTCTTATAAGATAGGAAGGTTGGAGGTTCAGAGGTTTCTGGCGGATTGGTGGCCGTGCTGAAAGGAGCTCTTTTTATACTCGATGCCTTGGCCATAAAAGTTCAGTCGAGTCGGAAAAGTGAGGTGACATTTTTTGTGGCGTGAAAATGTACAATTTTTGTAAGAAACTTATAAACTATTGTTATGACATACAGGGTCATCGAAAAGTATCGGACCCCCCTAATATCTTCAGTTAGAATGCACTTAGGAGAAAATGTCCAATAACAAAGTTGTATGGTTTCAAGCGGGGAGTAAGATGATGACCTTGACTTTGACCTTGACCATGTCCTTCAAGGTCATTTCAAGGTCAATCTTATTTTTTAAATAGAACGTTCTACATTTTATTGCATATTCTTATAGCTTATCTCGAGAGCTTTCCAAAACACTATAATAAAATATTTTTTTATTAAGTACTTTTTGAGTTATAAAGGTTTGAAGTTATCAATTTTTTGACACAAAATGTAGAATATCTTGTAAAATATTATTTAGTTTTCAGTAATCATAACCTTAATACTTTTGTGCGCGGAATCCACTCTTGCCTTAACTGGCCGGACTCGCACACCACTCTTGCCTTAACTGGTCGGACTCGCACACCACTTAACAAATTGTTAACTTCAAACCTTTATAACTCAAAAAGTACTTAATAAAAAAATATTTTATTATAGTGTTTTGGAAAGCTCTCGAGATAAGCTATAAGAATATGCAATAAAATGTAGAACGTTCTATTTAAAAAATAAGATTGACCTTGAAATGACCTTGAAGGACATGGTCAAGGTCAAAGTCAAGGTCATCATCTTACTCCCCGCTTGAAACCATACAACTTTGTTATTGGACATTTTCTCCTAAGTGCATTCTAACTGAAGATATTAGGGGGTCCGATACTTTTCGATGACCCTGTATATGGTTTTTACATTGACGCGAAATGTGTTACAATAAGATGACAATAATTAGTACAAACTTGAACGGAAGTTGTAGCATGAGTTTAACAAAAGTTATTAATAAAAAAAGGAATTTTGTATCAACTATTTAAATTAATTTTTCTTAAATGTTTTATCAGAGGGAAAAATACTAGGTATAGACATTAGAAGTATATTTTAAGTTATTAAAATATATTTCTAATTTATGTGAACATTTTTAATTGTTCTTTTTAATGTTAATTATTAGTTTTAATTATTTGTTCTTATAAATATTCACTCGAGGGTTGTACTAATTTTACAGGAAGACAGTTGAGTGTATTTTAATTCTATTGAAATGTAATTCTTTTAAATAATTTAATAATTTATAAAAATAGCATTGTGCTTTGTTACACCAATATCTGACAGTTGTTCTTAGTAGCTGTAAAGGGGAAGGTGAAGGCGAAATTTATTGTTTGTAACTTTATTTATCAACTCGGTAAACCTTAATATTATTTATCGAATTTGTAGTGTAAAATAAAGAAAAGCATATCGTAGTCGGTTGGGTTTTTCCAGTACCACCGTGTATAATCGACGAATGATGACATATTAGAATGATTTATTATACAGTGATAGGAAAAAGATCCGGAACGGTTAAATATCTCAGCGGGAGTGCATTTTTGCGATAATGTTTCAGACACAAATTTGAGGATTTTTCCCTAGCTATTTAATTGGCCTTGAAGTTCAATTTTGCAAATGGGAACCTTTTTTTTACCGCGAATTTGGAAAGTGGGGAAAATTCTACGTTCAGGACATAACCTTGAATATACCCTGAAGTAAGAGTCAATATCATTTCAAGGTGAATATCTCATAAATTCCTGTATGACGTTAATATCTCGGTGATGAAATGGGATCCATTATTTGTAGAGCGGAAAGCCTTACGTTAGAACTTACCACGACCATATCCTTTAATTTAATATCAAGGTCATTTCAAGGTGAATGTTCGAAAATTTCAAGTAAAGATGTTATGTCCCACGTAACGGCAATTCCATTCTTTTTTTAACTCAATCTTTTAAGAAATCCACAAACATAATCGGAGCTACGTTGCTTTGTTACACCGATAACAGTTTTTA
Organism: Trichopria drosophilae; assembly: GCA_030407085.1. Lineage (NCBI taxonomy): Eukaryota > Metazoa > Arthropoda > Insecta > Hymenoptera > Diapriidae > Trichopria > Trichopria drosophilae. The sequence continues at coordinate 53,483,013 of CM059587.1, forward strand.
GTAATAGAGAACACTACCCTACCCATCTCGAAGGATACAAATAAGAAAACTCTAACCGCCCGAACTCGAGCTTCTCTCAAGATAATCCGATCCCACTAAAAGAATGTAAAAGCAGGCTTTTCCCCATCCTCAGTGAATAAACATGATTCCGCCATTACCAACAAATTTTAAACTATCAAGAAAATGTAAAAATTATACTAAAATATTATTTTTATTATTTTTATTCTTAATACATTTTTATTAAAATAATATTTTGCTGAACAATCTTCATAATATTCTTGTTAGAATAAAACTTTTTCTTTGTCAAAATCCCACAAGAAACTTTGAAAACATGCACATGGCCCACGATAGTCCGACCTCAGTCATAAAAATATATAAAAAGATTAGATTAGGAAAAATAAACATCTGCTTATACACGCAGATAACATCTATACTTGAAATTTTCGAACACTCACCTTGAAATGACCTTAATATTAAATTAAAGGGTATGGTCGTGGTAAGTTCTAACGTAAGGCTTTCCGCTCTACAAATAATGAATCCCATTTCATCGCCGAGATATTATTGTCATGCAGGAATTTATGAGGTATTCACCTTGAAATGATATTGACTCTTACTTCAGGGTATATTCCAGGTTATGTCTTGAACGTAGAATTTTCCCCACTTTCCAAATTCGCAGTAAAAAAATGGTTCCCATTTGCAAAATTGAACTTCAAGGTCATGAACAAGATCACATTCACTGGTACAATTAAATAGCTAGGGAAAAATCCTCAAACTTGTGTCTGAAACATTATCCCAAAAATGCACTCTTGCTGAGATATTTAACAGTTCCGGAACTTTTTCCTATCACTGTACAATAAATCATTCTAATATGTCATCATACGTCGATTGTTTATAAGCATTTATTATAAAGAAAAATAAAGGAAATTGAAACAATTTAGATTAATGGTCATAAATGAATTATTAGGAAATACTGTATCCATAAAAAAAATGTCGAAAATCTTTAAAAAGAGGAAAGAATTGTCAGAAACCTCAAGTTTCGCTAGAAAAACTACAAGCAAATGCAGAACACATAATGCTACCGAATAAAATACGAAGGAGGTGTTCTCAATGTAGCACTAAAATTAATGAATATAGAACAAAATGTATGTGCAAAGTTTACAATTTTCCGTTGTGCATGACATTTAAAAAAAACTGTTTTGTAGCGTATCATAAATAAATAAATCTTATAATGATTATATTTAAATATTAACAAATTTGTTTAAAACTTGTTAAAATTTAAACATTTTAAAACTAAAAAATTAAAAGAGGGACTTAAAATCGTACTGAGGAACTTCTACGTAGTGAGTCTTGGATGCCCTGGAAGCTTCTATGAAGTAACGAATCCCAGCCCTTAGCCTATTTTCCAATGTGTAATCAGAATTAAATATTTCATAAATTTTATCTACAGTTACATTTAAAATGTTTGCCGCCGTTTTGAATTTCGCAAATCTAACCTCGGATTCGTAATCAGCGACCCCGAAAACACTCGAGTACCAAATTTCGTCCAAATACAGTTGTATTTAAAATGTTTATCCGCCATTTCAGGTCAGCCATTTTGAATTTCAAAAAACTAACCCCCTATTCATCAGCGTTACCAAAAATCTGTATGAAAAAATGTTCAGAAAAAAGAATGGGAGGTTTTCTTAAAACTTTTCTTAAGACAATTATAGTATTAGCAATAAAGGGGAAACAATTTTTTTTACTGATTATTAGGGTCTATATAAGTAACAGAAAAAGATTTGATCAAAATGGGTCTTAGATTTCACGAGAAAAACAGCAAAATCTAGGTAAATGTAAGTCGGACGACGTCTGTCGCACTGAGACGCAAAGTGTTAATAATGAAACTAACGATACTCATGTCTATTGCAGTCGATTGTTGATACGTAGTCATAGTTCCACTGGCAGGTCCTGTTTAACACGAAATAGTCCACCTCGTTGGATTCGATGCTCTTTACCATAAGAAACTATTGAAGTGTACCTGAGAACAGCTGAGAACTTGGTGTTTTGATAACACATCTACGAAATCCTTGCTGGAAAAAAATAGAATTTTTAAAGGTCCTGAAAAATTACTGAAACGTAAGCATTCATTCCTCAAATGTAATGTTCAGTTATCTTTGGAGTACGTTTTTTACAATAAAATCTCTGTACTTGACTTACGGAAGAAAGGAAATCGAAGAATTTAAATCTTTTATCCTAATATGATATATTGCTATTATTTCGAGCTCCCAAGTTCTTCCAGCTTTATATATTGGTACTGCTTGTAGCATTCCCTGTCATGGGAATCCTGACAATCGACTGTAGAAGTTAAATACATCAGGAGACACTTTCATTATGAATAGTTGCGTATCACAATTTTATCGCCAGTGCACTTCATGCTTGAAATGACATAAAATATTTAAAAAAATGCAAATAGACAAAGATGGCAGAACTTCGGAGCTTTAAATAACAGCAGAATATATCATTACGTGAAAAGCATTAAATTATTAATACTATAATTAGAAGTAACACATGCTTCTAATAGTTTTTCGTTTCTCCTATCAGACAATTGTGGAGATTCCATGCTAAATAAAAAAATGTACTCCCAAGATCACTGGAAGATTACATTTCAAAAATGTTTACATACTTTTCAATAAATTTACAGAAGCTACAAAATGTTTACTTTTTCAAGAGCCAGGATGTCAGAAAACTAATGACAACACACTAATCTCGTCAAGCTGTTCTCAGCTACACTTCAATAGTTATTCGTAGTAATGAGCATTGAAGCCAACAAGGGGGATTGTTTCGTACCTAAATTGTTTCATATCATCGACAATAGACTGTAACAATCAGGTATATTATTATATACTTTCTTTATTAATTATCATATATCGCAAATACATTTCTAGTGCATTTCAAACTTAAAATGCCAAGAAATGCTTAAAAATGTGTACACATAGAAGCTGGCCGAACTATTTATAATTTACTAAAGAATCTTTGCAGTTGATTGCTGGAAAGGAATTTAAAATGATTAAAAAATAAGTGTAAACAACGGTATTAAGAATTTAAATAATTTGTCGTAATGTCATGTATCATGTAAAGAGAGCAGAAAATACTAGTGGTTTGTCTTTCCGACACAACTGTCTTGTGTCTAATAGTGTTTTGTTTTCACCAAGGTCACCGGATCTAACTCATCTGGATTATTTTTACTGGGGTCTTTTGGAGAACAAGGTGTACGAAACAAAGCCTATGGACATTGATGACTTAGAGGAAAGAATAATTCAATGTTGTAATTCGATATCCCAAGAAACGCTGCAAAAACTAAATGATAACTTCTATGCGCGATTGGGATATTGTCAAGTTGCTGAAGGACATCAATTTGAACATCTCATTCAGTAGTTGGCACAAGCTTAATAAAATACTAGAAATATTAAACCTCAAAAAATAAAAATGATTGCTTTTAGATTCCGTAATTCCATTGCTTTTTCAATGAAGCAAAATTAAAATGCCGAATTACGTGTATTTAAATGTAAAAAAAGTTAAACAAACAAATTTTTTTAAATAAAATAAAAAAAAACAGATTCTCAAAATCGTCCACCTCCTCGCGGTGAGAATCGGGAAACTTTGAAATAGTCAAAGGCAAAGGACTCCACAAAAAATTTAAAAAACGGTATCGTCTATTGCCAGTCTGCAACTAACGAATTGCATTGAAATTCGAGTACATTTAAAAACAAACAACAGGTAAAAATAGATATTTTTGAAAAATGGTTTTGCTTAATTCGGCAATTGTCAAAACCTTCATTTGTTCAAAAGTTACTAGATTAAAATTTAAAAGTCGATTATGACCGCTAAAAATTTATACGCAGCGCCATCTATGCGTAGTGCTTTGAATTCGTCTCGAAAAGACCTTTCAAATGAGCTCCCACTCGACCCATGTTGCCATTTAAGATATTTATCCCCTAAGGGAGTGGCGTGGAGGGGGAGGGGGGGGTGGAACGCCGCAAAAAATTGATATTTTGAAAAATCGTTTCATGTGTTTCAGCGATTTTCGAAATACCTTTTCTTTCAAAAGTTACAGGACCGTTTCCATACTTTTCGGACACCCTGTATACATACGCGCTATGTAATAGAAAAGGTGACACATAAACATTAAGGGATATTTACATGTATGCCATTACGTATCAAGTAACAAAACAAGACAATCATTGACAAGTTTATGTAACATTTATGTAACAAATGTTCTCTCCTTGTATGTCAATATGTGATCTTTGAAAATGACGTATTTGCTACCTTACGAACGCTACACGGAGAGAATGATTTTACGTCAACTAGTTACAAGGTAAATAGCCCCAATGCCTCTTCGAGGCAAAAGAGGTTGATATTCGAGGCGCACCGCGTCGATAGCATATCGAGGCATCAGGCCCCGACGATCGACTTCTCACGCCTCGACCGATCAACGTAAAATCCGCCAAATCGCCGAGGTAGCGCCGCGGAAAGGAGGGGATGGCACCATCCCTTCTTTTTTTTTTCATTCCATCCCCTCATTTCCGCGGCGCTACCTCGGCGATTTGGCGGATTTTACGTTGATCGGTCGAGGCGTGAGAAGTCGATCGTCGGGGCCTGATGCCTCGATATGCTATCGACGCGGTGCGCCTCGAATATCAACCTCTTTTGCCTCGAAGAGGCATTGGGGCTATTTACCTTGTAACTAGTTGACGTAAAATCATTCAAATATTCTCTCCGTGTATATAACCAGTATGTATCAATGGTATGTAATATTTTTATTTCAAATGTTCTCCCATTGAACATGATTAAAAAATAATGCATTTGGTACATCCACGACGATTTTTACGTAATATTTACGTAACCCATCTTCATTCACTGAGTATTTTTTTACATTTTGTAGTTGAAGTTGAACACAAATAAAGATACTTTATTGGGAAGATTATATAAATATTTTTTTCGAATAATAAATACACAAATGCGATGTTCTATACATAACAGTGCCCGTATGGAAATAAAAATGGTATGTTTTCGATACATTTAAGTATGATTCCGTACGATTACGTACGATTTGGTACGTTTAGGTACGTTTCGGTTACGATTCGAATATTTTGTACAGCATTATACAGAAACGTCCGCGAACGTACGCGAACGTACTCAAAGGTCCAGTATTGTCTAGAATCCTACAATGACGTACAAATTACAATAAAAAATGCATAACAGAATATTTCTAAACGGACGCAAACGTACGCGAACGTACGCGAACGTACGCAAACTATGTTAAATGTGCATCATTGTGCAGTATGCTAGAGAAGCATACGTAAGCTCCGAAAATAATTCATAGAATGCAATTAGTTTTAAAACATTATCTTTATCAATATTGACATAAATTGTAAGTGACCGTGATATATGTAAATAAATATTGATTTAAATTAAGCGTTATACGGTCACTGAACTGCTCAAAATGATAAATTATAAGTTTTATGATAAATAATAGACTATGTATACTCATGAGAAAAAAAATATATGTAACATTTTACGTTTTGGTTGTCCGGTCTGCAACCCTTTTCAAAAATGTTTAAAATATCCTTTAAAAAATCAGATAAAATGTATAAGGAGGATCTCGACCCAAGACGATTCTCATATATGAAATAAGACGGTACTACACTATCAGGAAAATTACGTCCTCTATTATTTATAACTGTACTAATTACTCTTACTTATTAACTTTTAAAGTGTTGTAAATTTCCGGTAATTTTGATGTTTCAAGTCTTATATTGACTGTATATGGTGCATTTTTAATAAAGTAATTTTCTATTTCTTTTCTTTTCAATGCACTCTTTTCTGTGGCTGAAATTCTTGTATTTTTATAATCGAAATCATGATTAGTATTAATGCGATGTATAGTTATTCCCGTGTATGACTCTTCTTTTCCATTTATGTTTCTTCTGTGTTCACTTATTCTCCTTTCTAATCGTCTACTCGTTTCTCCAATGTATACTTTATTGCAATGTAGGCAATGTATTTTGTACACTACATTGCTATGTTTTAATACCGAAAGTGTGTCCTTATACGGTCTAATACCCCCTATGTTTTTATGTATAAGTATCGATACTACTCGTATGTTTTCCTTTTTCATTATCGATTTTATTTTGTCCGTGGTACCGTATAGATATGGAATAGACGAAGTTTTTATTATTTTTTGAGTTTCGTTCCTGCTACTATATTTCCCGTTATAAAGCTCTTTTACTTTCTTGCAAATGCAATTTTCAATTATTTGAATAGGAAAATTGTTTTCGCGTAATGTACATTTCTAACAACATTTAAGTTTTTTTTGTTCTGAATCTTCTTCTGATAATTTGATGACTCTATCAATAAGCCCATATGCAACACTGATTTTATACGGTTGGTTAAAGGATGGTTAGAGAAAAAATTGATATATCGACCAGACCATGTATCTTTATGATATCAATCTGTATCAATATATCCATTTTCTTTTCTAATCAGTTTTAGATCTAAAAAGTTAATCATATTATTAACTTCAACTTCCTTCCTAAACATAATGCAATTAATACATCCTTTGACTTTCGGAAGGTCATTAAACACTGATAAAATTAGATCTTCATTATTGCTTGGGTATGATAGTAATATATCATCGACATATCTTGGATATATTGGAAGTTTAAATCTTAATTTGTTTAGTAGTACTCCTCAATAAATTCCATAGTAAGATTTGCAACTACAGGAGATAACGGAGATCCCATTGGTACTCCATATATCTGTGGGTAAATCTTATTATGAAACGTAAATCTGGTGTTTTGAAGGACAATATTCAAACCCATTTTGAATTCATTTCTTGGTAAAGATGTGAATTCTCTTATTTTCTGCCATTTTTTATCTATGATAAGCATTATTATTTATGTTGACACATTATACATTTTATCTGATTTTTAAACATTTTTGAAAAGGGTTGCATACCGGACAACCGAAACGTATATATATATTTTTTATCCATGAGTGTACATAGTCTATTATTTATCATAAAACTTATAATTTATCATTTTAAGCAGTTCATTGACCGTGTAACGCTTAGTTTAAATCAATATTTATTGTCTTTATCAAATCCATTTATAATTCAGTAGAGTCTGGTTGTATTGGCGTCTCGCTGCACTCATCCCCGCCGTGTCGCCGGACGGCTCAGGTAGTGCCTTACAGCAAACTACGGGCTCCGGGCATTGAGTTTAACGTTACGCCAAAATCGGCAGTTACGTATATGTTGTGTAACACGCCGGTTACAATACTCCACCTGGAACCTCGGCGCTCGTCACGCAGACGGTAAGACACCGACAGAACGGTCGGTAATCCGAAGCGACGTGGTTTCAGGAAGGCCCACGAGACGACACGGCGCGACGGTCGCGGAGCGCGGTAACAAGACGACGAGAAAGCAGTCTGGTCTCGGACGTCACTGCCGAGACATTGAAGCCGCGAACCGGAGTACGGCCGATTTTTCAGAGTGAGTTGAGAGCGAGTATCCGAGAACGTTTTGCGAGATAAGTTTTTTGGAGTTTTTTTGTTTGGCGAGAAAACGAGAGGGTCGAAATTAAGACGACCCCCCCCCCAGGGCCTGCAGGAGCCGCCCTAAATGTAAGTGGCCTTGTGCCAAATAAGATTAATAATAAGGAGTTTTACATTGAATAAAGAGACCGATTTTTTGTGCAACCACCCTCCCTTGCATGCACCTGTCCCTTCGTCGGCAAAAAGACGGATTGCAGTGCATGGCAATCCCCGCGAGTTTTCGAGCACCTTTCAGGCGCGGCAGGAGGCGAGACATCGTCCCCCTCTGGGACGAGATCTCGTGTTCTCGTGAGTGCGAGTGCGGGTCGCGAAAAGACCCCGAGTCAGCCGGGCTCGGGCATTAAATTGTCCGGACGGGCGAACGACGTCGTCGGGCCGCTACCTGGCGCAACGTCCACGAAGACGTTAAAGTCTCACCGGAGACGGTAGCCGGCCCCGAGACGGGCGGCGGTAAAACGCCGAAATACGTAATACCAAAAAAGGGCATTACAAAGTGGCGCTACAAGGTGTGGCTAAGGCGCAATAAAGCGCGTATAAAAAAGGCAACGGCCATTTTCTGACTGCGTGAACGGTGAGGCCGCCATATTGAAACGTGCTCCGAATAGGAAACGGCCATATTGACGGCCATATTGGAGTTTAAAAACAGTTAAAATTCAAATTTAAAAGTGCAACGGATATAATTACGAACGGAACACGTGCCGAAATTTAAGACGTTTGCACGTGAGATAGAAAATTTAGATAAGTAAATATTTGAATAAAAGGGGTTGTGAAGTCACTCTTTATAATAGTAATGATGATTACAATTAATGAATTAGCAATTAATATTAGAGTTAAGAAATGATAGAAAATTTTATTAAGAGTAGTAATAAGACTAGTTAGTAAAATTTTATGAAGTTGTGTTTCTTGTGAGAATCGGGATTATTTGGGAAATAATTTCCGATTTCTGAAATTAAATAAGTTCAAAATTTTCCGAGTGAATTTTGAATAATAGAGAGAAAAAAAAAATTCATTTACAAGTTTTTTTTTCGAGTAAAGAGTGACCACTGAAGGAACTTCAATAATTGGAGTGAAGTTCACTAAGAATTAGTCAAATTTGAAATATAGGGCTATAGTAATAGCGTTTCGAGACTGTTTGAGTGAATCTCGACCATAAGAGTGAACTTCACTATTTATTGAGACAATTTAGCAGTTTTTCGGATTTATGGAGTGAATCCCAAGTACTGAAGTGAAGTTCACTAGAATTAAATTAAAAGTTAATAAGGGTTAAAATTTAGTTTTAATTAGGATTAGGGATAGAAAATAGTAGTACGAGTAAATTTCCATATAAGGGTGACCTTCACTTGTAGGAAGACTAGTGATTGGTCACTTCAGAATTTGGTGAGTGAAGCCTAGCTACGAAGGTAGAGTGTAGGGCTTATTGAATAAAGTCAATAATTTTGTCTCGAGTTTCGAGAGTGAACTATACTTCCATTGTATGTCACGACGGGATAGGAAGCAAAGTTCACATTCAACAAGACCTTCAAGTAGTTCGAGAAAGAATAAAAGTAATTCGAGAATTCTTAAGAGTGAATCTCGACATTTAGAGTGACCTTCCAAGCCAGAGTAAATTCGGGTCCCTTTGCGGAGATTCGGTTCGCGATTTTCTCCCTTCATATCCTTAGATTAAGTATCCTTAGATTAAGAAAACCAGTAGAGTTAAGTTAGGTTAAGAATATTAGGATAAGACCTAATATTAAGTATCTAAAGCTTGCAAGATAGTCAAGCCGGGACTATCTGCGCGATCGAGGTGCGAGGGTCCGATAAGTGAGAAAGTCCCACTATGGAGTTATCGCGAAGATTTGAGCCGCGAACTACGGGTGAGGCGACGCTTTTGATAGCTAGGTCATCCTACCGCTAAGGGAAATAGGGGTACGGCTGTAGGGAATTGGATGCGTGTGAATTGTGAGTGTAGGAGAGTTAAGAGTGGGAAGTCAGTGCATCAAGTCGAGACGCGTGAGAGAGATTTTTAAGTACAGCCGTACTATAGTAAAGCCGCGACATCCGTAAAGATGATGGACGGAAGCGATTCAAACGTTTGGGACGTGAGACGGGAAGTTAATCAGATCGTCGAGGAAATATCCAACTTGTCGTTATCCGAGGTTCAGGAAAACCTGATTAAAGAAGGGCTAAACCGATCGGGATCGGAGGAAATTGTCCGCGACCGTCTGATTCGCTTTCGCGCAAGGGAACGTTTTCCGACAGGTCCTTTCGCCTGGGACCAAGGTAAGGACGAGGTCAGTGTGATGACCGACATGAGTGAGTCCGATGATGTAAACGCACGGGTCACGGGACGAACTTTCGCCGCGACTTTTCAAGAGGACGAAGAGGAGCGCAGGACGAGTGGAATCCCGGTTGTTACTACGACGGCTCAGACGACAGCCTGTGTGACCACGATGGCTACAGGTTATGGGAATGTGCAACCTGTGTGGACGACAGCACATTCGGTAATGACGTCACGCCCATTGGGACCAACCCTGTATCCCGCCCCAATCTGGGCCCCGTCTACGACGGTTTATTTCTTGCCGTTCTCATCCCCTAACATAACGGCACAAGGTTCGAGAGTGTCGTGGGGAGCGCCAACGGGTCTCAATACGGCCATACGTCGACTGGTTGCGCAGACCGGCCATGAAAAGACGCAAGTTCCAGGAGAGCCCATGAGCCGTTTGTTGACCCCAGGAGTCAAGACTAGTGCGTATCCGAAGACGCGCCCGCATCAAGAGGAAGGAGCGTGGGCACAGCCCGAAGAGGATAGCGAGGATGAGGTAATAGCACTTCGACCTAAAGGTCGGAAGGACAAGGTGCCCAGAAGGGAACTTTTCACCGATGAGACCGAGGAGGAAATAAGCGGACAACCACCGAGAATGTTCGCGTCCACTGACGACCGAAGACGATGCGGCGCGAAAGTTAGGCCGCCAGTTCAACGTCCGTTAGCTCCAACGAAGACGAGACGATTAGAGCCGACGGTCGAAGTGACCAAGCCTCGCCAAGGCAGCAACACCCTGAAGCAGCTGCGTTCATGGGGTGTTAAGTTCGACGGAAGTCAAGTCGAGGACTTCCTAACCCTGACCAGCGAGTGCATCGACTGTCTCGAACGAGAGGAAACCGACGTACTAAAAGTGCTTCCAGGAGTATTCGAGGGCAAGGCGAGACAATGGATCCGAGAAGACCCCGCCGCTCTCCGATCGTGGAGAATCTTCAGCCAGCGCGCCAAAGGAAGATTCGCCGAGGAAGTAGACGACGACGACATTCTGGTAACTATTTACAAGAAGTTCCAGAACTCCGGCGAGAAGATGCTAGAGTTCGTGGAGGACGTCCAGCGCCAATACAAGAAAATGTGCAGGCCACCACCGGAGGAGTTACGAGTAAGACGAATCGTTCGTAACCTAAGACCGGACTGTCGAAGGTATCGAAGTGTAAAAGAGTGCACTACCTTCGCCGAGTTGAAGTCCCTGGGCAAGGACTACGACGATACCACCCGGTGGGATAGTCGCTACCGCCAACAAGGCCCGGTCCGGAGGAAGGACCAAGGACCGAGGGCAAGCCTATACAAGGTCACCGCGGGAAACGAACGCAAGAAGTTGTCTTCCTCGTCAGTAGAGAGCGACAACAGCTCTACGGAAGCGAAGAAGGACCGGCGTAAGAAGAGACACCGGAAGCACGCCGACGGGACGGATAAAAGAATATCCGGAAAAAGGGGCAGCCCGAAGAGAGACTCGGCCTTATCGAGGAGGACGAGTCAGGAAGAGAGATCGGCCTCGTCAAGGGACACGACGAGCCCCGAGTCTTCATCGAGGAGAGGACCTCGATATTACGTCCACGAGGAGAGACGACCCGTTAGGCCGCCGCCGGCTCAGACACCCGCGACCCCTCCGACCTCAAGTCCAAGGAGGGGGGAGGCGCTGGTAAGCCGGAGGGATCGAACGTGCTACACTTGTGGCGGGACAGGCCACTTCGCGCGCGAGTGCCTGGAACCCCGGCAATGTTACGGGTGTGGACGTCGAGGGACAATTCGCTGAGAGTGCGACCAGTGCCGTGATCTCGAGGCACAATGGTCGGGAAACGGACACCGCGGGTCAAGAACCAGGTCCTCGGAACCTGGCCCGCCCAATGCGAATTCCGAATGGAGGACGAGACGGTTGACTCCTCGAAACGAATTCAGGAGGAAGTGAGGAAATTCGTGGAGACAAAGTGGGGTTTCCCAAACCCCAAATCCCGACCAAGAGGAGACGAGGAAGAAGTAGCGGCCGGTGGCGCTAAGAAAGACGGAAGGTTCTACTTCACCTTTGTGGTGAACGGGACGCGAGTACGAGGGCTATGCGATTCCGGAGCCACCAAGTCCTTTGTAGGACCAAAAATAGCTACCCTGTGCAAAGACCGCGTACGGTCATATCAAGGCACCATGAAAGGCGCCACAGGACACTCGGCCGGTATCATCGGACGACTACCGTTGACCATCGAGATAGGAGGTCGAACGGAGAAGATCTCCGTGAGGGTCACCCAGACGCTAGACTACGACGCCATCTTGGGAATGGACTTTCTAAAGTCATTCGGCGTCGTAATAGACTGCCACGAGGCAAGATGGCGAAGCCTCGAAGGTCCCTGGAAGAGCTACGAAGTGGGCCAGAAGACCGTCATTAACGCAGAGTGCGCCGGCCTTGCCGAGGTATCGACGGTCCAGGAGAACCAGCTGAAGGACCTGTTAGACCAGCTGATTCCCCCACCCCCAGCCACATTAGGCACTACGTCTCTGGTTCAGCACGCCATCGACGTCGGGGATGTCAAGCCGATAAAGCATCGCTACCGCCGAGTCTCCCCAGCCGTGTTGGGAGCTGCTCAGGCAGAAGTCGACTCGATGTTAGCAGAAGATATCATCGAGCCGTCAAACAGCGCCTGGTCGAGCGCGCCGGTGATGATCCGGAAGCCCAACGGTAGCTACAGGTTCTGCGTTGACTACCGAGACGTCAACGCCGTCACGAGAAAAGACGCCTATCCGCCGCCTAACTTGGAAGGCATATTAGACAAAATACGCCGGGCCAGATTTATTAGTAAGCTGGACCTGAGTCAGGCCTTCTTTCAGATGCCATTGGATCCGGCCAGTAAGGAGATCACAGCGTTTGCAGTAGCCGGTCGAGGGTTGTTCCAGTTTAAACGGATGCCCTACGGCCTAACGAATGCCCCAGCCACTTTTCAGAGGTGGATGGACTCGTTATTCGGTCCCGAATTCGAGCCCCATGTGTTCGTTTACCTGGATGACATTATTATCGTCAACGAGAGCTTCGAAGAGCATGTCATCTGGGTACGGCGAGTTCTCGAGACGCTCGCCCGAGCTGAACTGCAAGTCAACAGGGATAAGTGCGAGTTTTGCTGTTCGAGTGCAGTATATCTGGGTTACCGAGTAGACCGCGACGGATTGCGTCCCGATCCGGAGAAGACTCAACCCGTATTGGAGTACCCTGCACCTAAGAACCTAAAGCAGGTCAGACGTTTTCTGGGAATGGTCGGATGGTATGCCCGATTCATACCCAATCTGGCAGAGCGAAGACTGCCTGTTACCAAGCTGACGAAGAAAACGCAGACCTGGGAGTGGGGTGAAGAGCAGGAAGAGGCATTTCAAGACCTAAAGAGGGCTCTCACCGAAGCACCTGTGTTGGGACGGCCTGATTTTAAAAGACCGTTCGTCGTACAGACCGACGCGAGCGATTATGCTCTAGGCGTGGTCTTGACCCAAGAGCAAGACGACGGGGAGCACCCCATCGTCTACTTAAGCCGCACCCTCACTGCCGCCGAGCTTAATTATGCGACAACGGAGAAAGAGTGTCTCGCGGTAGTGTGGGGCGTGAAGAAACTGCGGGCGTATCTAGAGGGGTACGAGTTCCAAGTAATTACGGACCACAGCAGTCTACAGTGGCTTCGTAATTTAAAAGACCTCAGCGGCCGACTGGCCCGGTGGGCCTTGGAACTGCAAGGATGGACGTTCAAGGTCACGCATCGGAAGGGTGCCTTGCACCACGTACCTGACGCCCTATCACGACGAGTGGAAGACGAGATAGGAGCTGTGAAAGTGTCAACGGAGTCAGACACTTGGTACCAGCGACGAAGAAAGTTGGTGGCCCAATTTCCGGAGCGATTCCCGGATTGGAGAGTCGAAGACGACCGACTGTACCATCATAGGAAGGATCCTCTGTTGGATCCCGTGACGGGAGGAGAAGATAGGTGGAAGCTCGTCCTACCAGTAGGGTTGCGCGAGGAGGCCATGAAAAACGCGCATCAAGAGACCCATGCTGGACACTACGGCGTGGACAAGACGTACAATCGTCTGGCCTTAGAGTATTATTGGCCCGGACTAAGGTACGACGTCCGACAATTCATCGCTGAGTGTCAGGAATGCCAGCTTCAGAAGACGCCTCAGGGAGCGCCCACAGGACTCATGAATGAGCGTATAGTTGAGAAGCCGTGGACAGTGGTATCCGCAGATATCATGGGACCCTTCCCACCAAGCCGTAGCCAGAACCGCTACGTGTTAGTGTTCAGGGACCTATTTACTAGGTGGGTGGAACTCAAGCCATTAAGGAAAGCCGACGGCAAGAATATAGCCAAGGCCTTCGAAGACCTCGTATTATTCAGATGGGAGACGCCTGAATATTTCCTGAGCGATAATGGGCCAGAGTTCCGTAACTCCCATTTGGACCACGTATTGGAGGAATACGGAGTGAGACGGTCAACAACGCCCTCGTATCATCCGCAAGCGAATCCGGTCGAAAGGACGAACCGGACTCTGAAGACGATGATACGAACATTCGTAGGCGCCGATCACCGGGATTGGGATCTTCATCTCCCAGAGTTCCGAAGCGCAATAAACACGGCCGTGCACGCTAGCACTAAAGTGTCCCCGGCGTTTCTAAACTTTGGCCGGCAACCAAGACCCGCGAAGAGCCTGCGAAGGCAGTTGGAGGGGGAAGCCCCTATTCTACGGGAGGACCCCGAAGACTGGCAAGATCGCCTGAAGAGACTCAGCGCCCTTCGAGATCTTGTGCGTAGGACTGTAGATAAGGCGAGCGAGCGACAGCGTCGGTACTACAATCGAGGTAGGCGCGATATTCGGTTTTCGGTCGACGACTTAGTTTTGCGACGAACCCATGTTTTGTCATCGGGAGCGGACCGTTTCGCCGCGAAACTCGCGCCGCGATATGAAGGGCCATTCCGAATCGTGCGCGTTATCTCTCCCGTAGTTTACGAGCTCGAGTTGGACGGGAAGAGACCAGGCCGGACGGTGGCTAGAGCCCACGTATCCGACCCGAAACGTTACCTCGCACCTCGCAAGCGGCCCAAGACCCAATGATGAATATTTTTGTTGTTTGTTGTGCAGATGTCCGATCACCAAGGACGAAGAGGAGGGCGTCGGTTGCGACGCACCTACGAGGGTGAGTGGGTTCCCCCGGTACACGGACCGTGTAGGGAACCCCCCACCACGCCAAGACCTCCCCCTGTCGAAGAGGGAGCAGCCCGGTCGTCCTCGGATGAGGACCTCAGCCTCCGGGCTGTGATAACGGCGGCCAACGCCTATGTTGAGACGGCGATGGCACATTTAGCACTGGCGGAGAGTAGTGACAGCGAAATGGAGTGCGCAGTCTTGGAGGAGAGCAGGGAGAGCAGCGAGGAGGTAGCGGCAGAGCCGCGAGCTGCAAGCGGCGGGCCCCGGACCGTGCCCACCAACCCCAGCGACCAGGCGGGCGATTATGCCCGGCTGCCCGACTTCCCGGAGGGCCGGCGGGCCGCATGCCGCCACTAACATCAGGCGTCCTGTTTGCGGGGCTGCAGGACGTTCGCAACGACCCGAAAAAGGATCCCCCGTGCGGCCAGTGCTTCAATTGCTGGCGCGGATACCACGGATGCGCCGCGTGTCCGCTACCCAAGCGGCATTCGTGGTGCCACAACTGCGGCAGAGCCGGGGTCTCCGTTAGCGGATGCCCCCGATGCGGCGAGGCCTATCGCCGCTGGGTCCAGCAACCACGGGGTCGGTCCCGTAGGAGACGACCACCCCCCGAACCGGTACCCGAGACGGGTGGACCGGAGAAGAAGCTGAGGCGAAGCCCCCGACCAACCGAACGACGACCCGGAGAGAGGAACCCCGACGGGCCAAAGAGACCGCCCAAGAACCAGACCAAGGAGGTCGAGGAGAAGAGAGCCCCCGCGAAGACGGCGCGGGCACCCAGGAGGAAGTCGGAGGACCGCCCCTTCCTGAACCGAGACCCTCTACGTACACCGATCCTGTGGAGACGGCGCGGGTGTTGGCGGAGGCGTTAGGACGACTGAGTCCGCAGGCGGCCCTTTTTGTGGCTGCTCGCAGTCGCCACGGAGACGCCGCTTCAGGATCTGGTGGTCGAGGAGGCAACCCGAGACCCGAGCTGGAAGTAAGAGGTAAGAAGAAGAGGGTTCCGGGGGGAGGGGAAAGTAACGAGCAACGAGGTACCATGGGAGTACGGATGAGCGCGAGAGTACTGGGTACGACGGACTCACGGGTGAGTTCCGGCTAAGGAGGGGGGTGTTGTAACACGCCGGTTACAATACTCCACCTGGAACCTCGGCGCTCGTCACGCAGACGGTAAGACACCGACAGAACGGTCGGTAATCCGAAGCTACGTGGTTTCAGGAAGGCCCATGAGACGACACGGCGCGACGGTCGCGGAGCGCGGTAACAAGACGTCGAGAAGGCAGTCTGGTCTCGGACGTCACTGCCGATACATTGAAGCCGCGAACCGGAGTACGGCCGATTTTTCATAGTGAGTTGAGAGCGAGTATCCGAGAACGTTCTGCGAGATAAGTTTTTTGGAGTTTTTTTGTTTGGCGAGAGAACGAGAGGGTCGAAATTAAGACGACCCCTCCAGGGCCTGCAGGAGCCGCCCTAACCCGTTGTACGCGAGCTAAATGTAAGTGGCCTTGTGCCAAATAAGATTAATAATAAGGAGTTTTACATTGAATAAAGAGACCGATTTTTTGTGCAACCACCCTCCCTCGCATGCACCTGTCCCTTCGTCGGCAAAAAGACGGATTGCAGTGCGTGGCAATCCCCGCGAGTTTTCGAGCACCTTTCAGGCGCGGCAGGAGGCGAGACATCGTCCCTCTCTGGGACGAGATCTCGTGTTCTCGTGAGTGCGAGTGCGGGTCGCGAAAAGACCCCGAGTCAGCCGGGCTCGGGCATTAAATTGTCCGGACGGGCGAACGACGTCGTCGGGCCGCTACCTGGCGTAACGTCCACGAAGACGTTAAAGTCTCACCGGAGACGGTAGCCGGCCCCGAGACGGCGGCGTTAAAACGCCGAAATACGTAATACCAAAAAAGGGGCATTACAGTTGATTATTTCTACACTGAAAATCTTACAATTTTTTTTAAAACGTAAAAGCCATGCTTCGGCATTTAAGGGCGGCTAAATACCGAAGTCCCCCTTTTATCAAATTCGCTTTTACCGACGCCACATTTTCATTAAAAAACATATGTTTCAGAGGGAATTCATAATGAATTACTATTTTAAAGCTATTTTAAATGTTTTTACGAATGTACGTCAAATGTCAGCGAAATCGATTCAAAAACGAGCGAGAATTCGCAAGAATAAGTTTTGTGGATAACATCTCGCACGGTTTGATTACCAAAAAAATTTATTCTTACGAATTCTCGTCGAAATCTGAACCGATTCCGCTGAAATTTGACGTACATTCATAAAAAATGCACAAAATAGCTTTAAAACAGATTTGGACTTCAAAATGTATCTAGTTTCTATTTCATTTAAATATTTTAAGTCAGGAACTAACATTATCTACGGGGTCGGTTTAGCAGCCCCTTAAGGTCCAAAAAGTTCTTTCGATAAGAATTGTGCCATGAATAAAAGATTTCAGGTCTCAAACATTCTTCGAGTGAGAGTTTCACCATCGATAGATCATTTTAGATTTAAAACCTTCATTCGATAAGAGTTTTACTATCGAGCGAAGATTTTAGGTTTAAAACCGTATTTCGATTAGAATTTTAACATGGATAAATGATTTCTGAAACATTCTTTGAGTGAGAGTTTCACCATCGACATATTTTTCGATAAGATCATTTTAGGTTTACAACCTTCTCTCGATGAGATTTTTACCATCGACAGAAGATTACAGTCCTAAAACCTTCTTTCGATAAGAGTTTCACCATTGACATGATTTTCGGTCTAAAATCTTGTTTCGAATAAAGTTTTAGCATAGATAAAGGATGATATTATAAATAAAAGACATTTGTTATTTTGGTCCCACGGGATTTATTGTTGCAAACTAAATCTTGGATAATCAAACAAAATAATTAACAATCTCTTAATAATTACTATACTAAGTCATGAAGCTTTACACAGCTGCATCCGCAAGCGACTGTAAGGCCTCTTCAGCCTTTTTTAGCCGTTTATACTTTAATTTTGCGCACGATATAGCGTTATCGTAATATTTGTCGACTTCTCGTAATTCTGAAGTGATTAATTGCCCATTATAATTATTCAGCCTTAAAAATCGATATAATTCTCGTTCTATAGATTCATTGTTTTTCGTGCTTAATGGTCTGATTTCTTCGGTCTGCTCCCCATCCTTTTCACTACGTTTAAGTAAATCCTCATAACCATAAATGCCGAACATAAGTTTTTTAGCCACATGAATTGGCTTAGCCGATTTGAAGGCATCTTTGTAAGCTAATTTGTTGCATTCAACATCATTTAAAAGTTTTATGCTGTCTGATTCTTGGCTATACTAATAGACCTATCATATTTGTATAGCTTATCGTAGTACTCCAATAATTTAGTATCTAAAAACCAGCAGGTATTATACATAAACGCATACATTTGTAATATTTTTACCTTGCGTCGATCCTAACGTTGGAAACAATCCGGTGCTCGCTGATTGGTTCAAAGCGGAAAAGCGACAATCAAAGTGGAGAAAGGCAACTTGAGTAAAATGGAACCAATGAAGAATCGACCAAAATTATATCGCGTGTTCGGACCAAGTAAGATTTGGGTGAGATAATAATTGACGCAAGAAATAAATCTAACCTAACTCTTATTTATTAATGCATATTAATTATTTTGGTCCATGATTAAAACAAGAAAAGAAACTCTTAATAACTACATTTTTGCTTATCGCGTTGTGCGCGTCGCATTTTCTTGCGCTTATTCCGTTCGCGTTTCTTTCGAACACGTTCGAGTGCGACAGCGTCAAGTTTTTCGAATTGCGCGAAATAACTTCGGACTGACGGAGCTGGTCGCCAAGTAATCGCTGAAGCCGTACGCGTCACATTTACCGAGATCGAATCAGATTTGCGTAACCGTGGATCGTCAGAAGATAACGCTGGTTCGCCGTTATAATTCGCAACCCGAAAACAATCATTATCGATTACGCGAACTTTCCACACGGGAGCTTCCTCGAGAATGTGAACAACGCGACGCTCCCGAGATTCAGGACAAATTTCGAGAGGTTCGTGTAACGATTCGGGAAAAGGCCGGACGTAAACCGGGGCTACTGCGACTTGGATCGCGACATCCTGATGTGAACGGGCAATTTTGTCGTTTCTCGCGACAGCAGTCGAACGTGCCCTTACTGCCGCCCGAATTTGTGCATCGAATACCGCTCGCGATTTGCAACCGTCAGGCACTCGCATACCGAATACGGACACAGCTTCGGGGGGCAAAATTTCGATCCGGTGGAGCGATCTTGTCTCGGAGAGATCAAATCAGCAGACTGGATTCTCCGGACAAAGTTCGTATTTCCGGTGAATACGCCGGCCAACAGACCGTCGCTCGATGGTGTTCCCCTGGTCGTCGTTGATTGGCCGGAACAGCTGATGACGTCTCACGGGTCAGCAGACTCGTTGCGACGTGTCTAAAGTGCGTCTTCGTGGTCAGCAGACCACGCTATACGCAAGTCTTCTCCCTGACTTGGTCCGGAACCCCGAAGGCGATTGGAGGCGTTGCTGGCTGAAGACTTCTCCGGTTTGTCGGATTGTTAGAGCTCGGCCCGAGACCTAGAGTTTCGTCTCTAACGTAGGCTTCTCCTGCAAAGGAAATAGCCCTAAAAAAAAGGCTGGTACGAATAAGTTCGTTCCTAGTTATATTCCGGGAAACAGCCCGAGCGAAGTCTCGAAGAAAAGCCGCCGTCCGATTCTCGATCTGGCGGGGTCGGCTGGTGCAGTCGTTGGTCTTGATCCCCCTGGTGAGTTTGGTTCCTCTACAGAAAATCGGATCCTGGTCTTGTTCACCAGGTACAATGCCGTTGCCGTTGGTTGACCACGAGTGGGGGGAATCGATCCTGCTGACTCGAAGTACCGCTGCCGACTGATCACCGATCGCGAAACTCGCGGGTTTATATAGCCGCGGTGTGTGCAAAGCCGTGCCAATCAGCGCGTTTCGCGCTCGCGAGTCCTCAACCAATCAGCGCCTTCCGCGATTTCGCGTAAACACGGCTCCAAAATTATTCTTAACGTAATGTTTCGCTATTAACAAAATAAACATTCGCATCGTAATCGAACTAAAATATTATTCAAAACTATTTTTGAATTAAAGATAAATTTAAAGAGAATGAGTTTTGGAAATGAATTGATGTGCAGAAAATCACCCGTGATATTTTCACTTTAAATTTTGCAATGCCGCATGAATAATTTCATACGCTTTCACTTGACCAGTAAAAAGGCAGGTTTTTGTATGTTTACCAAAACATCGAAGTTAGAATAAAAAAAGGTGTAAAATTACTTCGCGGTATGACAGAGTTAGTTAGAGGTTAGAGCCTAAATGTAATACCAGAAAAAAAGTAACAATAGTTATTTTCGTATCAAGGACGTAAAATGGCATCGGCGTATCGCCTGGGTGTAAAAGTTTACGACCCAGATACGAACATAATTTTTTAATTCAGTAGGTGTAGGCATTTTTCACACATACTGAATCACAAAATTGTGTTCTTATATTAAAATGACTTTTACGCCCTTCATACGAAAATAAGTATTGTATACAGCGATTATATGTTTCGTTAAGATTGTTGCCCCATTGGGCATCATACGGCGATGACTTTTATTACCGTATTTTGTTGTCCAGTACATGGACAAAAATTGTTCTCTGCGCCAGTGAAAAATTGGCGTTTTTTTCATCCCTGCATGTATTGTGTTTAGGTCTTTGGGACTATACAATTTTTTTCCAAAAACCAGTTTTTATGGAAGCGGAACGTAATTCTGCACTTTTTAAACAACTTATACAATACTTCAAAATGAAGACTAATCTTCAGAAATTTGTTTCTTCTTAATCCGTATTGTATTCAAAATAAATATGTTTGCTGAATTTATTTTCTCGGTGTATCGGATAGTGTATATTTCGATAAGAAAATTAAAAAGACGAAAATAACGTTTCGGTCACGTATTCATGACCCTCTTCAGAATTTTTATTCTGTAATATAATAACAGTAAATAATTTGAAAATGAAATACAATAAAAAATGAAAAAATGAATAGCGATAAAAAAGAATGAAAAAATGAATAACAATAAAAAGGATGATGATTAAATGAATAATAATTATAAGAAAAATGAAAAACCGAAAGAAATGATATGATTGATTATATAGCTAACGAGGATAAACACTGACAAATCGTATACTTTATGCTAAATTCTTACCTTTATTAAAAAATGTAGATCCTTCTTAAAATCCGAGATGTGAACCACTCCAAGGATTAAAATAAAGAAATAAAGGAAGATGTAGGCCTATAAAAAAATATAAAATTAGTTTCAAAAGAAACTAAGTAAGAAGAAAGCACAAAACACATACGAGTTTCACGATGTTAAATGTTGAACTGTCGAAAAATGTAAATATTTGTGATGATTGAAATGAACTCCATAAATCTGTTTATATGTAACATTATTAAAGTTAAAGTAAGTGGAATTAAGTATAAGTTTGAGAGTTGAAAAAAATTGTCTCTCAGGAATTTTTGTGAAATTTTTAATTTTGTGCCAGTGTTTCTTTAATACAAAAATAGCTAGATCTGTTGAAACGTTAGTAAAAAGTGATATAACATCTAATGCAATTAAAATAAAATTTGTTTCTAATTTAAAATTATGAAGTTTTTCTTTTAATTCCCAGCTATCTCTCACAGTTCTTGATGTTTTAGGAAAGGTAGAAGTTAATATTGAAGCAAAAAAGGAAGCTAATTTGTATGTGGGAGAATTTATAGTAGAAACTATTATTCTTAGTGGTATCGATAGATCATTTTAGATTTAAAACCTTCATTCGATAAGAGTTTTACTATCGAGCGAAGATTTTAGGTTTAAAACCGTATTTCGATTAGAATTTTAACATGGATAAATGATTTCTGAAACATTCTTTGAGTGAGAGTTTCACCATCGACATATTTTTCGATAAGATCATTTTAGGTTTACAACCTTCTCTCGATGAGATTTTTACCATCGACAGAAGATTACAGTCCTAAAACCTTCTTTCGATAAGAGTTTCACCATTGACATGATTTTCGGTCTAAAATCTTGTTTCGAATAAAGTTTTAGCATAGATAAAGGATGATATTATAAATAAAAGACATTTGTTATTTTGGTCCCACGGGATTTATTGTTGCAAACTAAATCTTGGATAATCAAACAAAATAATTAACAATCTCTTAATAATTACTATACTAAGTCATGAAGCTTTACACAGCTGCATCCGCAAGCGACTGTAAGGCCTCTTCAGCCTTTTTTAGCCGTTTATACTTTAATTTTGCGCACGATATAGCGTTATCGTAATATTTGTCGACTTCTCGTAATTCTGAAGTGATTAATTGCCCATTATAATTATTCAGCCTTAAAAATCGATATAATTCTCGTTCTATAGATTCATTGTTTTTCGTGCTTAATGGTCTGATTTCTTCGGTCTGCTCCCCATCCTTTTCACTACGTTTAAGTAAATCCTCATAACCATAAATGCCGAACATAAGTTTTTTAGCCACATGAATTGGCTTAGCCGATTTGAAGGCATCTTTGTAAGCTAATTTGTTGCATTCAACATCATTTAAAAGTTTTATGCTGTCTGATTCTTGGCTATACTAATAGACCTATCATATTTGTATAGCTTATCGTAGTACTCCAATAATTTAGTATCTAAAAACCAGCAGGTATTATACATAAACGCATACATTTGTAATATTTTTACCTTGCGTCGATCCTAACGTTGGAAACAATCCGGTGCTCGCTGATTGGTTCAAAGCGGAAAAGCGACAATCAAAGTGGAGAAAGGCAACTTGAGTAAAATGGAACCAATGAAGAATCGACCAAAATTATATCGCGTGTTCGGACCAAGTAAGATTTGGGTGAGATAATAATTGACGCAAGAAATAAATCTAACCTAACTCTTATTTATTAATGCATATTAATTATTTTGGTCCATGATTAAAACAAGAAAAGAAACTCTTAATAACTACATTTTTGCTTATCGCGTTGTGCGCGTCGCATTTTCTTGCGCTTATTCCGTTCGCGTTTCTTTCGAACACGTTCGAGTGCGACAGCGTCAAGTTTTTCGAATTGCGCGAAATAACTTCGGACTGACGGAGCTGGTCGCCAAGTAATCGCTGAAGCCGTACGCGTCACATTTACCGAGATCGAATCAGATTTGCGTAACCGTGGATCGTCAGAAGATAACGCTGGTTCGCCGTTATAATTCGCAACCCGAAAACAATCATTATCGATTACGCGAACTTTCCACACGGGAGCTTCCTCGAGAATGTGAACAACGCGACGCTCCCGAGATTCAGGACAAATTTCGAGAGGTTCGTGTAACGATTCGGGAAAAGGCCGGACGTAAACCGGGGCTACTGCGACTTGGATCGCGACATCCTGATGTGAACGGGCAATTTTGTCGTTTCTCGCGACAGCAGTCGAACGTGCCCTTACTGCCGCCCGAATTTGTGCATCGAATACCGCTCGCGATTTGCAACCGTCAGGCACTCGCATACCGAATACGGACACAGCTTCGGGGGGCAAAATTTCGATCCGGTGGAGCGATCTTGTCTCGGAGAGATCAAATCAGCAGACTGGATTCTCCGGACAAAGTTCGTATTTCCGGTGAATACGCCGGCCAACAGACCGTCGCTCGATGGTGTTCCCCTGGTCGTCGTTGATTGGCCGGAACAGCTGATGACGTCTCACGGGTCAGCAGACTCGTTGCGACGTGTCTAAAGTGCGTCTTCGTGGTCAGCAGACCACGCTATACGCAAGTCTTCTCCCTGACTTGGTCCGGAACCCCGAAGGCGATTGGAGGCGTTGCTGGCTGAAGACTTCTCCGGTTTGTCGGATTGTTAGAGCTCGGCCCGAGACCTAGAGTTTCGTCTCTAACGTAGGCTTCTCCTGCAAAGGAAATAGCCCTAAAAAAAAGGCTGGTACGAATAAGTTCGTTCCTAGTTATATTCCGGGAAACAGCCCGAGCGAAGTCTCGAAGAAAAGCCGCCGTCCGATTCTCGATCTGGCGGGGTCGGCTGGTGCAGTCGTTGGTCTTGATCCCCCTGGTGAGTTTGGTTCCTCTACAGAAAATCGGATCCTGGTCTTGTTCACCAGGTACAATGCCGTTGCCGTTGGTTGACCACGAGTGGGGGGAATCGATCCTGCTGACTCGAAGTACCGCTGCCGACTGATCACCGATCGCGAAACTCGCGGGTTTATATAGCCGCGGTGTGTGCAAAGCCGTGCCAATCAGCGCGTTTCGCGCTCGCGAGTCCTCAACCAATCAGCGCCTTCCGCGATTTCGCGTAAACACGGCTCCAAAATTATTCTTAACGTAATGTTTCGCTATTAACAAAATAAACATTCGCATCGTAATCGAACTAAAATATTATTCAAAACTATTTTTGAATTAAAGATAAATTTAAAGAGAATGAGTTTTGGAAATGAATTGATGTGCAGAAAATCACCCGTGATATTTTCACTTTAAATTTTGCAATGCCGCATGAATAATTTCATACGCTTTCACTTGACCAGTAAAAAGGCAGGTTTTTGTATGTTTACCAAAACATCGAAGTTAGAATAAAAAAAGGTGTAAAATTACTTCGCGGTATGACAGAGTTAGTTAGAGGTTAGAGCCTAAATGTAATACCAGAAAAAAAGTAACAATAGTTATTTTCGTATCAAGGACGTAAAATGGCATCGGCGTATCGCCTGGGTGTAAAAGTTTACGACCCAGATACGAACATAATTTTTTAATTCAGTAGGTGTAGGCATTTTTCACACATACTGAATCACAAAATTGTGTTCTTATATTAAAATGACTTTTACGCCCTTCATACGAAAATAAGTATTGTATACAGCGATTATATGTTTCGTTAAGATTGTTGCCCCATTGGGCATCATACGGCGATGACTTTTATTACCGTATTTTGTTGTCCAGTACATGGACAAAAATTGTTCTCTGCGCCAGTGAAAAATTGGCGTTTTTTTCATCCCTGCATGTATTGTGTTTAGGTCTTTGGGACTATACAATTTTTTTCCAAAAACCAGTTTTTATGGAAGCGGAACGTAATTCTGCACTTTTTAAACAACTTATACAATACTTCAAAATGAAGACTAATCTTCAGAAATTTGTTTCTTCTTAATCCGTATTGTATTCAAAATAAATATGTTTGCTGAATTTATTTTCTCGGTGTATCGGATAGTGTATATTTCGATAAGAAAATTAAAAAGACGAAAATAACGTTTCGGTCACGTATTCATGACCCTCTTCAGAATTTTTATTCTGTAATATAATAACAGTAAATAATTTGAAAATGAAATACAATAAAAAATGAAAAAATGAATAGCGATAAAAAAGAATGAAAAAATGAATAACAATAAAAAGGATGATGATTAAATGAATAATAATTATAAGAAAAATGAAAAACCGAAAGAAATGATATGATTGATTATATAGCTAACGAGGATAAACACTGACAAATCGTATACTTTATGCTAAATTCTTACCTTTATTAAAAAATGTAGATCCTTCTTAAAATCCGAGATGTGAACCACTCCAAGGATTAAAATAAAGAAATAAAGGAAGATGTAGGCCTATAAAAAAATATAAAATTAGTTTCAAAAGAAACTAAGTAAGAAGAAAGCACAAAACACATACGAGTTTCACGATGTTAAATGTTGAACTGTCGAAAAATGTAAATATTTGTGATGATTGAAATGAACTCCATAAATCTGTTTATATGTAACATTATTAAAGTTAAAGTAAGTGGAATTAAGTATAAGTTTGAGAGTTGAAAAAAATTGTCTCTCAGGAATTTTTGTGAAATTTTTAATTTTGTGCCAGTGTTTCTTTAATACAAAAATAGCTAGATCTGTTGAAACGTTAGTAAAAAGTGATATAACATCTAATGCAATTAAAATAAAATTTGTTTCTAATTTAAAATTATGAAGTTTTTCTTTTAATTCCCAGCTATCTCTCACAGTTCTTGATGTTTTAGGAAAGGTAGAAGTTAATATTGAAGCAAAAAAGGAAGCTAATTTGTATGTGGGAGAATTTATAGTAGAAACTATTATTCTTAGTGGAATGTCAGGTTTGTGTACTTTTGGTAGTCCATATGCCCTAGATGTACCTGCATTGTGTGTTTTAAGATTTTTGGCTGTAATTTCGGAAATATAATGTTTTTTAAACCAATCAGTAATCATAGAGTTAGTCTCAGTCTGTAATGTAGTTGTATACGTGAAATTACTAATTATATAAGTATTAGTATCTGATAACATGGAATGCATTTTATTCAGATAATCAGATTTATTCATCAAAACCGTGATATTCCCTTTATCAATACTTGTCTTGTAAGTATGACGTCATAATATTAACCCTTTCCGTCACGGTCGGACACCACACGGAAACATAAGTTCCGCTGTTTTCGCTAGTACCGATCTACAGCTTTAGCGGGAATCCCCGTGCAGCGATTTTAACCCTTTGCGGCACGGCGGGACTTTGAGATCCCACCATTTTCGTTCCCATTTTCTTCGTCTTTCAGTGCCTAAAACGTCTTTTTTCATGCGGCTTTTTGTGTATGCGTTTCACTGATATGTTAATAAACACGTTTCAACGGGTAATTCACACAAATTGTTTATTGTATTGTTTATATAAAAAATTGAATAAAAAAAAACACGTTTTTTTACAATAAATGCATTGGAGATAGAAGAATACAATAAACAGGGCCAAAAAATCATATATAGAGGGTTTTTGGGGTCGCTGATCACGATCTGACCCCCAGATTTTCAAAATTCAAAATGGCGGATCCAATATGGCGGACCAAATGTCCAAAATATTTTTGGACTTTAGGTCAGCCATATTGGATCCGCCATTTTTAATTTTGAAAATCTGAAGGCAGATTCGTGATCAGCGACCTCCAAAACCCCCCGAAACCGAATTTCGCAGCGATCGCATAACTTTTTGGACATTTGGTCCGCCATATTGGATCCGCCATTTTGAATTTTGAAAATTGGACAACGGATTCGTGATCAGCGACCATGAAAACCCCCGAGTAACAATTTTCAGCCATTTTCCGTGTAAAGAAAAATGCATGGCTCAAAGGGTTAACCAACCAAAAATTGCGATTAAAATTTGAAATCGCATAGAAATTTTTTGTTTTGCTGCTACTGGTATACTTATGTTTCATTATTAAGAACATTTGTGCATAATTTTTAGACAATTGGGTTCTTTACATGGTTTGTAAAGTCCGTTAAAAGTTAAAAAAATCAGCACTTTTTTCATTTTAGGGCTTCCGTATCGAAAACAGTGCAGGATACGATAAAAATGCACTGAATCTTTTAAACGTCTTAAGATTTCAATAAATTGCATAACTATTGCTAATAACAAATTAGCATAAAAAAGCAAAATTTACAGAATACATTCATGGCGCGTCGAAATTATAGATATTCCGTTCTGAAAATATATATGGTGGGTTTTCAAGGTCGCTGCACGAAACGAAATATGGCGTTGAGGTAACTCGATAAAACGCAAGAAGTTATGTTGACTTGATGGCATTCCGAGCGCTCACTATTTAATGAATTTGGATCAAATTAAAGATAGTTATAGAATGTTTGCGTTAAAATCAATGAAGTTTAATACTTTACACTAGATCAAATTAACGTGTTTATTGGAAAATTATATTTATATAAAAAATGACTACACTCTTTCTTACATGCTCCTTAATGTACATAGTATACATTTAACACGAATTATTCTCCATTTAATTTTACTTTAACATTTGTTATAATACCACTATTCAAATTTGACAAAATAAAAAGAACATATTTTAATCTCAATCTTTTTACTGACAATTTAATAAATAATTAACCCTCTTGCGCCGGAAGACGAGTATAGCCTCCAAGCCTTTCTTTCATACGTTGGAAATTATAAACTATTTTGAGTCTTATGACCGCTTAAATTAAACTTGAGTGTATACTTCATATTCGAGTTTAATTTTAGCAACCATAGGAATTGTTTATATAGTTTCAGATTTATCATAAAAAGATTGGACGAGCATACTCATTCTCGGACGCGAGAATGTTAGACATACTTGACACATTCATAAATTAAAATAATTTCCAAACTATAAATTCATTTTATATTTTAAATGTAGGACAAAATAATGAGTGATTCATCTTCAAATGAATCAAAAGCTTTAAAAACTGGCGTGAAAAGGAAGAAATATGATCAAAAGTACAAGAGGGAATGGGAGCAAGATCAACGATTTAAACCCTGGTTATCTTCGAGCACAAAAGGCAAGAACTATTTTTATTGTACATGTTGTGCACAAGACTATGGGACAAATGGCGGAAAACCTGTCATATTGAAACACTTAAACAGTGTAAAGCACGGAGCTAATGCATCGTTAATAACGTCGCAGGTACTCATTAATTTAAAATTAGCAAATGCAACCAGACTCGATGAGAAAATTAAGGAAGCCGAAATCAAAATTGCAGCATACATAGTCGAGCATCATTTACCCATATCTGCTGTTGACCATGTCACTCAACTGATAAAAGAAATCGGAAAAGATCAGGACGTTGTTGATAAGATATCTTGCGCACGAACTAAATGTTCACAGATAATTAAAAATGTTACGGACCAGTATTCATTTGAAAAACTAATCGATATTCTAAACTCAACCAAATTTTCACTTTCAGTTGATGAATCAACAGATATCAGTTCCATTAAAAATTTAGCCACAATAGTTAGATTCTTCGACGGAAAATCGGTAATTGATAGGTTCTTAGGACTAATTTCAGTGTCAGATGCGACTTCGGAAAATCTACACAAGACAATAGTAAATTTTTTTGCCGAAAATCATATTCCGTATACAACTAATATGATCGGTTTCGCTGCTGACGGTGCAAGCAACATGTTCGGTAAACATCATTCCCTAGCAATTTTGTTTCAAAATGATATACCACATTTATTCGCTTTCAAATGTATATGCCACTCATTCGCACTTTGTGCGAGTTATGCGTGTGAAAAATTGCCACGTGTTGTAGAAGATATTGCAAAAGACGTATACAGCTATTTACATCATAGTTATAAAAGGCAAAGAAAATTCGAGGAATTCCAGAAACTTTTAGAATTGAAACCACATAAGATGCTGCATCCTTCTCAAACGCGATGGCTGTCGCTTATATCTGTGGTGCGTAGGCTTTTGGAACAATACGAAGCTCTTTTACAATATTTTACAGAAGCAGTGAAAACAGATAAGTTATTAGCTGCTGACACGATCCTACATCGATTAAAAGAACCATCTATAAAAATGTATTTGGAATTCCTCGAATATATTTTACCATTTTTTACGGATTTGAATAAATCAATGCAAGCTGAAGAACCCAAATTGCATAAGCTCTACAACAGCGTCTGCACTATTTTGAAAACATTCTTTGATGCTTTTATGAAACCGGACTATTTAAAAAAACCAAAGTCGAAGATGTAAATTTCATGAATCCTTATTATTACTTACCAATCGAAAATGTATATTTGGGGGGTAAATTAGCGATGGTAATTCTATCCGACAATCATGGATTAAGTTCGCAAGGTCTGCTAGATTTTCGCCGGAGGTGTTTGTCGTTTTATATAGAGGCGTGTTCCCAAATTACACAGCGTTTTAATTTTAAAGATCCGAGCGTTAAAATGATAAAAGAGATGTCCATTTTGGATCAGGAAAATGTTCGCCGCGGCGAAATTCCATCGATCATACCCTTGGCTTCACATTTTCCCAACTTAATTGGAATGAATGAATATAACTCACTAGATAATGAATGGCGAAAATTGAAAAATATTGATTTTCCTGAAATGTCGGTCTCAAATATGGAATTTTGGGTATATATCAGTAAACTGAAGTGCGGCGATGATACATTAACCTTTCCGATTTTATCCAATTTTGTTTTCAATTTATTAAGCCTTCCGCACTCTTCAGCCACGGTAGAACGCATTTTTTCGACGATAAATTTGGATAAAACTAAGATTCGCAATAGGTTAGGCACACCGATGATGACTGGAATTTTGCATACAAACGCAATGCTTCAAGACGTTGAATGTTTTAAATTCACTGCACCAAAAGAAATGTTGAAGAAATATAATGACAGCATGTATTCTAGACAATAGTAGATTATGTATCAAGGACGCAATTATCAATCGTCGGAGATCGATATTTCGCCCGTGATGCATACGATATTTTTCAGTTCTCCGGCCGGGAAACTCAATAATTTACAGTTAATTTGAGTTTTACGGACGGAGGACGGAAAAATTAATTATAAGTATAATTATAACTGATAATATTATGTCACGTTAGTTTTGAATTTGAATTTTAATTGTGTTTGTTTGCAATGTTTCTTTAAGAAGACCATTGCTAATTCTTCTCTTACAAAATAAATGAATATTTTTTAAATGTTGAGATTTATGAAAGTTGGAATATAAATACAGACATACAAATGCCTGGATGTGCGCACGTATGTATTATATTGTAATTATTACACGATGTTTTAAATAAAAAATAAATGCTAATATTAATTTACCGAAATTATAGACATTATTTGTTGCACCCTTTGAAGCATACATATTTCTCTAGACGGAAAACGTCTAAAATGTGTTACTTAGGGGTTTTCTGAGTGACAGATTATGAATCTGATGTCATATTCGAGATCAGCGCTGTCGAAAAATCCCGAGCACCTAGTTTCAGCTGGATAAAATAGCTTTTTACGAATTTCTTCTGCCGTATGGCATCCGCCATTTTGATTTCCTAAATTCAAACGGATTCAGATTCGTAATCACTACAGTGGTCCTCGTCCTAATGCATACGTTTCGTTCCAATTAAAATGGCCGCCCCTGACCTGAAAAGTACCCCCAAAGTTACTCGTGCCCCGAGGAAAATAGGTATGCATTAGGTCGGGGGGAAATATGCATTAGAACGGGAATATGCAATAGGACGAGATGCATTAGGACGGGGACCACTGTAAATAAATTATGAAAACATTGTAAAAAACCTCTAAGGCCTTGGTTAAATAAAACGAATTATAATGATTTATCAAAAAAATTTTTCAAAATTTCACCAAAAAAATCTGAAAAAATTCCACTATAATCTATGACGAATTCCAAGTATTTTTTGTTCTTTGCATATTTTTCTAAAAGTTGATAGTTTTCGAGGAAAAAAATAAAACCCTATTTTTACGCCCCCTGTGGGGGCACGGTTTAGCGTTGATTAAAAAATCTGAAAAAATTCTGGAATTATTTTTTCATCAAACTGAACACTTTTAGAGGGGGTCCGGTTAAAATTTTAAAAATCGATAAAATAAGGGCCACCCTAATGAACATTGTGCCATTTACTGCTATTTATTTATTTATTAATTAATATTTATTATATATAAATAGGAAATGTTATCCATATGCGACAATATCATTCCCATGAACCAATCAGAAGCGACCTTTGGCAATGTCACTAGCAGTCACGAGCCAATCACGACCACCCTAGCTTTAACGTGGGTTGCCCTATGTTCCAATCTACCGTGTACACCCTGTAGTTATGTATGTATACATATATGTATTGCACAATAAACGACATCTACTGAAATCTGCAGAAATTGACTGTAAGGTATACAGAATTTTACGTCGTGGGACGTGGCAACCCTGTGGATAACTCCTGGACTCCGCATAATGACTCGTGGCAGTAGTGACTGCTCGTGAGAATGCCAAACTAACTCCTTTAAAAAAGATATAACCCACAAAGCATTGCATCCTTTTTATAAATAAAGCGGCAAACATAATTTTTTAAATTTATTTCTTGCCATATTTTATTGCTCGTTGGCATAATTTCAATAATATAAAATATAAAATAAAAAGTATGTTTGCTTTACCACCAACCTGACAAACATGTCGACCACAACGGAGTTTTCCAGCTTCAAAAATCATCTTCTGGGAAGAATTGGAGATGTCAAATCATCAGTCCCTCTTAGTACATACATATCTAGTATAGCGCTATAGTACTATAGAGAGTCTCTAATCAGCTGTGAGTAGGCGGCCATATTGCGAGATTGCTATATCGACATATATATATATATATGTATAAGTATATCGGTGATTCTTCTCACTCCTGTCTTCAACACATGCAAGGAAATATATGTGAATGGTATCATACACTGTATACATACGCTGGCGCACAAGTGACAGCCATTTTATAGTGTGGACACTTTCAAGGTGCTATCGCATGATTGAAGCGTCCGATGAAGAATTTCGATCATGAAATCTTGGGAAATGCTAACATTGATAATTCATATCTCAGGACCTGCTAAACCGATGTTGATCGGACTAGGCTTAAATTGAATATAAAAAAAATAAAAAATATTGGCCATAACCAAAGCTTAGAAATGTTGATCAGAATGTGCAGATTCGAAAGAAACGTTCTCGCGCGTTGCTTTAAAAACTATGTGAGCTGTAAACAGTAGCGGTCGCCGCGCGCTATATATATAGATATACATTTTCAATGGGATAAAGCGTTTGATAAGAACTTGGCGCGAGGAGCGACCGCTCCTCTTGATATATTTTTATACTATAACCAACAATGAAACCTCTTGTCTGATAAAACTATGAAACAGACGGGTTCGCATTCAAGAAGTGGAAACCTTTGCAGCACATTCCAACTTCATAAAATGCATATTATTATTATTATTATTATTATTATTAAAAAAAAATCCTTCCTGAAAATTCCTGTTCCTGAAAAATATATACATACATACATTGCTATACTGCCATTATCGTCGTTCGAACTTCAGTTCGTTATAGTTCGATCGGTCGACAGTATCGGCAGTATCGGCAGTATCGGCAGTATCGTCACTATAGGCACTGATAGGCACTATCGGTCGGCACCGGCACATACATCTTTCCATTCATCCATTTACACATAATACACATAACACATACATACAACTGAACTGACAGGCCGCCATCTTGCCTATGCACGCTAATCGCGCCTTTCTTATTTGGACCAATCAGCATGCTTTGGACACATTTAAGGTTCGTCACATGACGTCTCAGGTACGATGAAAATTTTTCGATCGTTGAAATCATACATATGACTAAACTAATAATTGGTTTCTCACGATGTACTGAACCGATTTTAATCGGACTAGACTTAAATTAAAGATAAAAAAAAATAAAAAATATTGCCCATAACCAAAACTCGGAAATGTTACAGAGAAACGTACGGAATCGGAAAGTATGCTAAGGTGCAACCTTAAAAGGTCTTTTCTTCTGAACTGCAGGTGCAACGAGAAAATGTTCAACTAAAAGGTAATTTCTACAATAGTATACATACACTCCTCGGTAATCACTTTTGCAATACCTAAGCCGAAATCAAGAGGAGCGGGAGCTCTTCGCGCCAAGTTCTTAGTGCGCGGCGAATGCTACTCCTTTACAGCTAACACAGCGTTTTTGCATGTACAGTCGGTGACACTGATGCCTGGGCACAAACACATACAAGTTATAGGCGCACATGTAACAACACCCGTATGAAATTCGCGCCAAATTTTGACAGAATTCACAATAACCTTAGTTGAGATGGTGGTTTCGTAATCTTTTATAATTTTAGTGTTGATTAAAATAATATTTTGTATTTATGTCAGTTACATTAGTTGAGTTAATTTTATATTTAATCTTTTAGATGTTGAGTCGCTTTTTTCGTTTTGGAGCATATGTTTATTTTGTTAACGTTTTCTTAAATTTTAGGACGACGACGACGACAACGACGTTGACGGCGACGGCGACGACGACGACGACGACGACGACGACGGCGACGACGGCGGCGACGACGACGACGACGACGACGACGACGACTATGACGACGGCGACGACGACGACGGCGACGACGACGACGACGACGACGACGAATTTAAATTTAATCCTTTAGGTGTTGAGTCGCTTTTCGTTTTGGAGCATATGTTTATTTTGTTAACGTTTTTTGAATTTTAGGATGTCGATGACGAGGGAAACACGACGGCGACGAGAACGAGAACAAAAAGAAGGATAATGACGAAAACGAGAACTAGACCGAGGACTAGTGAATTGTAACTGGGTCATCAGTGAAGATTACGATGAAGACCGCGCCCAAGAATAAAATACCGCATTTGCAGTTTCCAAACCACCGGCAAAAACGTTTTTTCTCGTGTAATTCATAACATATTATGAATTGTTCATTTTAAATATGTTATTAAAAAGATTGTTTGCTATTTATGAAATAAAATAAAGATATGATTTTGTTTTAAAATTAAATAAAATGACGCTCTATGCTATTTAACCATTAACATTTATTAACTGAAATTAATAATAGTTTCTATTCAATAAGGCAACCAATAACCATTTTTCTGTATTATTTCTTGCAGCCTATTATTATATTAGGCATTGAGTTGACTAGATTGGCACAAATTTGTGGCTGTGCCCGAAGCCTATTCCAAACATTCGTGACGTGTTCGATAAGCCGGTCTTTTGTCCTCAACTCTCCTGATCGTGATTCCCTGATCATTATGGCCCATAAGTTTTCGATGGGATTCAAATCAGGAGATTTGCTTGGCCAATTGATTTTAGATATTTCAGTGTGGTTCTCGAACCATGTCCGGACCACCCTGGACGTGTGCACAGGACTATTATCCTGTACGAAGAAAATTTCCCCATTTCTTTCAAGAAATCGGTTTCGTGCGCTTGGGGGCATTAGGTTCTGCATTATGCCTTCGTACTCTTTCCCGTTCATCCGTGGCGATGTTTGAGTGATGTCCATTACTCCTGCTGCACTCATGCATCCCCAGAAGCTGCATGTAATTCTCCCACAATGTTTTTCCTCCACCGCATATTTCGGATCTAGCCGTTTTCCCTTAGGACGCCAGACATGCATCCTGCCGTCTTCAGCAGTACTAAATACCTGTAAATTTAGAAGAATGCCATGATGTATAATTATATCATGTCGATAAATTCAATATTTAACCTCTTAAGAGGGTACAAAAGGGGTAAAGTAGTGCATAAGTAGTACTGATTTATCAACTTATCGACGTAACATGAAATATATTAATTAAAATTATATTCGGACTTTCCGAGGTTCTTAGGTTATTACCATCACGAATCAAATTTCTAAATAGCTGCTGCATTAGTTTTAATTTTAATCTTTTGGATGTTTAGACATTGCTCCAAAAAATTTAAAAATTATTAACAATATTAATGTATTTACTACGAAAGTCATATTGATTTTGTTTCGGCTATTTTAATTTTTGTTCAATGTCTGAACATACAAAAGATTAAAATTAAAAATAATTCAGCAGCAATTTCGAAATTTTATTCGTGATGGTAATAACCTAAGAACCGCTTTTTGTCCGTTTTTCTTGTTCGATTGGAAAAATATTTCACTGAAAATTTCTGTGATTAAAGTATATTCAATTAATGTAATTAAAAACGGACAAGAATAATGGAAAAAGTAATTTAAAATCATATTCGGACTTTCCGAGGTTCTGATGTTACTACCATCACGAATCAAACTTCAAAATTGCTACTGAATTAGTTTTAATTTTAATCTTCTGGATATGCAGACATTTCTCCAAAATTATATATAATTCAACAGCTATTTCGAAATTTCTTAATTATATTTTTAGCGAATAAATTAAATATAAAAGTATCTAAAAGTTTTGAGCCCGTGCCTGCCTGCGTGAGTTCGTGCGTGCATGCGTGCGTGCGCGCGCGCACGTGTCTGTGTGTGTGTGTGTGTGTGTGTGTTAGATACCTTCTCGTCTGAAAATATCCACTTACTCTATTCTTCTTGAGGTTTGTTTATGTGCGTGTTCGCAAATGCTACTCGTTGCACCCTGTGATTCTCCGTCAACGAGCATTTTCGCGCTGGAACGTGAGGTTCCAAACCGCCTTGTTTAAGTCGACGAATTACCGTTCTTGTACTGATATTTTGGTTAATATTATTAACCACATCCGCTGCAGACATGAAGGGATTATCTTCAATGATGTTTAACATCCTCATATCTTCCTGCGCATTAGTTTTTCGAATTCCGTGATTTCGGGACCTATGGTCTGCCAAACCCGCCGATCCATTTTCTCGAAATTTTTTTTCCATAATTGCACAGTCTTCACATTGCAACCTACTATTTCTGCCACTTCTCTACTACTCTTCCCTGCCTCGGACAATCCCGCGATTCGTCCACGAGTTGCTTCGTTGTAATTTGCGAAGCGGTTTCGAAGTTGCTCACCCATGTTGAAATGTCAATCACTTCATTAAACAGAAGACATACGCAACACATACTCTCTCTCTCTCTCTCTCTGTCTAAGTCTCTGTGTCTATCTCTCTATCTCTGTTTCTGTTTCTCTGTCTCTCTCTGTCTCTGTCTCTGTCTATATCTTCCTGTCTGTATCTCTCTATCTCTGTCTCTGCCTAAGTCTCTCTGTTTCTGTTTTTCTGTCTCTCTCTTTCTCTGTCTCTGTGTATTTATCTCTCTCTCTCACACTCTCTCTTCCTCTACATGCATATCATTTAGTTATTAAAACGTTTATTAAGTCATTCATTTTTAATTATTTTTGTTTAGTATTACATGTATTTACATGTATTTTTTTACTACCACACTAATCATAGGTTAATTAATTAGGTTAATCTTAGCTAATCTAAAGCCATTTTTAGGCGTTAACAATAATAATTAAGTACTTTTAAAATTAAAAGATTTTAAACCTTCACACTTTTAACACTTTTAACACTTTTTTCATTTTTTTAATCTTCTCGTTCCACTAAATTCCTTTCGTTCATCTTCTCCAGTAATTTCCGTTCATCCTCCATTTTGTTCATCTTCGTCTTTTCTGGTCGGTTATCCCATATCTAAACAACATTATTTTATATTATATTTTATATTATATTTTATTATATGTTCGATATCTAACATATCTTGACATTATCACTGAAGTTTTCACAAAAGTTTTCCTGACATAAATACAAAATATTATTTTAATCAACACTAAAATTATAAAAGATTACGAAACCACCATCTCAACTAAGGTGATTGTGAATTCTGTCAAAATTTGGCGCGAATTTCATACGGGTGTTGTTACATGTGTGCCTATAACTTGTATGTGTTTGTGCCCCAGGCATCAGTGTCACCGACTGTACATGCAAAAACGCTATGTTAGCTGTAAAGGAGTAGCATTCGCCGCGCACTAAGAACTTGGCGCGAAGAGCTCCCGCTCCTCTTGATTTCAGCTTAGGTATTGCAAAAGTGATTGCCGAGGAGTGTATGTATACTATTGTAGAAATTACCTTTTAGTTGAAAATTGTCTCATTGCACCTGCAGTTCAGAAGAAAAGAAATTCTAAAACTTAGTAGTCCAAATGATTTTAATCTATAATAAAAAGGTGCATGTGAACAATTTTTCGAACCTCAAAACATAAACAACGTGTATGTGATGAAAGTATTGAATATACATTTTTGTAATTAAAACATGGGTCACACTGAGTTCGTTGAAATATCATGGAGTGACTCATATGCATGCCAGATATAATGACATGCGTTTATATATCCAATAATATGCTACAATATATGAATTTTGCTTAAATACGACTGTATCAAATTCTACAGACTTGGAAGAAATATATAAATGTGTGCCAATCATATACATTTGTACATAAACAAATATAAATCGATACATTTCTATATCGACAACTTACATATATATTATTACTTGCATACTATTTTATACACATGTATAATTTATATAGCATTGTAGATATATAATTACATAAAAAATTTCCATACAATTGGATATAACATGTGTATGACTCTATGTAAAATATTTTTTCAGCGAAAAAACCACGAAAATTAGATATATGTAATGTCAATTTTTTATTTCTTCACGATTTTTGCTACAGAAACATGTTATCGATGAAATGCGTGTAGAAAAAATGCTAATGACATTTGGACAAAAATGATTTCAATTTTTGTCACCAATAATGGGAGAATCAAAATAGCCGTGAAACGAATCACATTTATTGATAAATATTATTTCATTCAAACACTTTTCATGCAAGACGATTTTTTATGACGATTGTAACCATTTTGAGTTGATAAATTCCCATAACGGCCACCTAACAATTTTGAGAATCTGATACGAGATTCGTGTTCAGCGACTGAAAAAAAAACCCGAGTAACAAATTCCTAGCGAATCTAAGCATTTGTTGAAAATTCATCCGCCATTTTGGATCCGCCATTTTGAATTTTGAAAATCTGATACGAGATTCGTGTTCAGCGACCTAAAAACCCCCTAAGCAACAAATTCCTAGCGAATCTAAGCATTTGTTGAAAATTCAACCGCCATTTTGGATCCGCCATTTTGAATTTTGAAAATCTGATACGAGATTCGTGTTCAGCGACCCGAAAACCCCTCGAGTAACAAATTTCAAGCGGAGCTAAGCATTTATTCTAAATTTATTTAAGTTTGCTAAAATATTTATAATGTACTTATTTAAGGTCATTAATTTTGGCCGAGTTTGGGAGCGCATTGTGAAGCGAAAAATAAAGATATCAAAAATGCGCACTCCACATTTATTCCACAATAGTTCCTGAGTATTAAAAAAAAAATCATTAAAATCGGTCAAAAATTCGCCGGGGGATGACAGATCGAAAAAAATGTCCGCTAGACATATTCCGCAAAAGACTGTGCGGCGGCTCTGCATGATTTGAAATGGAATGTCACGAAATGGAAGTCACGAGTCTAAGCGATTTTCTGAATAGGCCTTTGTTTTCACGTTATGAATTTTTTAATCAGCCGCTGCGACAGCGTCGCATGTGAATATATAATAGAAGGTTCGAATTGTGATAAAAACTTTCGTGGCACTTATTTATGCTCATTGACTTTTTGAAAAATTCGTCCACTAGACACTGGTAGGCAAGCGGTTTACCCCGGATAAGTCGCATAGAATTTGAAGTAACCGACTGTTGCAATCGATTTGTAATATTATTCTGAATAAAAACATGTATGTACACTTTTTTGCTTTCAGTGGGTCGTTAATTGTTATAAACATTTTTTGAAATAAAAAATTGAAATTTGCACAAAAAAATGTACAAAAATTCGACAAGCTTAATTGAATAAAAACAAACATTTTTTGTTCTATCAACTATTTTTGTAAAATCAATAGTTTACGAGATAAATGACGATAAAAGTTGAAGAAAACTATTTTCTCAACGATTTTTTCTCAGAAACTATTCATCGGAATCTGGTAAATAAAAGACGAAAATTTTCATACAACCTGCATCTGCAATGAGCTATTTTTTAATTTTGAGTGATTATTGTAAAAACCAGCAAAATCGCCGTTTCATCGGCGAGCTCCCGTACGTGGCGCGCTCCCGTACATGGCGCGCAGTATGGCATCGCGGAGAATTCGGTGACAGTGAACGGCTTCCGCCTGAATTTTTGGATAAACATTTTGTTATAAATATTTTATTTTGTTATGGAGAACATATGCATAAAAACAGCTATCTTTTGTAAATACGTTTTGTATCAAGGTTTATCACACGTTTAATAAACGGTATTTTAAAACGTGTTTTGGGATTAAAACGAAATTAGACCATTTTTAAAAAGTTTATACAATGTTGTATAAACTATGTATTTCTTATTGGGTAGTATTTATTATTTTTTTTATTATTATTTATTAATGTTTCCGCTTTCGTGATTACATGACTTCTCGTTTACATTCTTATTACAAAATTCTAATTACTAATTCTATATCTATTTCTATTTCTAATTCTATTTATTATTTACATTCTTATCACCTACTTTCTTATTTACCTTCACATCTATCTATTCGTCTTTCTCTCTCTCTTATTCTCTCTCTCATTCGGTAATGCACTCAGTCGTTTTCTCTCTTGCTCTCTCTGCTTTCTCACTCTATCTACTTTCTTCATCCATTCATAACCCCTACCATCTTCATTTAATACATCAATACTTCTTTCTCTTTCTCTTAATCTGTCACATTCTCTCACATGTCTTAAATCTTCTCTCTCTTTTCCACACATTCTACACATTCTCTCTTCATCCTTTAGCCAGTACATATTCCCTCTCAACTTATTCCCACATCTCCATCTTGCTATCGTTTGCAATTTACTTCCATCTGATCTCTTCGCATTCTCTTTTATATACTTTGGTATTCCTTGCACACTCTTATATTCCGCGCATGATTTCGAATTTCTTACTTTTTCTCCCCTCTCTTGCTCCTGCACTTCCTTATCTCGTTTCTTCATCTTTATCCATCTATTCTCTCCCTCTTCCTGTAGTGCTTCCTCGCTCCTTCCACACCTCCACAAATAATTTCTTCTCTCTATACTATCTCTTGCCCACTCCTTCTCCTTCCTATTATTTTCATCTTGTCTTTTTTCCTTTATGCAGATCTTACCCATTTCCCCCCTTTCTCCTTTCCCCATTCTGTCCTCATACCATCCTGCCCTTTCCCCGTCTCTACTCTCAATTTCTCCCTCTTTAATTCTTCCCTCACTATATCAGCTATATAGATATTAAACAGGGTCGGACTTAGTGGACACCCTTGTCTCACACCCTTTTTCACCCTGAATTCGTCTGTCTCTCTCTCTCCTATCCTAACTATACATCTCGTATCTTCATAAATTTCCTCTACTCTATCAATTAATTCCTCTGCTATTCCTCTTTTTCTCATCATCTCCCATAACAGCTCTCTATCTAATCTATCGAACGCTGCCTTTAAGTCTGCAAAAAATGCCCATATTTTCTTCTTTTCACTTAATCATCTACTTATCAAATGCTTTATTATCTTTATATTTTCTATCGTTCCTCTATTTTTTCTAAATCCTGCCTGAGATCTTGCCCATCCTTGTTTTTCATTCAGTTCTTTTATAATTCTGTTGTTTAAAATTGTCGCGTATATTTTGTATGCTGTACATGTTAATGTCACTCCCCTGTAATTTTCTACATCATTCTTCTCTCCTCTCTTCCATATCGGTACAACCACCCCTACTCTCCATTTTTCTGGAAATCCCTCCCCTTTCCATACCTTTCTTATCACTTCTCCTAACTTCCTCCACATTTTTTCTCCTCCCATGATCCACGCTTCATTCTTTGAATAACCTATTCCTGCTGCTTTTCCTTTTTTTAATACTTTTAATTCCTTATATATTTCTTCCATTTCTATTTTTTCACCTACTCTTTCCAATCTGTCCTTTTCCTTTCTTCTTTCTTCTATACTGTCGCCTTCCAACGTCTTCCTAAAAAATGCTTCCCACTCTTCCACTGTTATTTCTTTACTTATCTCCTCCCTTTTTTTCCTACCCTTATTTATAAATTTCCAGGCTTGTTGCTCCGTTTTTATATTTTCTATTTCCATCTCCTCCTTTCTCCTATACTCATTTTTCTTTATTTTACAGACCTCTCTATACTCTCTCCTTAATCTTATGTACTTCTTATACGTCTCTTCACAGTGCCTTCTTCGATACAACTTTCTACTTCTGTGGGCCACTCTTTTTTTCTCCCGACATTCTTTGTCCCACCAAGGCACCCACCCTAACTCTCTTTTCCTTCCTTTTTCTTCTTCGGAATTGCCTTTTTGATTTCATCTTCCAGTTCTTCCCATTCCTGTACCACCTTTGTTTCCTTCCATTCTACTTCATTTATTTTTTCTTTATACGTTTTTTCCCCTTCCTTTGACCAGTCTTGAAGCTCTTCCTCCTCACTTCCCTCTAACTCCTCTTCTCTTTTCCAACCTCCTTTTATCTTTACGATTACGGGTTGGTGATCCGACTCAATTCTATTCCCCACTTCCATTTTCGTCACCTTTTCCCATGTCTGCCAATTCACAACTCCATAGTCTATTACTGATCTTTTTCCGTCTTTCTCATATGTCCATTCTCCATATTCATCCCCATTTTTCTGACCATTCATTATTATCCATCCCCTCTCTTCAATTAATTTCAACATCTCCTTTCCCTCTGCATTTATCTTCTTGTCTTTCGAATTTCTCTTTTTCTCTTTCCCACCTTTTTGGTAATTTTCCCACCTTTGAATTGTATTTTGAATATTCCTTGTCACGTATGATTTGTGATTATTCATCGTGAATGTTCGCAAATAACTAGTCATGTCCATCTTTGCTGGAATGTAACTGGAATTGTAAATGCTGATAAGAATACAATATTTGAAATGAAAGTAAATTGTATTATAGACACATACAACATATTTTTATTTGTAACTTTGTTCGACTTTCTTCCAGGGGAAAAAAAATCCAAGGAGTAAGGCAAACGAGAAACTTAAAAAAAATATTTGTAATTTTACAGATATAAACGTTGCTGAAGTTTTATTGTTATTCATGTTGATATTCAAAACGGTCAATGATTTCGAAAGTTTTTATTTTATAAGTATTTTCAATATTTAAAATTCCTAAATTTAAAAGCCTTTTTTGGCCTAAAGTACTTCGAACATACGTTTTTAAACGACGAAGTGATGAAAATGACCGTTCACTACTGGCGGAACTGACAGGTATAGTTAACAAAATTGTAAATACCTTGTTGATACAAGGTAAAGTTGATTGCAGCTGCTTTTCCGTGAAAAATTTTAATCTGCTATCGATATTCTCTGCTACCTTTTCGTCTTTGCACATTTGGGAAAATAATTCTAGTTCTGTTGTGAAATTGGATTTGTGAAGATTGTACGAGTTAGTTATTAGGGAAATACTACTTTTTTTATTTTCACTTGTAATATCATGCTCACTCAAGATAGAACAGAGACATCCAAGAAGTTTTAAATCATTTTCTTTGAATCTGTCATTTATTTGATTTATAATTATATCAAGGACGGGAAAAAAGACTGTTTGGCGATAATCCGCGGCGGAAGTATACTCGGCATCTATGCATCCATCGCCCAGTTTATTGGGAATAAATCTTTTTCTTGGAACCACCGGGTCATTAAATCCGTAGGTTATAGCTATTTGACGAGTATCGGTCCAAAATTGATTAAATTTTTCGATACTGTGAAATGATCGTAGTAGTGAATGAGTAGATTTCGCTACAATGGTAATGGTGGAAAAATTTGCGTTCTTCTCTTGGCATTTAACTGAGAATGAGTTTGTATACCCCAATATTATTTTCATGACATTGAGTGAAAAGAAAAATCTGTCGTGCATTCTAAAAGGGAGTTTGCTTCAGGTCCGCTAACAGTATCATTTTCTTCAATAAATTCTAAAGTTTTTATAAGATCTTTGAAATTCGTCAAGACAAATCGAATGGCTTCAAGACGGCAATTCCATCTAGTGTCGCTTAACGATTTCAATGTTCTATTTGAATTTGAACTTCCTTCCTGCTGAATTTTTTTAAAAATTGCATATCCTTTGGTTCGGTCGAACCGTTAATAAAGGTATATAATTTTTGCAGAATTCCAAACATATTTCGAATATATTTGACGGAGTTGGCCATTGCTACTACAAACAAATTTAGAATATGTGCATAACAATGTACGTACAATGCCAGCGGGTTTTCTTTCAATATACGAGTGGAAACACCCGAATGTTGGCCTCTCATAGCAGCAGCGCCCTCATAACACTGCCCCCGGATATCTAAAATATTAAGCCCAAAACTGTTTAAAACGCCTTTTAGCAAATTTTTTAAAGATTCAGCGTCTGTGTTTTCGGTTTTTTAGAACCAAATGAAACTTTCGAAGACATTTAAACCTTCATCACAATATCTCAAAATTATTGAGACTTGTTCATGTCTTGTTAAGGAGGTTTACCAGGTACCTACCGAGTCAAATGTAGAATTATCGCCATTATGACTTCCGTAGTAGGATAGACAAAAGTGACTTGGCAACGTCGCGTTCATATATTCACACATTCTCCCAATCAACCCCCACACAGCCCCAACACAATCGTTCGTGCCCGCCAATTACCCTGTATTTTTATATCAAAATGTCAAGAAAATGGTGTTATTGGAAAGGAAAGCGGGTGACCGAGAAAGCGCTTTTGAAAAGGAAACAACAGCAAACCATCGGGAAAAATATAAGAAATTTATTTCAAAGTCGCAAAAAGTTAGTTTCTAACCTCGAAAAATTGGAAACTGACGAGAAGGAAGCTGAGTTTGAAGGGCGACGAATTGTGCATTTAAAAGCCCTGGCTAATATAAAAAATATAATAATATAATAATTTTAAAAATTATGAAAATATGTTAGACTTCATTTGTCATCATTTGTCAAAATATACTTATATAGAGTTTGTTATAATTTCTGTGATAACCTATTGAAATTAAAATTTATGCCACGAATTACTTTTTACTGCATCTTCTTTCAAAGAATATTCACTGATTGTTTTTACAACTCAGTACTAACAGCAAGATTCAAAAAATTATTTTAATTTAAGTAAATTTCTCAAAAAACTATTTGATTGACATTTTGAATCTCTAATTTTGAATTTTGCAAATCTGAGGTCCGATTCGTAATCAGCAATCCCAAAAACCCCCGAGAGACAAATTTTGTCTTGATGAAGCAGCAGCAATTGCTTTTCAGCATACATTTTTTCTAACAAAAAT
Source organism: Trichopria drosophilae (assembly GCA_030407085.1). Classification (NCBI taxonomy): domain Eukaryota; kingdom Metazoa; phylum Arthropoda; class Insecta; order Hymenoptera; family Diapriidae; genus Trichopria; species Trichopria drosophilae. Next base: position 53,527,715 of record CM059587.1, read on the forward strand.
ATATATTTTGTATATTTCTTTTAATACAATCAACAAATAAACATAATAATAATGAAAACAATTCAATTATTTACATTTCTAAATATTTTGTAAAAATAAAGAAGCAAATTTGGATCAAAATCAGATTTTGATGACTTGAAAAATAAAAAAAAATTGTTTATCTGGATCGGCATCGTACAGTTAAGGTTAAAACGACATATGAACATACAATATATGTAAGAAACCATAATTTTGAAACTGTAATTAGTATTTATATACATTTTATTTCGCCCGTGTCGCGGTCATGCTATATTTCAAGTGAATCTAACGTTTGCTTCTTTTCAAATGTCCCGCGCTATTCCACGAAATATTGCGACGTTGCCGCGCCTTGAGCATCGTCCATCCACAACCGTAAATGACCTTTTTAGATATTTGTTTATTTTATTTCTCGTCCCTAAAGGTAGGAAGAGACTTAATTCTTTCTGCAAATATCATGTCACACATTTTTTTATCAGCAGTATAAATTTTATGAAAGACTCAATGTTAATTCAATACGAATTTCATGAATATATACATGTTCCCATAAGACCCAATGTTAAAGTATCGTGAACATTTTTATAAATTTCTCTGCTCTGAAGGTACTTAGGGGCTTGAAACTTTGCAGGCATTAATGTCTTTCATTGTTTAATCTGCTGTAATTTTTTTGTTAAATTCTCAATGTTAATTCTTTAACCTGGTGAACCTCCTTAAATCGGACGTCTCATCCATAATAACACTAAATATTTTAGCAGATTTAACTCGATTTATTATTTGATTCAATACATTTTTGGAAAGTAAGTCCAGAAAATGATTCTGATACTCGAGACTCATATAACGGAATGTTTTCTTCCTTTCAAGAAAGAAGCGGGAAATTACATCGTTGTCTTTCGCTCTCAGAGTGAGAAGTTCTAAAAAATTCCCTTTATTAAACGAATCTTCCGTTTCATCATGACCCCGAAGTGAAATACCTTGTCGGGCACAGTATAATAATGTTTCGATAAGAGCTTCAAGGTAGGTAGGAATCGGTTTTCATTAACCAAAGCTGTTCTCTGGGAATCGAGTTGAGTTATGATATTAGTACCTCGGTCTTTTGTCTTTATTAATTCTTGAGATTTTATTACAGAGGACTTATGACAATGAGAGCCTTCATGGGATTGACATTTTTCATATGCCTTTTTCCAGTTACTAAAACCAGAAGATACAAAAGCTTCTTCTGATTTTGAATGAGTTGCAGAAAATATTCTACAATAAAAACAAAATGCCGCGTCTTTTAAAATACTGTACTCCAACCAATTAAAATTATTATACCAAGCAGCTAAAAATTTACGTTTCCCGGTGATTGGAAAATTATCTAGCTTTGGTTGGTAAGGACCATCACCCATTAAAAGGAAAGTTTTTGCTTGTTTTGAACCATTTGCTGGATCTCGTTCTTCAGCAACACTACTAGGTAAACAATGCGGTAATGTTTGCAAGTGCTCTTGCTTAACATTCAATATTGTGCCATGATCATTATCGATAACTTTTGCAGTTTGACCATGAGGATCTTCATTAATACTTAATGGCAATTTTGGTTTTTTACTAAAATGATCCAAAATTGAACCTTGTCTCTTTTTGTCCATTGCGGACAATTAATATACTAAACTTAATATAGTATAATAAAAAGCAGTGATAGTTTTAAATCGGTTTTCCAAAACGAAAATTCGGTTTTGCCTCAATAGCACGACTCGCACCTCGACCCCTTATAGCCTAGCTCTGACGCTACAAATATAGCGAGAATGCTCGACACGACGTTCTCAGGGTGACGCACCTGGCGGGTGCACGGGCAACTGACGTTCTACCCTTAGAGACACCCAGCGAAGTTTCAGGCAACATCCACTACGGATATATATTACAAAAAATACGAAATATAAAATTTAATTATCACTACCTTGTTGGAAATTTTATGCCGCATCTTTTTTCTTCTATGAAAAAAATTGATATCTCTATTAAAATTGATATCAGCCGAGCGAGCTGCTGTTCGATGCAGCGTTGCCGGATTGGGCGACGAGTTGTTCTTCGTCGGTCCGGCCTTAGATGAACTTGTCGCCCAATCCGGCAATGGTGCGGCGAACAGTAGGTAGCCCGGCGCAAAGGAGAAATTCTTGATTCGCGAGCGTTTCACGAAAAATACTTTTTTAATAATATTTCCTAAACTGATTATAAAACTATTTTGTACAAATCTTTATTATACCTTAATGAACATTTTCTTTACTGAAGGTATTTGCTTAC